>CM031702.1:2610000-2960000 GCA_018466805.1 Hippocampus abdominalis
AGATTATCATCAGGTGTGCCACAGGAAATGATCCAGTTTCACTTAATTGGTCTGAAAATGATTTATTTATGACAAATAATGTATCTTTGTTCATTTATCGATGCTGGCGATGCATCAGGACATGCACGCTACGCGTAATCCCGACGCAGCTGTGTGGCACGCTAACACTCACGCACCGCCAACGTGACTCCGGCTGACACCGACAGCGAAACACGTCCGCCGTCAACGTGTTTGAAGGACGCGTTCATTCACATTGTCCTTTTCCAGCTGTTTCCCCGCCAACAACGCGGCGGCAGACATTCATTCCCCGCTTGTTTCGCGCCGCTCGCAGCGGAATGTGCATTGAGATAAGGCGCGATTCATTAGTTCATGTACATGTTTCATTGAAGATGTAAAAAAAAAATAATAAAAAAAAGGCGGATAATGTCGGCGCAGCTTTGCTGTCATGGTTGTAGAAAGTAATGAATGGAAATGTTGCTGACGGAAGATCATTTAGCACGTTTTTTTTCCCCCCTTAATTGGCCGTTACGATAATGTGCCAGGAAAAGCACAACTCGGGATTGTGGAATGAGGTTACCTGAAAAATGGAATACCATTAGCCGCCGTTTGTTGCGCGTCTCCCCCGCAATGGGTGAAAATCCGCCACATCGAGAGATGATATTTTTTTTTTCGTTTGCGCTTTATCGTTTTTTTTTTTTTCTTTCTAAATAGCAAACCTTTTGCGATTTGAATTTGATGAGTAGTTCCATCCCACTTTTCCACAAACGTGGCCAAATATTCCTTTTTGACTGAATTCTGTCATGCCGGGTGGCTTTTCTGTTACAATTACTGAGATTCATCGAACGGCACATTTGATATTTACGTGATGCGCATCAAAATCAAATTAGCATTAATCAAATCTAATGAGTTGTACATGAGGGAGGGGGGGCGGGGAGGAGGGGGGGAGGGGGGGGGGGGGGGAATTTGGCGTCACTAATGACGAACGGGGCCCCGAAGACAAAAACAACTTAGAAAGCTTCTCCAGATTAAAAAAAAAAAAAAAAAAAAAAAAAAGCCTTCATAAAAATGAGGGTAAAACGTGAGGCATCGTTTACCGCATATGGCCTCAAGCCCTCTCACGTGAGGATTGAGACTCGGATGTGCCAGGGCCAAACAGATCGATGAGCGCCTCTTCCCAACATGCTAAACTCGGCTTTTGGGCTTTAATGAAATCCTACCTCCCTGGAAGCCAACGGAGACAAATGGAGTGGGGAGCAAATGACTCCCCGCGTGAGCCTGCAAAGGCAGCGTGCTCTCCCTTCAATAGCCCCTCCCCCTCTGTCCCCAACACCCCCCCCCCCCCCCCCACGGCAGTAAAAGTAGAACACAAAACATTGTCAGGATTTTTGAAAATTTTGAAGAAAAAAAAAGCTTGCGGATAGTGTAGGAAGGAGGACGGAGGGGTCCCCGCTTTCGCTTTCCGTCAACTGGTGATCGAACGTCGCACCCGGGAAACTTTCAGGCGACTTTACAAGACAAAGAAGTGACGGTCACGCCAATGTAGTCCCGCCGCAAGATCAATAGCGATGTCATACAACTCTTTGCTGCCTGGGCTCTTTCTTGAGCATTTGTTATCCGTTCATTTTTTCGCTTATCCTGACGAGGAGAGACGGCCGAGGACATATCCGGTTAGAGCGAGGGGCGGGGCTAACGTCAGTCGCCACTCGAGGCGCTGTATTGATTCTGAAATGCGAGATTGCTTATTCGGCATTGAGCTGGAGTGGAATAAACATTGGCGAGTTCATGAATTTTTTGCCTTCTGCCAAGAAAACTAGTTGATGCTCCGGATCGGCCGCGCGCCGGCGTGTGCTCCTATTTCTAATATTCCACTTGGTCTGCACTGCAGATAGCCTATTTGGACTCGGGGAGCAGATTTGCCGAGTTGTCACGTTGGACGCCGGCCTCCCGCGTTTTCGTCAATTACCCGTCGCAGAGGTTGAAGTGAGCCCCCCCCCCCCCCCACCCCCCCCCACTCCCTGAGAAATCCCACGGCTCTGATGCAGAGTGACGCTTGGCGTGAAAAGTGCCCTCGCGGAAACTGCACAGAGGTGGAAACGTGTCATGTTCATCCGGCGGACGAGCAGACTTGCCATCAAGTGCGTTTAGGAGATGCGGACGTCTCGGCAAAGTGCACGTCGACTGACAAGAGGAGTCATTCGCCTGTGACCTTGGCTTGTAGAGGTCACGTCGAATCAGCACCTGCGTCATGCTCATACTTTTCTTGCAGTCGCGGCCTGTCTGTTACCTTGGAAAAATACTGATGAACAATAATAAGATCAACATTTGAAGGGATGATCAGACCATTCAAGATATCAAGAGCAATTGATCACTAAGAACAATAGCCAACCCCCCTTAGCGGAACCGCAACTGAGCCTCCAAACCTTTACGACACCAAACCTGTCACGCTTGGGTTTGGAGAATTACGACCCGGCGCTGTTGAGACAAACGTGGACTCAAGTGGTGGGAAACGTTTGCATTTTCATTTTACAGTCAAACCTCGCTTTTCGTCCATAATCCGTTCCAGAAGGCTGTTGGAAAACCGAAATTGTTTGAAAACCGAAACCAGGCTCTTTTTCAAATAAAAATGTTGACTGAACACGTCTGCTCACAATGGAAAGCGACACGAGGAAGCGTCACTTTCTCGTCCACCCGAGGA
Organism: Hippocampus abdominalis; assembly: GCA_018466805.1. NCBI lineage: Eukaryota > Metazoa > Chordata > Actinopteri > Syngnathiformes > Syngnathidae > Hippocampus > Hippocampus abdominalis. Next base: position 2,612,696 of record CM031702.1, read on the forward strand.
AGCGTCACTTCCTCGTTTAAGGAAGACGAGAGGAGTCAAATGGTGCATTCAAGTGCGTCGGTTTGTTCGAGCACCGAAATTTGTTCGTCATCCGAGGCGTAAAAAACTCAAAGTTTTTGGTTGAAAACCAAATTGGTCAAGAACCGACACGTTCGAAAACCAAGATTTGACTGTATTTACTTTTATTTAAGGCTAGCCGCTAATGCTAATTTGAACTTTACCAGAACTTTTCCGTAACCCCTCCTCCTCCAAATTCAGTGCATCGTTGGAATACCGATCAAAGATGCCTCTGGCAAAATACAAGCGGTGAAGGGCATAAAAATTCGACATTTTTTTAAAGTTACATTCCACGCAAATGCAGGAGTTCTCTGCAGTCTCATCTTCCAGAATCAATGAATATTTTTCTCTTTTTTTTAACATAAGGTAAAAAAAAAAAAAAACCCGACATCTTTGGAATGTGCTCAGCTCTCGTCAAATATTCACCTCACACGCTCTCCGAATTACACACTCAATGACTTCATAGCTTGTCCACTTCCCTTTCGTCGTCGTTGCCGTCTTCTCCCCCCGAGGCGGCTGCCGCGACACGGGCCCGTGCCAAGCGGCCGATGCGTCGGGCAACGAGGGGGTTTGGGGGGGCGGGGAAAGGTCACCTGTCGACCGCAGCCCTTTCATACAACTAGTCCTCAGTAGCGCCACCTTCTTGTGTCGCCGCCGCGTTTTTAAGTGCGAGCCGGCGAGGGGAAGAGGGACGCCGTGAAGTGATGCAGAGAGACGAGGCGAAGTCCTCCGCTTAAAATATTTATCGGCGCAGGCCCGCCGACCACATTTGCCGAACTTTCACACTCCCGCGCAGGGGCGAAGGGGGGGATGTAGCAGCTGCGAGCGCGTTAAATGATGTCTTCCGATCCAGCTGCTCCTTGCTGCCTCATCTTCACGTTTGCCTTTAAATATCGGTCCTGACAGAGAGTGCAGGGACGGAGCGCTGCGAGGCTGCGCGAGCAGCCGATCGACCTGACTTGGCTGTCGGGGCTCGGCGGTAATGCGAGCTAACTAATGTGGCTTGTTGAAGAGTGCAAGGTTGGGATTTGTCTGAAACGTGTTGCAGTTCTTCTCACGCCAACAAGGCTTTCAACAATGTGGTAAATGGAATTGTTATTTTTTGGTATACAAATGTGAACCTAAACCTTAAACCAAAGCACATTTAGCTAACACCTCAGTAGTCCTACCACTAGAACCCATCTTGTTTATCCCCCCCCAAAGGTCTCGGGTTGAACCGGAGCTGATCCCAGCGGTCTTCGGGCAGTAGGCGGGGGACACCCTGAACCGGTCGCCAGCCAAGCGCAGGGCACACATCGACCAACAACCATTTGCACTCACAATTGGACAATTTAGAGTGTTCCATTAGCTTGCCAGGCATGTTTTTGGAATGCGGGAAACCGGAGTACCCGGAGAAAACCAGGTCTGGGTGTTCTCCGGGTACTCTGGTACACGGGGAGAACATGCAAACTCCTCACAGGAAGGTCAGGGCCGCAATCGAACCCACGACCTCTGCACTTGTTAGCCCAGCGTGCTAACAAGTCGCTCACCATGCCGCCCTACACCGAGAACCTTAACCCCTAGATTTTACGCTCCCGTAACTTAGCCAAACTGAACTGAACCTAAACACAAAAGCTAAATGAACTAAACTGTAAATTTGAACAACCAGGTAAATGTTTGGCCTACTTCTGGAAACGTGTCACGTTCGCCCCACTAATTTACAAAAAAATGTCCTCCCACACCGACCTCCTCTGCCCACATAATCCACAAGGTTAGGTGAAGATCCAGAGCCACTTTCAAGCTTCCGAAGCCGTCTCAAACTAAAGCAGCCACATCCCCCAACGGACGCGATGCCGCTGCTGTCATTTCAAAGCCAAAAGGTAAGCAGAGCCGCAGTGTTTGTTGGAAGCGCAGATTAGCATCCACTAACTGGGTTAGCTTCTTATAAATAAATAATAATAATAATAATGATAATAATACATGTTGCTCAGTGATGTTGCCGACAGTGGAGGTGCGGTTGCATTTGTGCCACAATCAAATTTGGCAGCGTTATGATCAAGTGTTGCTTTCTCAAGGGAAAATGGAACCCGTGCCGTTTTTCAGGGCCTTGCATGTGCGTTGCAGTATTTGAATAGCGGGCAACTTTAACACCATCTTTTATACATGCAGTCCACTTGTGAAGTGGACTGTAAGTGCTTACACAGGATTCTGACACACACACACACGCATGCACGCATGCACGCGTGCACACACACGATAATAAAAAGGCATGAGCTGCTATAGGGACATGAATAATAAATGGGCCACATAAATTATATCTCACCGAGCGACTAAATCAAAAGCGTGCGTTCGTCCCATAACGCAGCTCGGCGGACATTGAAAAAGTGGAGACGGCCATCTGAAGATTTGGGCAACTCTTGAGTTAAACGATGATTCTTCAGACGTCAAAATAGCCGTCGATTAATTCCATTATTGAGTCCTTGTCGATTAATTAATTAATTAATTAATCAATTAATTAATTTGACACCTCCACCGCAACCGTGGGCCATCATTCGATTCTGATGGCGTATTAATGGTAACTTAAATGACCTTTTTGGATCTATTTTTGTTGCGTGTGCCCCCGCTTCTCCGACCAAAAGTCACCCGGGAAAGACTCCAGCTGCCTAATGAGGACAAACATGACAGAAAATACTTTGTCCAATTCCTAGAGGGGGGTTTTTCCTCCACGCTGAAGTCATCCCAACGATAGCCGGGCGGGCGCTTCCATCCAAGTCAGCTAATTTCCCGCATTTTTACGGCCCTCGTCAAGAGTGTAATGTGGTGCCAGTTAACTTGGCCGGCCTCCTCGTTTAGTCTCTCGTCTCCCGGGCCGCCAAAGTGAGCGCGGAGTCGCGGCGCCGTCTCTACGGAGACTTGTTGTCGGTCACCCCGACCGACTCCCAACGCAAGGGCAGCTGCGGCAATAACTCCGCCATAATGATTTTGACATTTTTATGTTTTGCGGCAGAGCTTGCAAAAAAAAAAAAAAAGTAATGTGCTGATATTTCAGAGAGCGAGATGTCCACTCGACACCTGATGTGCCTCAAAGCAGCGTGCTAGCGTAATTATAATCCAACTATTTTGCTTTTAAATTACAGCCGGCTAATGAGCTGCTTGCCGGGGCCAAGTAAGTAAAGACGAATATAGTTTTCCCGCACGATCAGCGTATACTGGAGAACCCGCAAAAGCATCAACGTTGATCCCATCCGCAGTGTTTCAAGACAAAAGGAGCTAAAGATTCGACTCGTTGTTTTGAGGAAAAGAGCTTGTTTGCTAGCACGTACATCAATTCTGATCGATAATCCTCCATGAAGCATCTCCAGTTGGTCCAGAATGCTGCTGCTCGCCTCATAACTCCTACTCTGGCATCCCTTCACTGGCTCCTTGAACATTTTTAGAGTTTCGAAGGGTAAGCCCCCTCGCTGGCCATCTTTAAAAGTCGTCTCAAAACTCATTTGTATTCTTTGGCTTTTGACTCAGCCTGACTCAGACTTGAATTTAATTTGACTTTTTTTTTTTTCCCCACTTTTTGGCTTTAGCCTCCATCCTGCATAAAGTGCGGAGGTCCTCTCAATTTTTCTAGCTTGTTTAAAACGGACATATCGCAAAAAAAAAAAAAAAAGAAAAAGAAATCTCAAATTTTAAGGTTGTGGCGTTTCTATTTAAAATGATGTGTGATGAATCAGGAAATTTTGTCTGAATTCCGTATTTTCCTTTACTTGTGGTCACTGCCTGGTGTTACTTGTGGAAGTTCTTTCCGTGCAATTTGGGTGTATTGGAAGGCTTTTTCGTGTGTTTTGTCAATGTAGAGGCAGCCATTGGTCTCAGTTGAAACCCTGGAGAACCCACGGGGTCAAATTTGGCCCCTATAAATTCTGCTACTCAAACGCTACCCTTAAATCCCAAAGGGTCAAATTTGGCCCTAATCCTAAATTAGGATTAAAGTAGTGAATATCTGAAAAAAAACATATATTTTGGTGTTCGGTGAACATATAGGAGTCATTTAATGTAAAATTCATCATTTTCCAAACACGAAAAGAGGTCTTGGGTTCTCCAGGGTTAAAATGTATCTCGAAATAGACAGTGAAAATGGAGATGCCGTGTCAATCGAGCCCAAATTGTTCTATTCCATTAAAAAAAAAAAAAAAAACCCCATACATCAAATCCCACTTTTGCACTTGACTCAAACGAGCCAAAGGAGAAGCGAGAAGAATGGCTCCTGACTCGCTGCTTTGGACGCTGCTTTGGACGCTGCTTTGGACGCTGCTTTGGACGCTCGGTGTGAAAATTGGGTTGATTGTCGGCATGTTTGGCTGGCCAAATGCTCGCATCCATCTGCTCCTCGCAGCTGCTCGCTCACACCAGCTTGAAGCGCCGCGTTCAGGTTGTTGCCATGAAAAAAACTGGAGTGCCATTGAGCTGAGGCTCAACAATGCGCCTTTGCAATTGGTCAATCAAGGACGACCTTGAAAAATCCGAAAATAATGATGGACAATAAATGTGATTGATCAATTTGCTATTCATTTTTCCATAATGCTAACATTTGCAGTTTTTCCAGGCCAAAATGTCACATTTTCACGTCGCCCTTTTGCAACCAAATTGAGTTGTACATTGGAAAATACGGAACATTTTCTCGGATGCTTGAATAATGTTTGTGACCACATAAAGAAGTCTTCCGTACAAAAGTTCTTGAGCTAACATAAATGACGTCAGCTCTTCCTTTGCCGCCAAATATTTGCACTCGATTTTGAATGAGCGTCGTTCAGAAATGACGCAATACGGAGCACGTGGAAAAAAACGTCGCTCGTGGAGTTTAAACGCAATGCGGCCCTGCGTGTGCTCCGTGTAGTGACTAATTGCCTCTTTTTTTTTTTTTAATTCTTGTTTTTTTTTTAAGCCTTTTCTGTCCAACATAATATAAGACAGATGGTGTTTTGGGGGCTGTGTGACATACTTGGGAGGAAAACTGATGAAAATTTAAAGAGATGAATTCAATTATTGAAGGAGTGCAACATCGAGGCCAAAGTTTTATTTTTCATCAAACCTATCTAATATTAAAAAAAAAAAAAGGGGGCATAAAGAATCCCGGAAAAACATCAACCCCTACAAAAAGATATGGAAAAAATATTTTTTTAAATACCGCTAATAGTGTCTTCACGGTTATTTTTTAACGAATTTTGGGCTGCCGAATCCAAAACGGGAGTTTTTCAAATTTTCTCCGTCACGTCAGCTTTTTAAGCTACATTTCCGTTTTCATAAAAAAAAAAAAAAAAAATGCATAAAACAAAATAGAACTTGCGATATGCCCATGGTTAGAAAGTTAAGAGAAAAGCCATCGCTAATCGTCTTAATTGCGACAATGCTAGCGTTCTAGCTAGCGTTTGAATGGACTGACCGATTGGGACCAATTGTTCCTCTGTGTTATTTTTTTAGTTTAGTTAGTTTTTTTTTTTCCCCCCACGTGGACCACATTAGCCCCACCGAACCATCTCCGAATCATGCACGTGTGTAACTTCAATCGATATTTTCTATAAAATGGAATCCAATTACAGTCACGGTCACGTTAATTTCCGACGTAAGTGCCTCGTTGCTCGGCTAATGGCGGGCTGACGCCGCCCGTCCCTGTCAGAGAACACAGGCGCGCTCTGTTTGGGAAAGGCACGCCGCCAAATTGATACGAGATGGCACCGGTGTCGCGTATAAAAACAGCGCTTTTAACAATGCTGCCGCCATGACATCTATTTTGGGCAGATAGCGGCGCATCTGTGTTGTAAGCTGTCAGGCCTGTCACACTCACTCGTCAGTGTGTGTCACCCATTTGCTTTCTCAAACGGCGTGTTTGCCAGCAGAAATGACTTGCGCACATGCTTCTATCGGGAGCCCATTACTGCTGGCCGACGGGCTATTTTGCAACGAGTCCGAGTGCGTCACTCATTTTGGATGATCGCAAAGCAACAAAAGCCAATCAGGCCTCGATTTATTTTGTATTACTTTGTTGCTTTTTTTCCCCCTTTCCACGTGTGCTTCATCTTTTAGCAATCCTGACCTCACTCTCCGGTTATTGCCATTCATTTCCATCTAATTAGCTTGATGAGCCCTTCCATCCATCCATTTTCTCTAACACTTATCCTCATTAGGATAGTGGGTTAGACGGAGCCTATCGCAGCTGACTCTGGGCACGAAGCAAAAAATTTCTGTCACTAAAAAATAAATAAATTCATTTTGAATCAAACACCTGCGGAGAGCAGTGAGTTGTGCAAAAAGTACTGAAACGTTGAACGGTTAGCAATGTGCAATCCAATGAAGCTCACCTGTTAAGGTTAGAGTGCATTTCAGGTTTATCCTAAAATATCAAATGTAAAGCGAGTACAGTAGTCCATTATGATGGCTTGTGGTCGCTGGTGTTCCCCAAGGCTCTGTCGTCAGCCCCCTTTTGCTCATCTTCTGTCTGTTGGTGGACACCTTGCCACCTCGTTTTTCCCCAAAATCATTGAGTCAAATTTACATTTATACAATCACGAAAACACACACACACACACACACACACACACACACACACACACACGTTTTTATTGTGTTTACAAGCTCTCGCTTTTTAAGTAGAAGCCCTCCCTTGCCTTGCTAATTTTAAAATGCAGCATCATTCTTGGTCCTTGAGGTGTTTTGAGGAAAACAAATGTCACAGATATGTTATGAAGACACCTGGGAACTTTTTTTTTTCAAATAGGAAGGGGGGGAAAAAAAAAAGCCCAATATGTCTGCTTCAAGGGCTTTTGCTTTCCATCATTATGGCTGAACTCTGCCATTTTTTTTGTCTGTGGCAGCTTGAAGAGCAAATAAAAAGAGAAGAAAAAGATGAAGCTTTGGCCTTTGTTAGTTTTCTGGATAATCAATTGAATGGACTGTATGCTTGATTGCACTGAGCACGTCCTGCATGGCCACAGCGCCGATGAAGTGGGGAGGACAAAGCAGAAGAACAGACAAGGACATGGCCCAGGATCTTCTCTTTTCAAATTTTTTTTTTGCTCTCTTTCTGTCCCTGGATTCTTTTCATGGCTTTTGAAAGCTTGAATTCCCGCCGGTTTTAAGCATATGTGTGCGCTGTTCTTCAACAGTCTTTATTTATTTTTTCCCCCCCCTCCCTTCAGTACTTTGAACGACTTGGAATGATCACAAGTTGCTGCCTGTATGTTATCTCATGTTTATTGCTTCATTGTTTTCTCGATTTATGATGGAGCGAAAGGCATCTCTGATCTTCCTGGCATTTTGTGACATTTCTGTTACATTTCATGAAAAACATTCTCCTGCGCCGCAACACAATGAAGACGTTTTATAAGAGCACAGCCCCTTTACCGTGCTCTGAAAAAAACCAAAAACAAAACCCACTCATGTTGAAGGGGAAGGCTTGTTGTCACGATGCAAGTTTAATCACTTTGTCGAGACAAACACCATGAATCATGGAATCCTTTTCACATTTGTCCCGTAGGGCAAGAAAAGACCCCGGTGGAAGGCAGTCGCCGAGTTGGTCGCGCTGAATATTTCCAAAGGCACGCTTGCCCACTTCCACGTCACAAAAGCTGCGATTTGGTCACGTGCGAAACCAGGTAACATGCTTCCAAGTGGCAAATATTTTGCCGGGGTCACCTTGCCTCATCTGAACAACTTTGCGTACCTCACAATCCCATTAGATTTTTTTTAATTGGCTCAAAGGTGAGGTAAAGAGCAATTACTCTAATATGATTGGGCCGTGCCGCGACTCGCAAAAATCCATGTGTAATTGCTTTGTATAATTGCCTTGAGATGCCACAATATGGCGCCAGAGCACTCCTTTTGTATTAGACAGAGTTTTGGCCTGTCTGATAGAAACTCCTCCCCTCACTTCACTATAGTGCCTTGACGTCAACATTGATATAGTTTTATATCAGACAGGGCAAGCTTTGGGTGTAACAGGAATTCAAGGCAGTAGCAATGGAAAGTTACCGCAGGAATCAACTACGCAGCAAGAATCAGGTCTGAAGCCAGTTAGCTCATGTGCGTAAGGAGGCCTACCTTGAGTTATTCAGGAAAAAACAGCGGGTAGGTGACGAGAAAACATCAACCTGGATGCCCCTGCTCACCCAAAATGGATGTTTGAAACCAAAATGGCCGACACCCTGTGGCATTTCAGACATACAGTAGGCCCTTGAGGCTTTATTATGCATCCTGCTAATGATGCAAATGTTACATTTTTCCTCAGAAGTGAGTTTTTGGAGGCGTATTGATGGCCCCCTGAGTGGATTATTGGTCAGAAGAATAACAATAAACAACAATTGCAAAAGTGGCTTCGCTGGCCCTAATGAATAGAGGCGCACAATTCAAAAGACAATTTGAAGGAAAAAAAAGCTCTGTTCATGAAATACAGTACTCAATAAATAGGATTTGCAGAAAAGAGCTAAAACGGGGTGGCTGGTGGCTGGTTGCCATGGCGATACTTGGCCCTTACTGAAGAGCCTGTTTGTGTTTCTTGTGGCTTCTTTATTTCGATGCTGATAGAGCGGACCGGCGGATAGCCGAGCTCCAGACAGCCAATCCATTCTCCTGATTAGCTCTCCTCGTTAGTCTTCCCTGCTCTTTTCCACTTTTCATTCGTTGGAATTATTTAAGCACACCGGGCAGCGTTGTACTTCTTTCAGCGTCTTTCTTGTAGTTCCCTAAGCCTAACCCTAACTCCTAACCTTAACCCCTAACTCTAACCCTAACCCCTAACCACTAACCGTAACCCCTAACCCTAACCACTAACCCTAAACCTAAACCTAACCCTAACTCCAAACCCTATACCAACCCTAACCCCCTAACCCCAAACCCTAACCCCATAGCCCTAACCCCATAGCCCTAACCCTAACCACTAACCCTCAACCTAACCCTAACTCCAAACCCTACACCAAACCTAACCCCAAACCCCCTAACCCTCACCCCAAACCCCTAACTGTAACCCCATAGCCCTAACCCTAACCACTAACCCTAACCCTAATGCCCTAACTCTAACGCCTAACCCTCAGCCCCTAACCCAAACCCTAACCCTAACCCCATAGCCCTAACCCCTAACCCTAACTCGAACCACCTAACCCCTAACACTCACCGCCCTAACCCTAACCCCCCAACCATAACCCCCTAGCCCTAACCCCTAACACTAACCACCTAACCCTAACCCCCTTTAGGATTGAGGGGTTAGGGTTTGGGTTAGGGTTAGGGGGTTAGGATCAGGGTAAAAGTATATATTTTTTATTCACCACATCAACAACATCACCAATAAACACTTTGCTAACTTTTTGGACATAACTTCACTAACAACGTACATGGTTTGGGCACCCTTAACCCTATTTTTTAACAAAATATGAACTGTCCTTGGTTGTGAAGCCGAGGAGTTGGAAATTCGTTCGGACACGATGAAACATCAAGGTGGAGGACGCGGCGCCATTAAACAAGGATGCTGGCACTGCGTTGTACATTAGCTTATTAACATCTGACACGGTTCACGGCGCAAGCTAATCCAAAATTAAGTTATTACCCAAAGTCGTCGCAGCCTGTGTAAACGCAAACCTAATATTATGCCACGGTGTATTTAATGGAGTTTCAAATGCTAAATGTAATTCCATCTGGTGCGCATAATGGCTTTGAGTTTTATGCGCCTCGTGATCGTTGGGCTCAGGCGGGAAAATGCCTCGCGGCCAACTGCCAGACGTCTTCCATAACACCAATGCAATAATAAGATTGCTGAAGTTAGTTCTGAAACAGCTAATTATTAGGATTCTAATTAAGGAGGTAACGCGAGGGAAAAAAAATCTTTTCCACGACACACATTTTGCAATTGCAACCTAATTAGCAATTCGTGTCACGCCCTCTTGTCTTTGACTTATTCCTCAAAATATCAGAGTAGGCTAACAGAAGTGTATTGTTCTGCTGAAGGTTGTTTGAGTTTCATTAGATTAAAAAAAAAAAAAAAAGCCATGGCGACAGGGCCTTTTCAAAAATAGTTTTCAAGCCACACCAAATTTTTCTGCATTACATTTTTGAGTCAAATGCAGCACAGCGGCGCTGTTAGTCTATGGCCGCCCTGCGACTGGGATCGGCTCCAGCATGCCCTGGTGAGGAGAAGCGGCTCAGATAATGAATAGATGGATCTTTTGATCTGCCAATTATTTTGTGTTTTTAATCGATGATGTTTTAATTTACATCCAGAACATGCACCAACTGTTCAAATTTCAGAGTGGCAATTTGCCAGGAAGGCATCATGAAACCACCTCATAATCTGCCCCAGCTGACTCTTACTTCAAGTGATTTTTTTTTTTAATGGTTTCTGTTCCTTTCTTTAAATGTTTATGGAGCCCCAACTGAAAGGCACAACATGAAAACACCTCTCAGTTAATCCCCACGTAGTCATTTATTGATGAGCCAGGTCGCAATTGTCACAATAATGAGGCCATAACTCAAACCTGGATGGAGAGGATGCGTCTCCCAACCAAGAAACAGAATGATCCGATGCGTGCCAGGCCTCCTCCGAAGCATCCATTGCACAACAAGCCATTGAAATCTGGACTCGATATTGTATATGAGAGGACGAACGTGAAGCGGCCGCGGAAGCTCCGAGGAAACCTCGGATCCATCCGTTAGCCGGACGGACCTTGCGGCTCTGCACCACAATGCGGCAAGCGCCAAAGACTTCCAGCAGGGATACGACGGAATCATCTGCATGACTGAGTGCGGTTACGAGTTTCCTAATGACCGCTGCAAAAACGACAACAACAACAACAACAAGTCCTGCTTAAGTGTTATGACTGCCGTTCCAGTGGGGGAAACGCAAGAGTCAACAATTTCCTACAAGAAGCTAATTGTCAAATTTAAGATGATGTCTTTGAACATGACAGATGATGCAGTATTTGACTGCATCATCTCTACGAATGACATCAATTGTGACTCCTTACGGCTGTGTGTACAGCCTTCGAAAAACTGCTGGATTAACAGAAACCCAAATAGGGTGAAATAGCAAACGTTATCAATTCGCACATTGTCAACATAGCTGTGTTTAAAACAAGTGACTGATTTTATGACCAAGATTTTTCAAGGCCGATCCAAGTCCAAAGACAGCAGTGTTACCCACATCCTTTAAAATTGCTATTAACTTTTGGGTTGTTTGGTCTCAAAACAACAACCTGAGAGGTCGGTCGGTCATCACATTATAGTCGATTCCAAAAATGGCATCAATATATGCCCGTGAGTATTTTCAGATGCTCTTTTTGGATGTGTTGCTGATCCCTGAGTGTTCAAGTCGCAGTTTGGGAAGCACTGAGATCATCAACAGCCAATGAAAACACCACCGTAAAACAATAATAGTCAGGTTTATAAAAGTATTGCCCTTTGAACATATGCAAACAAAGGGAAAGGCCACTCACCGTTATTCTTATTTTTTGTCATGACCCATGTACCTTTTGATCAGCAGATAATTGCCAATAAAAGTTACATTTGCACTGATTGATGGAGGCAGGTCAAAAACAGGGCAGGTAAATTAGCCATTTAACGATGAGTTACGCTCATATTCATGTAAAATAGCAACGAAAAGTTGAGTTGTGTGGCAACGTGCTGTCTTTACCTTGTTATAGGCCGAGGGGAACATAAACAACGCATCTTAGGAGGCCATTATCATCCATTAGCGGACATTCAGGTCCAGGTCCACAAAAACATTTCAAAACATGAAACCTTCTTGTGTTCAAACCTTGCCCTCCCTACTAGAAAATCATTTGTATTGGCTGAGCTCACGTCGTGGCGTGAGACACACCAAATAACCCCTTTCAAGGGTTTGCTTCATCTTCACATTCTTGGGGAAAAAAAAAAAATCAATAATGCGGTCTACATGTGTAAGCTAGCAAACTGCGGGAGTGATACATGGCGGTGGTGTCCTGAGAAGTGTGAGAAACGGGGGAATGTTACCATCTGAATTGCGACTATTAAACCGCCAATGTGTTGGGGATTACTGTAGACGCTAGGCTAACTGTTAGCGTGTCTGGTAACCACTTTGCAGTCGCAAACGCAGCTGTCTCAAATCACCCGCACATTCATTTGATGTTGACAGTAGCAGATGTTGTTTATTCTTGTTCCACATGCATTTCTTTAACAACAATAATTGAAGGTCTGCGTTATTATTTTCGCAGAAGCGTTCGCACAAAGTAGCTCAACGGCTCGGCTCCAAATAACTATTTTGTCAAAACGACACGGCCGCCACTTAGAAAGCCAATGAAGTCGACGCTTGATGTCGCCATCGAAGTGACTTTTGTTTACACTCCCTGGGAGAATGTGGCTGACCAGGCAAATGTGAAAGCAATTATTTGACTCAAAACGTCGTCTCCGGCCTCTGCTATTTAATGCTGTTGCGTTTGGCTAATTGAAGAATTAATCACACGGACCGGAAACCTTACATTAACAATTGTCGCAAACGTAATTACCAAACTTTTTCTCGCTGGATGTATTAACAACCTAATTACGCTTTCATCATATTTTCTGGCGTGAGGAAATGCTTTTTTAACGAAAAAAGATGACCATGTATAGTAAGGCGTTTTTAGCCGAAAACAACGACCATGTAAGTCGTTTCTGATAACAAAAAAATGACCATGTATTGTAAGGCGTTTTCAGCCCAAAAAAGACGACCACTTATCGTAAGCCGTTTTTGCCAAAAAAAACAAAATTTTTAGCTGAAAAAAAAACAATCAGGTACCTAGGTACTCCGGTTTCCTCCCACATTCCAAAAACATGCATGGCAGATTAATGGAACACTCAAAATTGTCCCTGTGTGATTGTAAGCATGAATGGTTGTTGTCGTCTCTTTTGAACCTCGCGATTGGCTGGCGATCGGTTCAGGGTGCACCCCAACCACTGCGCGCGAAGACAGCTGGGATGGGCTCCAACACGCCCGCGACCCTCGTGAAGATAAACGGATTCAAAAATGGGGTGGATGTCATGGATGTACACTTTTAAATGTGAAATGGATAGCGTGGTGTCGAGTTGACGTTAGCTAGCAGGCTAACCATTATGTCTTGCTGAATTCCTCCAAGACAAACCCGACTAAAAATTTTATAGATACTCTGTGAGAAAATGATGATGATTGCATATTAATTTAAAATGTGGCTACTAAATTCACACAATTGATTTCCCCTCCACAGAAAAATTGGAGAAAAAAAAACTCAACCTATTGGAGTAGACTTTTCTATTTTCAGTAGTCGCCAATCGTTTTCCTGCCACCTGAAATTTGCCAGGCATCTGTTTACAAATATGATGAAGTGGCCTGTTTGCAGCTGTCATTGTCTGAAACAACACACACACACACACACACACGCACACACGCACACAAAAAACAAACCTTCCCTCTTGGAGATGCAACGCTAAAAGCTTCGAGAGAATCCGCTCCATTCCTCCATCTCCAGTGAGGCATGTTGCTTGACTTGAGACCAGAAGAGACAAGTTTGATTGCTTTATTTTTTTTTTTTAAAGGCAGGTGGCGCAGATTGGAGCTGCCACTGCGGCGTTGAAAGGTGGAGGGAAGCCGTACTGGGCTTTGATTGGATGCTGAAGATAAACATCTTGAAGCGAGATGACCGTGTCACGCTTTCAGCTTCATGCTGGCGTTTTGGAATCCGTATTTGATTCCCTGCAGGCTTTGCCGGGTCACAAAGTGTCGCTAGCACTGACTTTCATTTAAGTGCATTTATCGGCAGTCAGTGTGTAACATCTCCGGAGCGTTTAACGGCAGCTTTAAATGAGCAATCTGTCCAGCTGTCACACAAAGAGACACTATCACCCCCGGAAATGGACTCGGAACAATTTTGTGCACCTCATGAGTTGTGATTTGCTTGATTTGTTTCACACTTACTATTCGTAAAAAGGATGGTTATTACATACGTAAATGTATTCTATGTACTCAGGTTACTAAAAGGCAGTTGCGCTGGTGACTTCTCACAGCCAGTCAGTGACGTGAGATCGTAATACAAATGTAAGAGGATAGATTATAACCGTACCTAATGGTGATAAATAAATATGAAATTATTTGATTCAAATCTTGAAAAAGGAACACACAAGACGACAAAAGTTCATTGTGACGGTATGTAAGGGTCTGTTTTGTGGTCTTAGGTTAACACAGGGCTTGATGTTAATGTTAATTCTGTGACATTATTGTTCGCATAACAGGAAGTCGGAGCGTGACAGATAGCAAGGACGCTAATATTTATTTAAAGTGTTGGCCTTGCGATGCGTGTTATTATTTATTTATTTTTCTGTTCCGGTGTCATAATCTGTTTTGTATAATGTTTAAAAGAAAACAACATTCCAGTAGTTCATAAATTTGTTCAGATAACCATTAGCATTCAGATTCCATTTACTTTTATAGAGACGTTAGCATTAAGCTAGCGGTGCTTTCAAATCATTTTGGCTAGGCTAAATTGGTTTGTGTTCGGTTATAAGTCATCCAGATATCTTTTTTTATGTTGTTCTGGTTTAAAAAAATGAAATGGAAAATGTAAATTCATCATACACTGTCCTCCCAACATGCAGGCAAAAAAGTAAGACACAGCAAACATCTACACTGTAAATATTCCAGAAGTCAGGCACGTAAGCGAGTCATTCAGCATTTTTCACCATTATAATTTTTTAATGTTATCATCGCGTCTGTGACACGCTTTTGTCAAAAAACATCAAATAGATGAAGAACGATCCCAATTGTTCTCTTCACTCCTTTCATGAGAATCGTCCCCACGCATGTTCAAGATGTTCATCTCACGAAAGCAGCAGCCGGGAATTCAACCTGTACGATGTTGTTGGCCCTCCCTTTTTTTTTTTTTTTCCCAGCGAGACGAGAGCGAGGATGACGGTTGTCGACGGCGAGTGGGAGGGAGGAAGCACCCGAGGCCGCCGAGCGCGGTGTAGATGTTGATGAAGTGCCTCGGTAATTGGCTAATGAGATCTAAGCTGTCTCCTCTCTGCGCCTTTCGCCCGGTGAACTGACGCGTAGCAGCTCGCCGTGGGCCGTGTTGGACGTTTGCGAGTATGACGTCGTCCAGGCTGCTCAGTTGGTAAGAGGAGAGGGAAAGGGAGGCAAGAGGTGGGGGGGCGCCGGGGTGTCGACACGGGTGACTAGGACCCTCCGTGCTCTCACCTGACATCTCGGCGTGAAAGTTAGCTTATAAATAGCAGCGTGTTGCCACAGACATCTGCGGGCTTCTTTTTTTATTTTATTTTTTCCACCAAACTCTGCGCAATTACTTCATGAGTGGATTGACAAAGCCTTGTCAGCTGTCATCTTTTGAGTCTTGTAAGAGTCAAGCTGTCTGTCAGATGTCCACAATGCGGTTGACTGGTTGAGTGGAAAGTGCAAGTGAAGATGGCGGAAGAAGAGGGAGGTGGGCTCCATTAGCGATATCACTAAGGTGCACAGTATCAACGCGATACCAGTGCTGATACTGTGCACCAAACACGATACCAGTGTCGATAGTGTGGTATATCATTGCAAACAAGGCTTTTTGGCGTCCTCATCGGCCGCCCATCATGATACCAGTGTTGATACTGTGATATATCACTGAAAAGGAGCCTTTTTGGCGCCCTCATCGGCCGCCCATCATGAAAATGTAACAGAATAATCATGCACTATCGTGGTTGTCACTCAAAATCATTGCTGATGTGATATTATCGCGATCATTGGCAACATATGGGAACAGGATTTACTGTTATTTGCACCAAATGTGTCCCATATGAGGAATTAAATTATATGAATGTATGATAGAATTAATCTGACTTTTTTTTTTGGTCCTGAACATTGATCTGATTCCATATTTAATACATTTGAAAGTAATACACTACCTTGCCACTGGAAAATTAGCATTTGTTGCCTCTCCCCGCTTACTAAAATCAGACTTTACCCTGAGATATAATACTTCAAGTCCTATACAAATGTTTCTACAGTATTTCAGTGATGTATACTGCTCCTCATCCAGAGTACACATTTTTATTCATGTTGCCGTTGTGCTGCACGTCCCACTTGTGAATATTTAATCCTTTATCGAACCTCACAAAGGGACGACGGTGGAAACGCGTCGTTCAAAATGGCACCTTCCGATGTCGCATCAATTAAAGCGGCAAAGTACATTTTATGTAATTTTCTACACGTCCAATGATTAATGAATCACGTCAACTGCGAAAGGTTACATCTCCAATCATTGACATCGTCTGCTGCGCAGAAATATTGCAGTGATCTACCATCAAGTTGAAAGAAAAAAAAGATGTGAAAACTTCATACGAAGTCGAAGTTTTACCAAAAGAGGAAAATATTGTCCCCAACTCAAGGATGAACGACGTGGAGCTCAAACTGTTTATTTCCATCAGACACCTTTTTAAAAATTTTTTACGAGTCCAATCACGTTTGCCCAGACAGGACACCTGAATCCAAAGCATGTCCTCGGATTTTTTCTTTCTTTCTTTTTTTTAATCATGTGACGGTTTCGCAGACCACCTTGAATTAAAATGTACTTTTTGGCACTTTCCTGCCAACCTTTTCCCCTTCCCCTAAGTCTTCCTCTAAGCATTGCTTAATTTTTTTCTAGCATTCCAGGGGCCTAAATATTCACCAGGATGCACAAACTTTTAAACAAAATGGGATTTTTCCGCTCCTGTTCGGGTACCAAAAGAGATGACCCCGCCCCCTTTTCTGTCCTCACCAGCTGACTCATCCCATCGCTCACGGCGTGACATGTTCAACTGAGGACTGTCCGGACGAAGGACATCACGTGGAAGCAGAACTGTGTGTGTGTGTGTGTGTGTGTGTGTGTGTGTGTGTCGCAGCCTCATCGCTACGTTGATGCATTTGCGCTTCGTCCTTTCCGACGGAGTTAAAGAGAGATTAATATTGGAGCGCCGCCGCCGTCCGCCCCGCCGCCATTACTCATCCGACATCTGCGAAGCGCCGCTTCGCAGCTACAAGGCCTCACAGCGCGACACAGAGCGGGACCAATTATTTCCTATAGAACTTCTGCCTCTTCAACGCGATTCATCACACGCCGCGAGACAAATATTGTGTCGGGGAAATTGCTTGTATGTGAAATAAGAGAGAGCCTGATTAGCAAATCGCACGACGACCACTTCCGATAATAACAAACGGCAAGTTTGTTTCTCGGCTCACATTCCCCCCTCCCATCCTCCTCCTCCCTACCCGGAAGCGTCTCTGAAGCACTGGAGACGCATTTTTTTTTCGCTCCGGCTGCCTGCACTTATATAAGATGCTTATCGGTTCTTTTTTGGAGGGGGGGGGTGGGGGGGTATGAGGCCCGACGCTGCCGCCAGAGCTCGCGGACTGTCGGCATCAATTTGACGAGGTGCGCTTGTCGACGAACACCGCGACAAAGCGTATCCTGTCGCGATAAGCGTGGCGGACGCCGCCGAGAAGCGTTTGTGTTTGGAATTGTGGTTGATTAGCACGAGGCTCCTTTTGCCGGATGTTTCGTGCTAATACGACATGTACGTCCCTTCGAGGTGACGTTTATGGAAAGTGCCTGTCCACTAATCAAATCCCTGCGAGTGAGCCGTCGTCGTTGGGATTTGTTTGGGTTTTTTTGGGGGGGGGGGGGTTTGGTCTCGATTATATGTTTCATATTGTGTTTTCTTGCGTTTTGTTTTCTCAGCACCAAGATTCTCCGTCCATGGCTTGGCAGCTCGGTTCGGTGATTTGCCATTTTTCAAGCAATTTCTGGAGGCCATTCGCTGAACCGCATGGAAACGCTGTTATCTCACAGCCGAAAGGTAAGCAGAGCTGCAGTGGTATCGGGAATGAGTGTTGGCTAACAGCAATAGCGACTTTAGCTTCTTTGACAACTTTGGGGTTGCCCGAAAAGCTGCCATTGTCAATTCAGACTAAAATGGGCGTACGACTACGTCAAAGCCAAAAGTAAGCGGAGCTACGTTGCTAGCACGGCATTAGCATTGGATTGCAGTCGGAAATCTCATCGCAGCACAAAAAAGTTGCTAGACTTGTTATTAAAGAAGTTGGCATCAGTTTGGCTGCATTTTTATGATTTTATTATTTTTTTTTTTAACTGGGCAGATAAAATGTTTCTGTAAACTTGCGATTTCGTTTTGAACGCAACAACCGACGACAGCTACCTCCACTAGCACGCGCGGAGCCACACCCTCGGTCCCGGCTCGCCAACTATCAAAACTTTGTACCTTTGCTTCCGTGTTTACATCTCGGCAAAAAAAGCCAATTTGTAAGCAGAACACACAGAGGCGAGAGACAGAAGCTTCTCTTTTGTGTATTGAGGATAAAGAGAGAGAGAGAGAGAGAGAGAGAGAGAAAAAAATGAGCGAGCGGGCCGCTGGATAAGAAGCGGAGCCGTATTAGAATTCTCGCCGACTGCCCGCCTCATGTCTGGCGCTCGCCGCAGCAGAGGCCATAAAACTTTCATAGCTCTGTCAGGATGCTGTGTTTCTGCTGGATTATTTATCAAGTAGCGTGAAGTTGTTTATCACACACGCACACACACACACACACACACACACACACACACACACACACACACACACACACACACAATGGTCAGGTATGTTGCCGCTACCCCTGAGGATCAGACGCATACGAGTCAAGAGAAGTGACCAAAGCGTTATTGCCACTGAGAGGTTGTTATGAAATTGTGCGCAGTGTAAGCTTTAACGAGGATATCGATCCACGTCAGTCTTCAAATCCCCCCCCCCCCACCTGCAAGTATCATCAAACTGCTTCTGAAAGAGCAAAAAAAAAAAACCAGAGCCCTCATGTTTTCAAAAGACTGAAACGGGTAACGTGCAGCTCTGAGCACTGTTATTTACCGTCAAAAATTGTCACGGTTGACAATAGCGATTTGTTTGCATGGACTGTGACAACGAACGGAATGTAGCCAATCAGAGAAGAGGAAGCGGCGGTAAATAAATCAAAGTATTACCCCCCCCCCCCCCCCACCAAGGATGACTCTGCCATTTTTCAACACCCGGGAAACATCGCCTATCCGTGAGTTTCTACTCCTCTTAGTTTTGGAGGGAGGACATGAGGGTTCCGCCTGGGAGGCCTTCGTTTTAGGATCGATGGCGGGGCAGGACTGTAACGTGTTTGTCTGGTACTCCGCGGTAAGATTATCGAAGACGATACAAACAAAACTGATAAATGCCTGACTGTCTGATCCCTGATATTTGTGCGTGCTCCGTCACAGATAAAACTTCTTTCGGATTTGTCGAAGTGAAAGGCACAATCAAGGTTTTTCTGTTGCTTTCATTCTTCAAAGTTGAGCCTGGAATTGCGATCGGCAACCCACCAGTTCCAACCTTGGTCGTTACTGAAAAGCACAACCTGCGGTAAAGGGAGAGCAAGGATGGGGGGTGCTGGTTAAAACACGCCACTCAAGCTTTCTGCAGACACCCGGGAACTGTTTCTGTCCATGTCACAAAAACGCAAAGGGTGCCAATCATGGCGGGTCCATTAGAACGCGAGGTCACTGTCAACCGAGGACACCGTTGTCGAGTCACAACAAAGTCATTAACTCATCCTAATGAATCCCTTTTCCGAGCCAAGATGGGGTCAGCAACGGCACGGGGGGGGGGCGAGTCCTCCCGGCTCTCCCCAGCGCAGGGCAGCCTGCGGGCAATTGTTGCCGGAATCCTAATGAGTCGACGGGCTCGCTTGAAACGTCCGTCTGACCGTCCGTTCGTTCGTTCGTTTTTCCGATGGGGTTTGTCCTCAGGCTGGCGAGTAGGCTGCAGCCTGTCCAGGTGACTCTGCGGCAAAGGTAGAGATGAGAATTGAAAAAGTGGGGTCTTTCGGAGACACAAGGAGACAGATTTTGGTGCTGTGCTTTCACAAGATGGTGCAACCGTACGAAATATTCTAACGTGTGGGGTATCGTGTTAGCTGGGTTGCCAGATCTGCCCCTCCCCTTACGCATGTGCGCAGGGCCCCGTCCTATGTGGCGTTGCTCCATTTTGTGCGAGGTGACGCGTTGCGACCTCTGACATCTGACCAAACGTGAGCGAACGCTCTGACACGCCACCAGACCCGTCAAAATTTCTAGCTGTCACGCTAATGCGTGATGTGCTAAAAGAGTCACTGCCCCAACGGTCGCTTGTGAGTTCAGAAAAACAGTCTTTGGAGCGTGCGGGTGTCACGAATGAATGCTTGTTTGTTTTGTACTGAATGACCCAAAAGTGTTGTTTTGTTCTTGGGGCAAACCAACCCAAGAGTTTATTTTTAATGTTTTTTTTTTTCCACCCAATTATTATCGGCACAATGATCAAGCGGTTAGGACGTCGGCCTCACAGTGCAGGGTTCGATTCTGGCTCCGGCTTTCCTGTGTGGAGTTTGCATATTCTCCCCGGGTCTGCGTGGGTTTTCTCCGGGTACTCTGGTTTCCTCCCGCATTCCAAAAACATGCATGGCAGGTTAATGGAACACTTTATAATATTCGTAGGTGTGATTGTGAGTGCGAATGGTCATTCGTCTCTGTGTGCCCTGCGATTGGCTGGCGACCGGTTCAGGGTGTCCCCCGCCGACTGCCCAAAGACAGCTGGGATGGGCTCCAGCACCCCCCACGACCCTTGTGAGGATAAGCGGATTCGAAAATGGATGATTGACCCAACTATTTTTGGAGTACCTGGGGTGCCAAAGTACGTTAATGAAGCTTCACTCCTCCAGCGCGCCAGGATGTCAGCTTGCCCAAATTTGGAATTGCAAGTTCGTCTTTAAGACCAAGTTAAGTTTCCAACCGGTGAGTTAGAAGCTTGATTTCTTAGCCTGCTAGTTAGCGCACCCGACTCTCGAGCGTGAAGTTGAAAAGGGGGTCGGGCAGGACGGCGTCGGATGACCTCTGCCGTCCACGAGCTCCGAGATCCAAAGAGTTCCCGACTTTGTGTGACGAGATTGACTTCAGATGCGCTTGACTCAAACAAAGAGCAAAGACCCAGAGTGGCGCACCAGACATCATTCCAAATACGATCACGCCGCGCTGCCCCTCAGTGATACATCATTGATTTCAAAGTTGATTTGAGCTCCATGATCTTGCCGATAAAAGTCTCCCTCCAGGATACGGAGCAGAGCACGGGAGGCGGCCACTCGAGAAGGGAAATGGGAACGTTATTTCCTCGTTTGAGGCAATAAGGTTAAATCAATGCATAATTTATGAGCGAGTCACTTCTTCATCTTAACTTAAATAACAGTGTGTTATAGCAACCTGGATTCTGGCAGCAGAAACCCCCCCCCCTGGCCTCATGAAAAATTCATCCTCCCTTCAAGTCGCTCTGCAGTTTCCTTCCCACTGAGTCTTTGGAGTCCCAGAGGTGCGCGCTGGCTTTTGTTCCACCGCCCAATATTTTATTTATTTATTTATTTTTTGCTGCGTCAGTAAAGGCTAGCTTTGTATTTGTTAGGTCGCCGTTGCTTCTGGGAGCGCCCAGGAAAGATGTACATCACAGCCAAGTCGGCGAGGCCTTGTAAACATGTTTGTGTTTTGACGAGCGACGTCCAAAACATCTGCGCATCCAACAAAACGCCGTGCGGCTTCGCTTACCTTTTGCCTTTGAGGTGACAAGGAGGCGCGTCATACGCATGGGGGGCGTGGGCGTTTCCGCGCAATGCTTCAGACAACCTCGTCCACCGGCTGGATTCGAGCTGTCGCTTGAAAGTGGCTCTGGATCTTCGCAATGCCGAGCTGCTATTCATGGCGGATAGGGACCGCGGCCTGTCATGAAATCAAAAGTCAAAAAAAGTTGCGAGACAGTTTTAAAAAATGGCGAATAGGCGATTTAGGACTCTGCAATCACGCAGCGCTCGCATGGCAGTAAAATAGGGATTTTATTTACTGTGACAGAGACGGAAAACGGAGGTGCGGCGAACCAGAAACGGGATGATCATAACGACGACGCGCCCGTCTGGCCCAGCCGGTCAGCTTCATCCCTGTGGGCAGAATCAAAGTTATTTAACAGCAGATTGGCCACACAAGCCAATTATACGGCCTGTTCATGCGAGTCATGTATGGCGGGGTAACCTCATTACGGCGTCCGTGTGCTAGTGCTGATAAGATAGGCGGGCGGGGGGAACCCCCCCCCAATATGGAATATGGAATATACTGGCCAAAATGTGTGTTCGTTAGCTTCGCACCTTTTCTTCTTCAATTCATTCCCATTTCGTTTGTTTCTCGGGCAATTTCAAACCCTACTCGGAAACCCGAACCCTAGTTGAAAACCCAATTTTAAAACACAAATCCGAATTTGAAACCCTAACCATAGTTTAGAAGCCAACTTTAAAACCCAAACCCTACTTTGAAACCTCTTCCCTCATTTAAAACCCTACCTTGAAATCCTAACCTTAGTTTGAAACCTTATTTTGAAAACAACCCTAATTTGAAAGCCTACTTTGACACCAGAACCCTACTTTGAAACCCTAACCCACATTTGAAACACTATTTTGAAACCCTAACCCTAGTCTAAAAAACAACTTTAAAACCCTTGTCCTAGTTTAATCTCCTATAGTGAAACCCTAACCCAAATTTAAAACGCTAACACGAACTTAAAGCCCTACTTTGAAACCCTACCAATAGTTTGAAATATTAATATGAAACCCAAACCGGAGCTGAACCCTAATTTGAAACCCTAAACCTAATTTTAGAGGCTACTTTGAAACACTAACCCAATTTTAAACCCCCAAACTGAAACCCGAACCCAAATTAAAAACCCTACCTTAAAACCCTTGACACCAATTTAAAGCCCTACTTCGAAACCCTAACCCGAGTTTGAAACCCAAGCGAAAGAGTGAACTCCTAATGTGAAACCCTAACTGGAGTTTAAACCCTAACCCTAGTTTTATGCTTGGGGGCGTGGGGGTTGAAAACCAAACCATCATGAAATGGTTCAACTTTCCTCACAATGCCCTGAGCATCTGACACATCCTGGCATCACTGTCCCTCTTCATCCAACCTGACTTTTTAGCTCGACGAGATGATGAAGAGGACCCGTTTTGAAGGCATCGAGTTGGCCGTGATGAAGGATTCCGCCAGAATTCTTCCAGGAGTGTGTGAAGGCATGGCCGAGAAGGCTGGCAAGGCGCGTTGGTCTCCAGGGGCGCTTACTTCCAACTTCCAAGGGGGGCGGGGGGTACTTTAAAATAGCTTTTGGGACAACAGTTCTGGAACTTCTCTGCCACAGCCGCTAGTGTTGAACCCCCAAAAGTCTCCGACGACACGGTAACAATACAGAGATCTAGTTTTTGTCTTTTTTTGTATATACCACTTTATTCTTTTCATAGTAAAAACAAATCAGTCATTGAAATGTCTTTTTTTTTTTTTTTCTTCTTCTTCCCAGTGTGAAATGTCTTTCCTGATCATGATTTCTCACAGTACATTCAAGTTATCTGAAAAGAAAACAGAAATGGAACTTGGCACTTGGAAAACAACCACAAAGAATTGTCACCTTTATTTGTTGAGAACAAAAATTTACAAAGCCATTCAAACAGTCCTGGTTTCCAAATACTTTTCCGTTTTTTTTTTTTTTTTGGTGTTTTATTTTTATTTTATTTTTTTAAACTCAACTCTGGGGAATATTCAAAATACACTTTGTAATGTCGCTCTGCTCTCTCTATAGTTACAAATATGTACATTAGAGTCTCTTCTGTCTTTTTGTCACACCGCCTCCCCGCTGGTCATAAAAACGTTTTTTTTTTTTTTTTTTCTCCTTGTCCAGGTTCTATTTATATCTCCCTCCGAGACGTCGGCAATGTTTATGCCCGTGACCTCGAGCGCTCAGATGGAGGTCCCGTGGCAGGCCTCCCCCTCCGGGATGGCCCCCCCCGGCACGGGCTGATAGGACATGGGCATGGGCGTCTTGACGGGGCTCTGGCGGAAGAGCCCGCCGTTGGGCGCTCGGTGTTTGCAGCGGATGGACGGCATGGTGGCGCTGCTGAGGGGCAGGGGCAGGGGCAGGGTCCGGCCGCCCACCGCGCCGCCCAGTGTCCTGCCCGCCCCGTGCCCCTCGCGGAGGAAGGTGCTGACCGAGAGCGGCGGCGGCGGTCCCCGGTGGGCGGGGTACTCCCTGGCCGACAGGACCTCCAGGGACTGGCTGGGCTGCATGCTGCCGATGTCTAAGGCGGAGATCTCGATGGACTGGCCCGGCAGCTGCTTGTGGGCCAGGTCTTCGTCCAGGAGGCTGTTTAAACGCTGGTGGACCTGCTCCAGGTTCACCTCTTTGTCCTACGGGTCCGTGTGTGCAAGTGGGGGGGCCGTCCAAAAAAGGTCAGGAAAAATAAAAAGTAAGGAGGGGGGGGGGGGAAATAACAAAAAACAGTCACACAGGTTGCTCTGTCCTCAAACATCAACAGGAATGCAATGTAGTCGACTCGCTGAGGCTGGATTTACATGATGCAAGGTCCTGGCCCAAACATCCAACATTCGAGTATTTATTCCATGAAATGGTATTCATTTCTTCCAAAAGATTTGGTTTGGTAGCGTTTCCCTTTGGCTGCACCGCTTCCAGTACGTCAATGCGGATGGCAGATTGGTACCGCTTAACTCATTCAGTCGCAGCCAATTCTGGACCAAGTCTGAAAAGACGTTTAAAAACGTCTTTGGGAGTGACGGAGTTAATGTCCTTCAAATCTGTCAAAACTCTTGAACCGATCTAATTTTAATGGGAAACTGGCTCCACGTAACGGATATTTTACCGCATCGATTTGATTGAACCGCAAAAACATGGGGCGATTGTCAAGGAAGAAACGGGTTGCCACGACTCGTCGATGGAATTTTGAAACCACCGGCCCCGTGTGTAAACTAGTCGCTCGGCAGCCGGTGGAGTCATGTTCTTTCCTTCTTGTCCGAGATCTGTTTTGTTGCTGCCTGATGGACTAAATTGCGAAATAGGAGCTAAATCCGAATCGCCCACTTTGGACCCGCGGTGTAAATCCAGCCTGAGAGGAAAAAGAGAGATTCTGGTCCGGGTGCGATGTCGTCACACACCTGAGCCGACTTCAAATTTCACAGACACAGAAAAACTTGCACGCAAGGAGCGCCGGCTGACAAGACGGCCTCCAACATGCACTTGTTATGACAGCGGTTCTTAAACTGGGGCTCGGGGACCCCTGGAGGCCGGAGAGTGGTCGCTTGGGGGGTCCGCAAAACCATTTGCAGCCGATTGTCACATCGCTTACAGGTCTGCCATAACATCATTTTTCAACAATCTGACATCATTGCAGAAATAGCCCCCCCCCCCCCACTTTTTTAAGATTAAGCAGTGTATTATTTCGCTGGAAAAGTAAGCCATCTTTTTCCAAGGATATCGTCCTAATTTTTGAGAGACGAAAATGATAACATCTTTATAATTTATAATTTTTTGAATTTGTACTTCAGGTCAATGGCATTGATGATCTCGCGGTTGTGTTTCGACTTTGTGGTAGTCCCCCCCGCCCCCAACTCCCCGCCTCCCGAAGTGGTCCCCGTCGGACCCACAAAATTTGCGAACCACTTCTTTACGACACAACAAAACCAAAACAGAAATGTCCACAACACTTAAAAAGAGACATTCATAAAACATTGACAAATGACGGCAAAGGAAAGGTGGAAGCGCAATTTGGACGCAACTTGAGCTCGTGAGGAGTTTCTGCGCTCTTTTGGGGGGTTTGTCAAAAAATTTCGGGGGTGAAACAAAAAAATGAAAAATGAATTGAAAAAAACCCCAATTGGTTTTGATTTATCAGGGAGCATATCTTGACTCAAACCAAATCAATCGCTGCACAAATGAACCGTCCTTGAACTGCGCGGCCTCCCGATTTGAATTTCAAACCGTCTTCTAATTGGACGGTTGCGCAACCCTCATCGAAATCAATTGACATTTTTCTGAAGCCGCTCAAAAAGCAGCTCATTTTGTGCTGCGCTTTTTGTGCAAACTCCTCCCGAATGCTCATCGTTGCTGCCAGTCCTGCCATCTCTGTCCACCTCCCGTTTGCGCTCTCATGCGGCGACGACGGCGACGGCGACGGCATGAGATGACAGATGAAGCGACTAGAATCTGCCCCTGCCCGTGTCCCAGCCTGCCAACCCCTTTCTTCCCTTTTTTTTTTTGGGTGTCCTGACACAGCCAATCACACACGCAGGAATTTTTTTTCAGGCCGCTCCTCCTGACCTGCCCCGGGGGCAGGTCAGGAGCATGGCATCTTTAATCGTTAAAACGATTCTGCAAAAACAACAAAAAATGGTGACGTTGGTGTGAACGGGGCAGAAAGGGCTTTTTCTGTCCTAATCGCCACAGACTGCGACCAGGTCAGGTCAGGACCCGGACCCGAAAGGGTTCCCTGGAGCGGCGCTTCTTGCGGGGCGGGCGCTAGCGTGTCAAGCGCAAACAGGCGGCGGGCGCGGGGGGGATAAGGGGGGGGGGGGTGGGGGGTTCGAGGCTGAGATTCTACGTCATCTGCTCGTGCTCACACTTGAGTTTAGGGATCCATGTCAAGCCTTCGTAGTCCGGATGCCGCGTGCGCAAGTCCGAGCTCGACGGCATTAAGACTTGAATGGATGAGCGCAAGAGAGCTCTTGGACCACTCAAGTGCGGACCGACCCAGGAGTACAAAGGGGGACTGTGTTTTTTTTTAACAGCTTGTCAGGTGGTGGGCCGTCGAGTTTGGCAAATGCAATCAGAAGAAGTGGATTTGCAGCCTAGCGGGAGGGGCGGCGGTGTCCAAACTATGACACGGGGCCATTTGCGGCCCGTCAATTTTTTTGCGAGCGGCCAGCGGCATCAAAAAATGAAAAGTAGCGTGACACGGCCTGCGTTCCGAGCGCTTTTCCACATATGTAAAGAAGGAATCAAAGTACTTCACACTAAAAAAAAAAAAAAATGGTTTCCCTGTGTAGCCATGAATGGCATATAATTCCGTTTCCCCAGCAAAAATCCTGCTCCACGTCAAGGTCAGATTTGTGACTCAAAAGCAATAGCTTTAAAAATAGGAAGCTGACTACAGATTGCTCGTTTTTTTTTCTCCTCAAGGCAGCGGCGGATCGAGTCGAGTCGAGAAACTATTTGCCTTTCACGGAACGCTGTGACATGGAGCAGTTTTTCAAAATAACGACGCTGGCAATGGACAGAAAAGAGGGTCCAGTGCACCGAATACGACAGTTGCATCTCGTCACTGTGTCGTGAAAAACACCTTTGTCCATTTTTGTCATTGAAGAATTTTTTTTTTTTTTAACGTTTACCGGGATGTCGTATGTCGTCACGTAAATAAAATGAAAATGACAAAAATGAACATCCGTGTTTTTCCACAGAACGGTGACGATATGTAACTACGGTTCGAAGAGTTCCGAGCATGGCCTCTGGCGGTCAGCGGGGACGAAACGGAAGACCGACGCTGTCAAAATCTGTTGGGTCCAGAACTGGCCGCTCTTGGTTACAGGTGGCGGCCATGTTGGTGGGGGCGATGTTGCCATCAAAGTCAATGGAAACATGGCTGAGCGCAGGGTTAGCCCAAGTCCAGTCCTATACAGCCCCTCTGGAGCCTGTTTTAGACGTCTCCCTCCTGCAGCGCACCGGATTCAAATGATCAGGATCAGTTTTTTTGGCTTCTCAGAGCTCGCTGATGAGTTGATGGTTTGAATCTGATGAGTTGGAGGAGGGAAACTTCGACAACAGTCTGGATAGGGGCTCTCGAGGACCCGACTTGGGAACTCCTAGCTTAGCGTGTCCCATCTTCCAATTCATACCTATTGAAGTAGTTTACTCGGGCGCTCATTGTCTTGGTTTTTACTCGAGGAAAATGACTCTTGAATCGCATTATGGGTCTCAGAGGTGGATCAAGTGGGACCGAAGGCCCAGGTAGCAAACGCACGGCCCGCCACTGCACTTCGTTGTTGCCGCTGCGGTCCTCTCCCACCGGCACGAGCCATCCGGCGCTGGCTCCCGAGGAGGGAGAGAGAGAGAAAGAACCACAGCGACAGCGAAAGCACCCCAAGCACTCTCCCGGCATGAGAAGGAATGATCACAGACCGATCACATGACGTCGGGACTACCATCGGGGCACACCTATTATAACTGCGTGTACTGCAGCTCGACTAAATCAGGGCTGGCGTCTGTGCTTGCTGGATCCATAAAGTAGAGTGTGGCAGTGGCGTCTCTGGGCAGGACCGGGGGGCCCGGGGGTCTGGGTCTCGACCGGGGCCTCGGTGGGGCAGGGGGACCCGCGGCGGCGGCGGCGGCCCGGTTCAGACCCGGGCCCGGGCCGGACGAGTTGTCGTCGGTCACCTCTTTGGGCTCCTTTCGCCGGCAGTGGTTGCTGTTCCACCAGGTCTCCAGGGCGGCCACCAGCAGGGCCAGCAGGAGCCCCGCCGCCAGGATGCAGAAGACCCCGGCGAAACTGTGCAGGTGCAGCGCCCGGCCCTCCGTCTGGGCGTCGGCGTGGCTCTGCAGGTCGCAGCGCCCCTTCTTTGGCCACCACTTCTGCTTCAAGATGTCCAGGTCGCCTTTTTCCTGAAGCTCCAATATCCTGAGGAGGTCAAACGGGCACACGGTTACCAAAGACCTGCAGTCGGAACTTCTCTGCTGCCCCAAACACGAACGCAAAGACGGACCTGCCTTCATTTCCGACTTGACCTGAAAGGGTAATCATTTATTTCCGACAGCTGGCGTCAAAACTGCGCCAAACAAATCATGCCAATCACTCACAACAACACCCCTGAGCGATAGTGCGCGATGACATCAATATTATGCCCCATCTCTAATCCTAAGCAGTCTAGATAAGATGCACTCCATTCAGTCCGTCATGCAGAAGACTGAATTAGTTTTAGGTGAAGTATATCTCACTCAAGACAACGAAAAGGGGCATAACTCTTCATGAAAGCAACCACAAGGTATTCATATTGTCACAAATCAATCAGGCAAGCAGCCACATGTGGTTAAAATAGCTCTCCATGCGTCATTATGGCGAGATTTGTTATGTGTAGTTATAACATAGTTATAACCGTGTAATAACCTTGTAATTTTCCACCAGGCAAGCTGCCAAGAAAAATGGCGCTAATAATGAAATTAGAAACAGATTGTGTAGAATGGCGTGGCTGGAAAAAGAAAAAAAAGAGTCCGTCTGGACCCCCCAAAAAGACGGAAGAGCAGATGGATGCGGCCATGTCACAGAGAAGGACGCCGGAGACGTGGTCTTGAATCTTATGGACGCAGATTTTTCAACACTACACGCGAGGACTGGCACATAAATATTCGAGGCTCCCTCTGCATATTTATCCCAAGCCGAGAAACGAAGCACACTGTGAAACGTGCACTCACAGACATTGAAGCGTTTGGCGCGGAGTAATGGGAACACTCGTGAAACATGGCGGCGACAGATGCCTCAAGGGCTTTCTTTTCCTTCTCTCATGATCTTCATGCTCCGCGGGCCGGATTTGAACCGATTTGAATCAATCCATCTGGTATATTGACTCTTTAGCAGCGGTTCTCTTTTCTCCCTCAACTGCTGCAATTTGAAAACTGCATTCAGCTCAAATGTCAATTTGAATTTGTTTACCTGTTCAGCCCAAAAATTTCAAGACAAAATGTCTCTTGGTGGACACAAACATAACGCTCGATTTATGGAAGACTCTGAATTGGTTTCAACGAACGTCTGCGAGGTTGCCAGGCAACCGCTCATCAATAGTCAAAGCCACGACGCACGTCTTTGTTTTGCGATCTCCTGAGGTGCAGCAAGTCCGCCGCGGTTCAACTTTTGTTCCCAGCCCGCTACCCTGACTCGACCGCGTGACCCGACGCGGCTTCAGAGTTAAAATCGCGGCGACGGCAATCGCGCTCGTCTCCGCACAGGCGCGGTTGCGAGTCCTCGGGGGGGAACCGAAACGACAGCGTGCAGCGGCGCTACGTACTTCTGAGAGAAGAGGTCCCTGTAAGGGCTGCCGTGCTGCAGAGCCACGCCGTAGCCTCTGGTGCTGATGCTGTTGCCGGCGACCGTCAGCGTGCAGTCGTCGTCGGCGAGAGCGGCGTATTCCACCACCGCCATGTCCCACAGGAAGGCGTACGACTCTCGCTTGGCCTGCATACACCACAACATGACATCACGCTCCTGCCGTTTGCATTGACATTTTTTTACAGAGATCGGAACTTATCATAGTCAAAAATGCATCCAGCTCCGCCCATTATCCGAAATGTTAAATGCGACCCGAGTCGAAAGTTACACAATCACATAGCGAGATACGAGTCGCTCGACATCCATCAGCGCATCTTAAAACTCGACTCCGCAAAGCAAAAGCCATTCATCGACAACACCCAGAAACGCCTGCCGGCTTCTCCAAAAAAAACAAAACAAAGAAAAAGATTCATCGCAACACAGACGTGGTTGACACACAAAGGATAATTACGGGAGTCGACATCTGGATTTTTGCAAAAAAAAAAACAAAACAACTTGACTAAGCCTGAGTCGCATTGATTTTTGACAAAGATCAATTCGGCATTGTTAGCTACAGACTGGCACAAAGCCCCCCCCCCCCCTCTCGCCCCCCACTCATTACACAAGCAGCACAAAAATAAAACACTTTATGTTTTCCTGAGGAGCCGAATGACTTCGGCGCTGCCTGATGTGCTGCATTAGTGTCGCACAATATGTTGGATTTTTCTTTTCCTTACTTTCTGTCGTTCAACTTTGGTGAACTCCCCCCCCCCCCCCCCCACGCCCCCTCCCAGTCTGATCTTCCACAATGTGGCCCAATTATGTGTACGTTAACCACGGGTTTCACATTTAAAAAAAACAAAAAAACAGTTCAGTTGTATTTAACTTTTAAGTACAACGCAGTAGGGCTGAGCGAACGTGGAAAAAGAATACCAGTAATCCTGATTGTTTTTTGACGATGATTGAAATCACGATCAATTAAAAAAAAAAAAAAGCTTCTTCACTTATTTCAAAAACGTCATTTTTATTGAAATACCAAAACCCAATGATATCTTCAAAAGATCCGTTCGTGTCGTACAGTTCGGCGTACGACCTTTACGGCTGTCGAGGTTTTTAACGCAGACGGCGCAATCACGATTTCGCTGTAGGACGAAGAACACGCAAACTCGTGCACCAAATGTGATGAGACCAAAAGCAGGCGACGTTTGCCGATGACAAAGATGAAAACTGAGAAACGCGCCGGCAGCCCGCGAGCGCACGTGAAGGAGACAACGGGAACGGCTGCGGAATCCTTTTGAATTTCCGCTTTCTTGTTTGTCGTGGTTCACCGCCGCGACGTGGCTCCCCGTGGCGCCCCTTCGCATTCCGCGGCGCCGTCAACAAACGAAGCCTCTGCGCCCTCGCGTCTCATTAGGACCGCGTCAAGTTGCCAAGTCGACTCTCCCTCGGAAACACGCGCGGAGGAAGAAGCTTCGTTTGCCTCGCGACTGCGAGTGAGTCACTCCAAGACATTTGTTGCTTATTTCACCAACGCCGGTGCGTAAACTTGGCGTTGGTGAAATAAACGAGACGTAATCGTGACCTAAGGACTGACTGGAAAACAGTTCCAATCCAACTTGACGGCCACGACGTTCTCCCCAAATTCTCAGGGAATCCCGCTAAATCGGCGGCCCGAGCATGTCTCACCTTCTTGATGCCTTCCGATGGGCCCGAGACGGAGTGCTCGAAGCCGTTGTTTTTGTTGATGGTCATCCACAGGTCGGCGAAGGTGCTGTCCTGCTCCAGGGGGTTGGTGCCTTTGGCTCGGAAGTAATCGTACACGGCCGAGTCCCTCACCGTCCCGTACGCCAGGTCCACCTGCTTGGACAGGTCCTGGAAGGACCTGGAGAAGCAGCGCCGGCGCGCGGCGGTCATTAGCTTCCTTGCGCCCCTATTTCGGCTTTGCTCCGAGCCCAATCTACGTGTTCAACTGGCACTGCCGAGTCCTTGTGAGCAGCGGAGTAAACCTCGAACCGGCATGCTGTTGATCAAGCAAATGAGCCGCACCTGTAGCTTCCCTGCCTCGTGCCAAACGCCCCCCCTCCCTAAACCAACCCGCGTCCGTAGCGCGCCCACGGCGAGCGCATGTGCGCTCCCGCTGTCGACGAGGAGAAATTCAACGGTCGGCATTGTGAACGAGTGCTGCACGAATCCCTGCCATTCTCAATGCGCTAATGTACTTTTTTTTATGAACAATGCTGCATGTCTGAAAATGAGCCTCTCATGACGCCATTACACAGATATGCCGCGCGGCCTATGAAGGAGAAAATGGGACTTCTTTTGATGGACACTGATTTAAGAGCGCACAATCTAGCTCAAGAGGTTTCCAAAAATAAGATCGGAATAACTCGATGGTTCAATGGTTGAAAGCTCTTTTCGGTTGGCTGTTTTCGCAATTGCTGCTTTTCACATTGTGGGACTAACAAAGGTTACTTTATCTCATGTCATCTTATTATTGAACACAGACAGTATTTTATACTCATTACTAAGGACCTCAAAATATGATTTTGGGGTCCTTAGTTACGATGATGTGGTCTGTTAGCCAGCGAGCTAGCTCGTTAGCTAGCGATTTCTACCGTTAGCTAGCGAGCTAGCGATTTCTACCGTTAGCTAGCGAGCTAGCGATTTCTACCGTTAGCTAGCTAGCGATGTGTACACCCCCAAAACGATGGACCATTGATGCCCCATGGCTCGCGCCTCAACCAACAGACATGAGAAAGGTGTTGGATGACGTTGCATTTTTCAAGTCGCATTTTTCACAAAGTCATTGTACACGTAGTTATTTAACCTTGCGTTTGATATCCATTCAACGTTGTGGAAATGAGGCTGCTGATAATGAAAACACAATGTGTGTTATCGGGTTCGCTACGGTGAAAAGCAACACATTAGCACCACACCGGCTTTACAACCACGATTGACCTGTTAAAAAAAAAAAACGACAACAACAACAACAAAAAAAGGAAATCGAAAACCTTATCACAGCTGATGACGTCGGGCTAATTCATCCGTTTAATTAGAAGTCTCTCAAGCGCGGCTCGGAATAAAAATTAAAGCAGGAATAAGCGATTCGCTAGTTTATCATCTGCGGCCTCTTTCGCCAGGTTGCATTTCAAACTCTTGCCGCAGTGGAAAAAAAAAAAATAACCGCGTGATGACTTTTTAATTCTTTTTTTTTTTTTTTTCTCCCCTGACCACATTTTCTTTTAACTGTAGCGAGCCGAGCCGTGGTGAACAACCGTGCGCTTAAAACGAATCAACTCTGTACGTAATTGCAGCCGCTGAGGGGAAGAAGAAGCGGGAGGTGAAAGCCGTTCTTATGGCAAGAGAACAAGCCATTGTTGGTGAGTTCTGAAAGGACATTCTTTTCTTTTAGATGAAGTCAAATGGAGCATGTAAAGACCAAATATGCTAATGAGAGCCCGAATTTGGGCAGATTAAAAAACCCATAAACTTGGTTATGGTAACGAATGCCCGAGACAGAGTTGCGCAATCTAAAGTGACTCATTTCAGCAAGTCGACCGTAGGGTGTTAGAAAGGGTGTTGTAATTCTTGGAGTATTTGGACAAATTTCACTTGATGCCTCGGAACAGTTTTAAATCGTGAACAAGCGCGCATGAATCTCTCTCTGCGAAGAAAGAAGACGGCCTTGGTGATTCGATGACTCGCTAAATGAGAGAATTGATGGACAACTCTGCCCGGATGGGTTTTGTGCATTTTTGGGGGGGGGGGCACAAACATCCCTCCTGTGTGCTTTTTAACAGCAAGGGACGACGGCCCTCGAGGCAGACAAGGAATTGACTACTTGTAGAATCATAAAGGTGCTTTTACGGTTTTCCAATTGAACTCTAACGGGGCTTGCAAACGACCCCTTGTTAAGCCTGCCTGGTAAAACGGGATGCTTTTTATATCGACTCTCAGGTTTGGGATTTCAAAGTAGGACACGTGAGCGATGGGCATTATTTGTAGAGCAGAAAAGAGAGAACGATTGGGAGGGTAGTGATCGCTCGTGTGAGTTACGGGGTGTTGATTACGCAACGGAGAAGCGCTCAGTTCAAGTGAAAATTCTTGCCTCCCCACCTTCCATCCATCCATCCATTTTCTAATTCGTTTATCCTCACGTGTGTCCCGTCTGTCTTCGGGCAGTAGGCGGGGGACACCCTGAACCAATCGCCAGCCAATCGTGGGGCATACACAGACGAACAACCATGCGCACTCACACTCACATGAGGAACAATTTGGAGTGTTCCAGTAATCCGCCATGCAGATTTATTTGGAGTGTGGGAGCAACCCGGAGTACCCGGAGAAAAGCCACGCAAGCAAACTCCGCACAGGAAGGCCGGACGGAGCCGGAATCGAACCCGGCACCTGTGCACTGTGAGGCGGACGCGCTACTTTGTAGCAACGATGGAATCACCCAATGTGTGCCCCGTTGGCTTCGACGACTAATTGGGTTTGTGAGTTTTCGTCCTTTGCAAAAACGACAGCCGCTTTCAAATTCCCAACTATTTTATTCTGAACAGTCTGTGCCCCCCCCTCCCCGCCAAAATAAATAAATGATCAGCCGTCTTTGCGCACTCCTCTTCTCGCAGCTCTTCGCCGCCCTCGAGTCCTCTCCCAAACAAATAACATGTAATACTTTCCCGGGATTGTTTTGTGTTTACAAAGATTACTGCGTGTTCTCCTCAAATAATCCCACATCGGCTACATGATTTATAAAGCCGTTGCTTCTAAGAACAGCGGGGAGAGCATTTTGACAAGACCGTTTCCCCCCCCCCCCCCCTCCTCCGTGTTTTCATTCTTCCCGCTCTCCTACAATTATGATTTGCAGCAAGTTGGCGGCAGAGTAGAAATATGCAAGACGACACAAACACATGCACCGCGACGCCTTTAGAGTTTGTTTTCTTTTTTCTCTTCTCTACTGAGACTCATTCATTCAGCAGCATGCGGAGTCCTACTGTGATGTTTTTCCACGAAGTCGGTTTACCTCATTGAGCTGAATGGAGAGGTAGATCGTTTTTCGCAA
This sequence comes from Hippocampus abdominalis, assembly GCA_018466805.1. Classification (NCBI taxonomy): domain Eukaryota; kingdom Metazoa; phylum Chordata; class Actinopteri; order Syngnathiformes; family Syngnathidae; genus Hippocampus; species Hippocampus abdominalis. Next base: position 2,647,774 of record CM031702.1, read on the forward strand.
TGAAAACAACATGACAACGCAAACGAAGGCAAAACCCTTGCGCGGATTTACGATGACCAATCACAATAAACTAGGAGAGGGTTTTATTTTTTTTCCATTTTTTTTCCCACCTTAGTGGCTCCACTGAAAAAGGGACTTCTCTGTCCTTTCATTGGAGGATTTTTTTTTTTTTTTTAAATCCAACACTGGTCAACAATTTTTTAATTATAAATTTTTATGGGGGGGTGGGGAAATAACATTTTTTATTTGATTGTTTTCTTTACTTTTTTTTGGATGATGAAATATAGAAGGTTCAATTCCAGCTCCGGCCACCCAGCTGAGATTACGAATTGGCAAAATTGATCAATTTTTTAAATTATTATACATTTTTTGGGGGCGAGGGCAATAACATTTTTTATTTGATTGTTTTCTCCTTTTTCTACTTTATTCTCTCCAAACTTTGCTGCTGTCAATTGTGAATTTTTCCATTGTGAGACAATAAAGGTTTTCTAATCTTATTGTCTTATCTTATTTTACATCGCCCAAAACTTAAAATTTGTTGACCAGTTTTGGATTAAAAAAAAAAAAAATGTGGCCGCGCAGTGAGCCAGTGGTTAGTGCCTCAACCACACAGTGCAGAAGTCGTGGGTTCGATCCCGAATCCCTGTGTGGAATTTGCATGTTCTCCCCGGGCCTGCGTGGGTTTTCTCCGGGTATTCCGGTTTCCTACCACAATCCAAAAAGATGCATGGCAGGCTGATTGAACACTCAAAATTGTCTCTCGGTGTGAGTGTGAGCGTGGGTGGTTGTTCGTCTCTGTGTCCGATGCGATTGGCTGGCAACCGGTTCAGGGTGTCCCCCGCCTACTGCCCGAAAACAGCTGGGATTGGCTCCAGCACGTCCCGCGACCCTTGTGAGGATAAAGCGGTTCGGCCAATGGATGGATGGATGGATAAAAAAACAGATTTTTTTTTGTGTCTGTAGCACATCAAATTTTCATAACAACAAAATTACTACTAATAATAAGATACAAGGTTTTATGGGTCAATAAAAAAAAAAAAATGCACGTATGCCGCAAACCTGATGTGCTCGGAAAAAAAAAAAAAAAAAGGAAAGGCATTTTTCATATCGGCGTCAAAAACTGTGCGGGTACGTGCGGAGGCGTACACCGTTTGACGTCGCACAGAATTCGACAATCGGGTATCAAGACGGCGTCTTACCGTACGGCGTTGTCCATGCGGGACACGGTGAGGTAGGCGGCCAGGTTGGCCGTGTAGGACGAGCAAACGATGAGGGTGAAGAGCCACCAGCTGCCCATCACGATGCGCAGCGCCACCGAGCCCAAGATGGAGTCGCTGCCTGCGTGCCGACAAACATGAGCGGCACACGATCACGTCAGACGTCAATCTCCGATGGCGGCCCGGACGATCCGTGTGATCGGATGATAGTAACACTTTTAAAATCGGGGCCAATTTTAAGAAATTCAACTGCAATAATCAGAAGGGGGGGGGGGGAAAAGCCTGTATTGATTAGAAAAAAAAGGGAAATCTTTTTATTTTACTTCATTTATTTGTTTGTATTTATTTATTTATTTATTATTTTTAATATCAACTGGAATTATTAGTTTTTGTTTACTTTTCCCCCCCAAAATGCTCCATTTTAGGGTTTTTTTCCCAAAAAAGAATTTTAGTAAGAGTTTGACTTCAATAACAAGCAGATGAACAAGCGTCCCCAAACGACGGGGGCTATTAAACCCCCCCTGCTGTTTTAGGGGGATACTTGCATTCATTTCAGCGGGGAATGAGTTCCAAGCGTGTTCAAGGAACGAATTAAACTCGTGGCTCGAGGCACGACTACATTGGAAGCCGCATCAGAAAGTTTTGTTCCGTCGAGTCGAGCCTTCATTAATAGTCGTGTTCGTTCATCCAACTTTCTTCCTTTCATGTCTGTTGAGCTTTTTTTTTTTTTTTTTTTTTGACCAAGACCAGTTCATCACATTAGTTTTGCACATTTCATTTCTGACTCGACGTTCGCTCTCCATACGAAATCAAAAAGAGCTTATGAAGTGTACGAGAGAAATGTCAGGGTAAATGTGAGTTTTTGAAAGAAGAAAAAAAAAAAACCGGAGCTGTAGAAATGTCACGAGGAAGCCGGCGCACAAATGATGTGATGAGAGCGTATCTGGCTGGAATGCGTCGCCGTCGCCGCAGCTGCGGCCTCGGGACGGAAGCGGAACGCTTTTGTCGGAAAGCGCGGCGCTCGGGCATTCCGTCACTTTTATTACACGCGGCTTTGAGTGATCTTTAAAGGTCATCGGATGTGAAAGGTGCATCGTGAAAGTCAAGTGGATCTAGCGCGGCGCTCCGTCTTCTTCTTCTTCCAAATAAACTTCTTGGTCGTCGGGCGCGGGAAACCATTTGCCCGTTTCCACTTGCTGCTCCGAATGACTTCCAGCCCAAATATTATTATTAGAATGCCTTTTTTTTTTTTTTTAGCCCATAAATCAAGTGTGAAATGAGGAGAGCTTAGCCAAGTCACGCAAACATGCAATGTGGTGCACAAATTGCTGACTCCAAAAGCGAAGAGTGGAGAGTATCTGTCACCGAGGCCAGTAAATGAATGGAACCACAGGCTCGTTCTTTCCCGTTTCCGTACGTATTATTTGAACCTAGCGCCTGTCCAGAGGCCAGGACTCGTTTTTTTTTTGCAAACGTCACATGACCAACCCCACCAAAGTTAAACCTAAAATGCGCCTGCAAAATATGTAATATATAATCGCAATCAATTTTCATTGTATTCTTAATGAGTTATTTGAGATAAACTAAACAAAATATATATTTAAAATGCTTTTTTTTTTTTTTTTTTTTAGTATTTAAAATTTTGACCACTCATTTCAGGAAGAATAAAATATTTTTTTTCAAAAAGAACCCTTAATATTTTGTATTTTATTAATTTTAATTAATTTAAAAAAATCAAATATATGGTAGAAATATTTTCAAGATTGTATTATTCACAATAAAATCAATATAGAAATGATCTAATTTCCAAACTATGGTCCTGGGGGCCATTTTCGGCCTGTCATCCACAATAATGCAACAAATATTGCAAAGCTTTTGATGATGAAAATGCTCAGTGCAGCCCACTGAGCATCAAAAGCTTTGCAACATTTGAGTACAACGCGGGTCATACGTGGCCCGTGGGCCATCGCCATTGCCCTCACCCTGGCGTATAAAGCCCGCTCCAATTCTCGATCCCTTTCAGACACCTGCTAACTGTTCACTTTGAAAGAGAGGGAAAAAAAATAATCTTTTGTCTCCCTTGACGTTTCCGGAGAGACGCGGGTCTGTGCTGCAAAAATGTTGACATCTGACGACTTTATGACGGCTGCCGCCGTAGTCGAGTTCATGCTCTCGAAGAAAGCCACAATGCATCAGCGCTCGGCTCCATATCAAAGCGAGCGGCGTCTTCCCGGAAAAAAAAAACGTCGGCTTGACAAAGACCAAAAGTGGCAGCACTGGGAGTCAAAGGCAATATATCTATTTTTTTTTGTCTTCCCTTCCAAAATTCACGTTGCTTTGGGTGCCTCGCCAGTCAATGATGGATGTTGCTCAGTTGTCCAAAAGGGGGACGTGGTCGCTGCATGCCGAGCAGCCCGAAAGCCGGCCCGGCGTCCTTGACGAGGACGCCGCCGGGGGGGGGGGGGAGAAAAAATGCAAGGCTGTGCGTTTGTATCAATGACGGATGGCTGAGTGGCGACAGGCTCTTAAATGCATGTTTTCTAATTGATTTGATCATTACTCACCTTTTCTGCTCTCTTTCATCGCATTAAGTGTCTCGGGCACCCTTTTGATCTCATACGTCAAGTTTTTTTTCTTTTTTTTTGGCTTCCAAATGGTGCTGATGATGCACCGGCTTGTAATCATTGCAAACTGGCAATGCTGGCTCGCCCGCCAACTATGAGACAGGTGGGCCAGCCAGGACATCTTTCATGTATGCATTTCATTATTTAATTATTCCCCCACCAGCCCCCCCCCCCCAAAAAAAATTCAAGTGCTTCAGCCTTGTATCCTGTAATAATTTGGACATGGTGTTAATTACAGTGTAATTACAGTGTAATTAACACCATGTCAAAATTTGACCCCAAAGGAAACCCGTGAAAATTTACCTTGTTGGCACAAAAGCTCCGTAGACGATCCAGATGGCGCTCTGCAGCGAGGTGGAGGGCGATGGCTGCGGGTGGCCGCCCGCGTTGTTCTGGCCACGCGCGGCCTGGATGCGCCTGAGCAGAAAGATCATGACGCCCACCACCGGGATGGCGGCAGCGATGCAGGCCCACACGGCAAGGTCGAACGGCGCCAGCAGGGAGAAGATGTTGATCTTTTCTTCCGACTTGCGCATCAGGATGCCCACCGAGTAGTCCAGGTAGCGCTTGCTGAAGTCCACCACGCGCTCGCGCTCCGGGGTGATGGTGATGGCCGACACGGCCAGGTCCGCCTTCTGCTCAACGACATTCGCAACGTGACGACGAACAAGAACACGACTACTAGTCCCTCTATTAAAATATAGTCAAACCTCGGTTTTCGCCCATAATCCGTTCCATGCCCAAAAGGCTGTTCGAAAACCGAAATAGTTCGAAAACCGAAACCACGCTCTTTTTAAAATAAAAATGTTGACTGAACACGTCTGCTCGCAATGGAAAGCAACAGGAGGAAGCGTCATTTCCTCGTCTACCCGAGGAAGCGTCACTTCCTCGTGTAAGGAAGGCGAGAGGAGTCAAATGGTGCATTCAAGTGCGCTCAGTTTGTTCGAGAACCGAAATTTGTTCGTCATCCCAGGCATAAAAAAATCAAAATTTTTGGTCAAAAAACGAATTGGTCGAGAACCGAGACGTTCGAAAACCGAGGTTTGACTGTACATGAGTTTTATTACGGGTGAGTCCTGATACAAGGTATCAGTATCGGGCCAATACCGATCTTATCGAGTACTCGTGAAAAGTGTCGATACCAGCTACCAACAGGGAAGGCAAAAAAATAGAAAAGAAAAATCCATCCGTCCATTTTCCGAGCTGCTTTATCCTCACAAGGGTCGTGGAGGGGTGCTGGAGCCTATCCGGGTGGGACACACCCTGAACTGGTCGCCAGCCAATCGCAAGGTACAAACGAGATGAAAAACTATCCGCAATCACACTCACACCAAGGGACAATTTCCAGTGTTCCATTAGCCTGCCATGCACGTTTTTTGGAACGTGGGAGGAAACCGCAATACCCGGAGAAAAGCCACCGCAGGCCCGGGGAGAACATGCAATCTCCACACCTTAATTAGGTCAGGACTGTTATGAAGTCCAAATGCTTCATGCAGCCTTCTGCCTCGACGCCAAATAAAAGATTGAGCAGATGAGAAAAAACAACAACAACAAAAGCGGTTACAGCGACTTGTTTTGCATCAGTGGGGATGGGGGGGGGGGGGGGGGAGAGAAAAAATAAGCGGTCACTCCATTAAGGCCGGAGCGAAATGAATATGACCATTCAGAGTCATGCCCTCAAAACCTTCGTCCTTCTACTTTTTGGTACGAATTCGCCGAGCGAGTGATGTGCAGCTAAAAGCTTTTGGTCCGTGTGATGCTTTTCAGTTTTTTTGCTTTCCATGACGGCAAACTCCATAATTGCTCTCTCTTTTGTCCAAACAAGAAGACGCGGCCTCAGCCGCCAGAAAAAATGTTTTGCAGCTACACGTGGACGCCGGTCGCACCGCCACGCAAAAATGAAACAGCGACCGACCTTGCCGATGAGTTCTCCGATCATTCCGTTCCAGGACCCGTTGGGGAGCGGCGAGCCGTACTTTGCGTCCGCCACTTGGTAGATGTCGTACTTAAAGCCCAGGACTTTGGCCAGGGCGTCCAGGACATCGATGGAGAAGCCCTTGTATCGCTTGGGCTGGCCCAGGATGTTCTCCGCCACCATCACGAAAGGCTCTTCCTGTCGACAAGAGTTTTTCAGATCGTCAGCGGGAGAAGTGAGGCTCAACGGCGCCCCCTTGAAAGTTTGGCGGGGGGGGGGGGGAATGAGCACGCCGCACCAGTTTTAGACGCAAAATTTGGTGCACGTGTAAGGACGCACAAAAAATCTCAAGAATCAGTGGGTGAAATCGAAAAGGAAGATGGGCAATTCCGAATGCCGTCATCGAGCACGACCTCACGTTTTGATCGTAATTTTTTTTTTTAATTCTCTCAAGGACATAAGTAAAAAAGCAAACAAACAAACAAAAAAAATCCCATAAAATTGCAGCCAACGCCAGCATCCCCGACTGAAGTGAAATTTTGATGGGCGGACCTCACATTTCGCACGATGCAATCCCAAGAGTTTCCTTCACGTAGCGGGATGGTCGACCGGTTGAGGGTTTGGACTTGGTGGTTTCGAACCTCGTTCCCGATATTTCAATTCCGACAATTTTCCCCCGAATTAAATGCTGTCCGTTCATCCCTACGTCCAGTGGGAAGGCACGATTGCTCAGGATTTAGCGATTTCCCAATCTGGATGGCGATCCGACGGTCGCATGCCGCACTCAAAGACGACGAGATTTCCTTTAGCCGCGAGTAACAAACAAACCAACCAAAACTGCTGACAGCCGCACAAAAATGCGTCGCAGAGCGCTCGCGTGGCGGTCCTTTTAAGGGAGAGAGCGAACGACATGATGACCAACAGGCGCGACGCTGGAGGAGAAGCCCTCCAATGCCACCTGCTGGTCACAACGGAACCATGACGATAAACTATGAAATTTTAAAAAAAAATGGAATGGAGAAAAAAAAGCAGAATCATGACAAACGGCACATTCATGTTGCATAAGATCATAACATTTGTGTTTGATCAATTTAATAAATCACACTTGTGTTTAATTTAAAAAAAAAAAAAACATGGAAATAGGACCCTGAAAAAAATAGTGAATCAAATTGCAACCGTAAAAAAATAATAAAATAAAATCCCAGTTCAAATGAGGCTGTGACTTCCGTTCATTATTTTTCAGAATCGTTCAAGTTCGACTTTTTCAATCGACTTCTTGGAGCTTCTGTCCGTGTCTTTGTCCCCTTAAGACATTTGTGCTCACCACTTTTCATTTGGGTTTACCCGAAAGGCATGAAAATCAATCACACGTCGCAATTGTCGGCAAACGCAAACGAGGAGAAACGCACACAAGGGGCACCCAAAAAAAAAAAAAAAAAAAAAAGTTCATTAGTGCTGCTTTAATCATTCATTTCGATGCACCGCTCCACCAGGACTCATTCAGTCATCAGAAGAAATTTGAACAGAGTTGAGAAAACGCTCTCGTCTGCTACCGTTGACCTGTCACGCACGTTGCCGCGGCAACGGCGCGGCAACGGCGGCGGTTCACAACAGTGGAAATGGGAGTTTTTGTTGCTTTTTTTTTCTGTAGCTTTTTTAAAAATTTGCCACAGCCTGTTGCCCGTCTTTATGGAATGTCAGAGAGGAATTCAAGGTGGACCAAAAAGCGAGAGGCGGAGGAGAAACGGCAGCAGCGGGCGGCAAAGAGTGGATTCGCCGGGGCCTATGGCGTGAGAAAGTCGACGCCGCTGAGCTGAACTTATGTGTGAATAAATACAGAGCGAGGGAAGCCATGCATGAAGAAGAAGAAGAGGAAGCGCGGTGAGTTGGCGGAGGGCAAAGTGACTTTGAAGGGTTTGGAGGGGCCCCCCTGAATCGGTGCGGGAAAAGATCTGGAAAAGGCCGTCTCGGGGGACAAAGTGGCCGAACTTTGCCGAAAGTTCGGCCGAATGAGTGAAAATGATGGCGCTGGATTCATTTGAGTAGGTTGGTTTTGTTTCAAATCGATAGCACAGTCATTCTTTGCTGCAGAGAGAAATCGGTCAGGCATGAAGGTAAGTTCTGCCTAAAAACTGAAGACAGCTGAGTCAGCTCATTGTTATTATAATTAGTGTTTTTTTTTTTGTGTGTGTGCATCGCATTACTCATGGCTCTTGGGTCTTTAAAATTTACTTATGGTTTGTTGTGGCCAACTATTCAAGCCTTGGAGTCTCTGCTTTGAACCGACGAATCACGTCTCTGGAATGTGGGATGAGGTCTGAGCCAGGCATCAAACCCAGAACCACCTGACTGCGAGGCAGGCACGCTCTCCACTAACTCACTACACTGTTCTCCGTGTAAAACCAAGCCTCAGAGACCATTTGGAAGCAAAAACTGAGCCACGGGTCGGTGGTGGTCTTCCGACCGGGTGTACCTAATGTTGTGGCCCGCGGCTATGTGCCGCAACCTCAAATCGGAGCAGGAAATCCGACTTACCAGCAACGTGACGATCTTGAGCGTCACCCCTTGCATCCCGCTCTCGATGCGGCTCTCCTTTAAGCTTCCGTTCAGACCCCGGGTGGAGTCCCACGATGCCAACTGGAAGGCGGAGAAGAAGATGGACAGAGACGGCGTTAAGGAGACCGACAGCAATGAGGCGTGGCCATCGCATCGGCCGGAACGCGACCAAGAACATATTTGATTTACTCCGAGAATGAATCTTTAATTTGGCAAATCGGGTGCATCTGCCCGTGCCTCTGCGGTTGTTCACACAAACAAACGCAAAGCGTGCGAGCGCACACAATTGTCTCGCCGAATTGATTTCAGGAAGAACAAAAGACATGAAACGAAAGATATGAAATTCAGCTCGTTGGAAAAACAACGGCGCTATCTCACAAGACATCTGGTTGCCGGGGCGACAAGTGTCCGCCATTAGCATGCTGTTAGGACGCTCCGGCAAAACAATGCGGCCATGTTTTGGAGGCAATCTGCTGCGCGCTCGGTGATCAGACATAAAAGCGCCGGCGATGAGGAATAATTTATGACGATGAGAGGAAACAAACAGGTTAGCGTAGCGGCAAAAATAAATAAATAAATAAAAAAGGCGTTGTAGGAGCGAGTTGAAAATTTGTTCGCCTTCCACCTCGTCAACTTTGTGAGCTCCGTCTGCACTTGCGAAGGAGATGTCGCTTAAATTGTTAATCGGCGCTTGCAGCTGGTCGAGCGGCCTTCCGGTGGGGACGCGGCGCGTCACTTTGCAGGTGTCCTTCCCATTCGAGTTGACAGAACACGAACCGACGCCCGTGGCGGGCAGAACCCATGAGTTGCCTTCAGTTGAAACGGCAAAATGTACAACCGTCCATACGTCGGCGTTCACGCAACGGAGCAAGTCGCAGTTGCTGGCAAACGTATCGGCTCTGCGTTCAATGATACGAGCCTAAATTTCGAGTTAGGGCTAAACTGAGACGAGAATGCAGTGGGCATACTTTGATCTTTTTTGTTTGGTGGTTTACCACGAGGGTATTCCCACGCGATAGACGTGTCTCGGCTCCACAGGTCGGTAAACACCGATCTTACAATTGCATTAGAGCGGTACCTCTACTTATGAAATTAATTGGTTCTGGAAGAAATTTCGTAACTAGAAAATGTAAGTAGAGACACGTTTTCCATGTAAATGCCCTAATCGGTTCCAAGACCCTCAAAATTCAGACATAAATGTTTTATGAAGCTTCAAAATGCATCAAAATATGTAACGGATACATGTTACAATTAGATTATCGCACAATAAATGAGAGTTGTGCATCAGGTAAAAAACAGAATCAAATAACGAATAAAAATGATGGTCATTTAACTTTGAACTGCGTCCTCATGGTTTTTTGCCCTATAGAGTTCCTGTTCTCTCTCAGAAGTGGTTTTCGCCAGGCGTTTTGTAAAGAACTGATCCAAGGACATTTACTTTTGTCAGCTTTTAACGATCCTTCGAAAATGTCCGAGGCAAACATCAGCATAATGAGCAGCCCATTATGAATTTTTACCTTTCGTATCTTGACATTTCTTTCATAACTAGAGGCAATATTTTCCTGTTGAGGCGTTTCGTAACTTTTAATTTCGTATGAATAGACGTTCCTAAGTAGAGGTACCGCTGTATACATCTTGTTCCCATTTTTTTTCCTTTTGCAAATTAGCATATGTGACGCAACATTAAGTACTCTCTACAACCATGAAAGGATTCATTTGATCCTGGGAAAATAAACTTTGGAAATGAACCTGAAATAGCTCTTGATTGATGTCAGCGGCCTCGGGGTTGAGCGGCCGTTGGCCTGAAGACGTGAGGTCCAATCACGAAACAAAAGCGCTACTCGTGAGTGACATTTTTCTTAATTGCGTCAGTGGAAGCATGCACTTAACTTTAAACCTGAGCTTCACCAACCATCGACACCGCTTTGTCGCTAATGACAAGATTTTGAAAACTGGGGGGTGGGGGGGGGGGGGGGACGTCAGAATGCAGAAAAGAAAAGCAACGGGCACACTTTGAATGTCACATGTCAAAGTGGCTTTTATGGGCTCTTCAATACGGTTGCGGCTTATCTGGTTTTGGAAAAAGGACGTGGTAGCGCAAGCCTCTTCTGCCATCCACAGATAGGAAGCTAGAAGTCAATATTGTTAGAAGTTGGTTCTCGATACAGTGAAACTCCTCTACAACAAAATCTACATGGGTGAAAATACCCCCTAGTGTGAAAAAAATCTTCACGCATTAACACCACGCCCACTTTCCTGTTTCAAATTTGCTACAGTGAAAAAAACCCCCGGTTGTGAAAAATGTCTTGCCGCAAACATGATTTCGTTGTAGAGGAGTTTCACTGTATAAGGTGCCCTTCCAAAAAATAATAAAATAAAAATACGCAAACAAATTTGAGCAAAGTGTCCAATAATTCTTGATCCTTGGGGCAATTTGACGAAAAAGCACCTCGCAGGTCAAGACACCTCGGAGCAAGTTTTCATATGACGTCAACTATGCACCAAGGCTCACTTTTAATGAGATTTCCTTTGCTGACTCCCCCGCAAACTTTCGGATGCAGAAAACGGGCTGCTTTTTTTTTTTTTTTTTTTGGTCAAGATGTTGACACGTGGAGGCGTATTGCCGACCGTAAACGATGCTCTCATCGGACATGAAAGCATAGCAACAATAAGGCGTCCGGCCGGCTTTTGCCGGGGCGAGTTCACTTCGAATTGATCTTTTGTATGAAGAATGTCGCTCCGGAGGATCAAAAAGTCATGTCAGCACAAAGGGACAATTGACATATTGAAATTCTGCACTACGCCTTTTTTTAAGACGTCACGCTAATGGCGGCTATTTGGCTAATGGCGACCAAGCTCAATCTTTAATAACGAGGCTGCGGAAATGCCAATGGTCGTTTTTTTTTGGTTCACATTGTTTTGAGACAGCCGCGTCACAAGTGCTTCAATTACACGATGGAGACGGCCAATGACGGTTGTCATCGAGCCACTTAATGGCGTCTATTACCATGCCGGAAAAATGTCAGATCTTTCTTTTAGACGAGTTCAAGCGGCCCCGATGCACGGTCTTTATTCTGTAACTATCAATACTATTATAAAAAAAAAAAGGTTTTATTGTATTTTTATTGGCAGGGAAATGTGATAGTAGCATTAACATAAAAAACAACAACAACTGTGGCCTCTTTTGAGGCATAAAGTACTGATACAATTTTTTTTTTCAACACTTGCCTATTTGTACAGTTTTCCTCCTGAACTTGAACTGGGAGCTTTGAAGACTCCTTTCACTCCCCCCCCCCCCCCCCCCCGAGAAGCTGGAACGAAGCTATCGCTCATTGCCAGACGCACCGGGCAATATAAGCTGACCATTCAAAGGAATCCGGTCTTATCTCCCCCCCCCCCCCCACCCCCTGATAGGCTCACACATGAGCGGTTGGGGTCCGTAGCGTCTCAAGTTCTAACTCAATACCGAGCGATGATGAGTCAAAGCAGACGGGTTGAGAATATTTAAAGGCTGGGGGCGACATGACACGGAGTGACGACTATCATTAATCTGCTGTGACAAAAAAAGGGGGAACAGCTCAACCGGAGATGATCTGCGTTATCTCCATTTTCACATTTTGTTTTTTTTTTTTGACACATCGGCAGATGAAAGAACACGACATCGGCGTTTAAGATCGATGACGCATGTGAAGTCAGCAACTTGCGGGTCTGGGGGTGTGCGAGAAAAAGACAATTGAATTAAAACGACGGAGCCAGCGTTTAAAGTTGAAGTTCAGCTGCCGCTAATATTCTCATGACAACGCAGTGCCCGTCAGGGCTCGGGTTGCACGACGTCACAGGTGAGCGGTGACGGGCGCGACCAGATCCAGTCGACGGCGAGGGTCAGCACGAGACAAAATGGCCGACGCCTGAGAAGGATTAAAAACGAGTGGATTTTGCTGCCGTTCATATTCCACAAATGAATACAGTCGAACCTCGTTATAGGGACATAACGAATTTGTGCATTCTAACGGTAATTTGTTGTAACCCTTTCCAACAAAATGGCCGCCAACTACGACGTACAGTCAAACCTTGGTTTTCGAATGTCTCGGTTTTCGTCCAATTAGGTTTTCGACCCAAAATTTTGATTTTTTTATGCCTCGGATGACGAACACATTTCGGTTCTCGAACAAACTGAGCGCACTTGAATGCACCATTTCACTCCTCTCACCTTCTTTACACGAGGAAGTGACGCTTCCTCGGGTAGACGTAAACGGGGTACATTAAAACGATGTTCGACTTAAAAAATTTTTTTACGTAAAAAAAATAATTTGATGAATACATCAGATTTCTTTTTTTACGTTAGCTCTCAAAAATATCTCCTAAGCCGAGTTCCAAGCAAGTGATTTTACAAACAATGCGACGCTTTCTCCCACCTCCCCTAAACGTGGTTCATTGAACACTTCACATTTGGAGTGTCATTTGTCTTCACGTCCCCGATGATTGAAGCCAAAGTTAGCTCGATAAGCTCCAAAAGACAACAATCGCAACACAAACGGGCTCCGACTCGACTCCACATTCTCTTTGGCGATCAAAGAAAAAGTCTGTCCCCCTCTCTGGGGAAACGAGCAGAGCCCAAAATAATCAAAAAATAAGCGCGCTTATACAGTGGCGCAGGCCAAAATGGCCGTCCAACTTGGCGAGATGACGGCGAGGGGGGCCGCCGGGCCTCGTTTTGGGCTCCAGTTAGCGGCACTTGGGCCAGCGCTGGCAGCCGTGACACAATTATCGCTCTGATTGAGCACACGCCGCTGTGTTTTTCTTCACGCAGGGCGAGAGGACCTGGCGAGCGCGCGGAACCGAGGTCGCCAAGGACAAACATCTTGGCGGGTCGAACCAGAGGCCAACTGACTCGTTTTTTTTTTAAACCCGTCGTGGCGTTTGTTGCGTAAGAAGAATGTTCGCGGGGGTCCAGATGCTCTGCTTGTAAACATCCAAACAGTTGTGCTGGCAAGTTCACATACTGCACTGTGACATATGGACCATTTTGTTGTTGTTGTTGTTGTTGTTGAAAATATGACAGATGTTGCCGATGTCCACGTTGCGCAATGTTGTTACCGGACGTAAACGACGTGCATCGACTCGTAAGAGTCCGACCTCAAACCACATCACGGTTTTTGTATCGTGATCGTGTGAAGTTAGCATTTGGAAGAGACATTTCTTTAGAAGAATGTTTATGATTTGTTGAGAATCGAGGTGATTTATAACCCGAAAAAGCTCCTCGTAATTTTTTTTGCACGACATTCGAAAGCTAAAGAAGATTCTTGGCTTCAATGCCATTTAAGGCAAGAATGCTCACGGGTCATCACGTCCCTTCTATATTTATTCATTCATGCATTTTCCGATCCGCTTTATCCTCACAAGGGTCGCGGGGGGTGCTGGAGCCAATCCCAGCTGTCTTCGGGCAGTAGGCGGGGGGGACACCCTGAACCGGTTGCCAGCCCATCGCAGGGCACACAGAGACAAACAACCGTCCGCGCTCACACTCACACCGAGAGACAATTTAGAATGTTGAATCAACCTGCCATGCATGTTTTTGGATTGTGGTAGGAAACCGGAATACCCGGAGAAAACCCACGCAGACCCAGGGAGAACATGCAAATTCCACACAGGGAGAGCGGATCCGGGATCGAACCCACGACTTCTGCACTGTGTGGTCGAGGCACTAACCACTGCGCGGCCACATTTTTTTTTGGTGGTCAACAAATGTTAAATTTTTGGCGGGTAAAATAAGATAAGATAATAAGGTTAGAAAACCTTTATTGTCTCACAATGGAGAAATTCACAATTGACAGCAGCAACGTTTGGAGGGAAGAAAGTAGAAAAAGGAGAAAACAATCAAATAAAAAAATGTTATTGCCCTCGCCCCCCAAATTTTTTTATAATAATCTAAAAAAAATCGATCAATTTTGCCAATTCGTAGTCTCAGCTGGGTGGCCGGAGCTGGAATTGAACCTTCTATATTTCATCATCCAAAAATATATTTTCTCCTGACTCCTTTTTTTTTTCTTCGTTTGAATGCTCCTGTTTTGTCTCGTTCCTTAGCAACAATGTTCACGGGTCAAAAATTGACAAGAGAGAAAGCAAAACAGAACACGGTCCAAACTCAGCACCCGAATATAAGCAGTCCCAAAGTGTTTTTTTTTTTTCGTATTTTTTTTTTCCTCGTGCGCCGTGAACCGAAACGCTTTGGGAAGCGCCACGTCGAAGCCGTTTTTAAACGGTACCGGCACGCCGTCGCTGACGACAGCCGCTCTTTTGAACACACATTTGTCATCTCCGTCACTCCCCCCAAAAAAATTGAGCTTATTTGGCCGAGCTCCACGCAAAAGCCATGTCTGGCTCGAACGAACGGGCCGTCATCGTTACCCGAACGCGCCCGTGAGAAATCAATTGTGACTGATGCATGAAAGACGCTCGGCTAAGAGGAGCGATTACATCTGGACGAGCGGACGTTTGGCCGCGGAGAGCCAACGGGAAGTCAATGGCAATATCTGCTTAGGGAAGGAGCTGACACATCAATAAGCGCAAAGCGCGGCCAGCGAAAACAACAAGAACGCCATCGATCACTCTGCAGCAGGAGACGAAGCGGCGGCGCAAAAAATTCACAGCGGCCCATCCAGGAAATAGTATTTCAGTCTTCATTAGAGCGTCTTAAGCAGAGAGACGCCTCATCTAAGAGCCATCAGGCCGGGAGGAAAATGGACTGGATGCAGATAAACGATGATGGAGAGGGAGGAAAGCCGAGGCGAGGGGTTGCGGCGGCGGGCGGGGGGGGGGGGGAGAAGAAAGGTTACGGCGGCGGCGAGTTCCAGGCAAGGATGCGGAGGTCGGCGCGTAACGTTTCGCGCGTTTCATCCGCATGACGCTCGCCGCAGCGTCGGCAAGAGAGACTTTCTGAATATTTATATGAGCGCCCTAATCGAGAGCGGTTTGAGCCCCGGCGGCCCGCGTCGTGGCGAACGGAATGCGGCGAGTAATCGCATGTGGCATCCCATCGCCGTCTCTTTCGGCCTCTAATTGGAGATACAAGCGCGAGCGTGTTTGCGGGTCTCGGCACTGGACGTGTGAGATCCAGACACGTGCCACCTTAAATATGGGCTGACGTTCCCGTCATGGCGGCGTTATGATGAATCGGCGCGGTGGGTTCGGCTCCGGGGCTGAGTGGTGATTAAATCTTCATTATGGCTTGTGGTCAGCCACCAACACACACACACACACACACACACACACACACACACACAAAGAAGAATATGAAGAAGATAAAAAAAAAAAGAAGTAAAAGTCAATTCCTCTTCATTCGGCGGGAAGCCCCTTGATGGAATTGGGACGTCGGCAGTGGCGGCGACAAACAAATTACGAGTGAGAGTCCGCAGATGATAGGCTTAATCTCTCTCGGCGGTGTTCCCAAAACAAATCACACTCAGGTTTGTCAAGTCGACTTATTAGATGCTCCCACAACACTTGATTAGGTCTCGGAACTCTATTATAGCCGAGAGAAGCGCCTTAATACCACAATTTTTTATTATTATTTTTTTATTGCCTCTCAGATTCGGTTTTGTTCTCATTTGAGGAGAACCGGAAAACGTGAAACAAATCTTGAACGTGGGGTCCAAATGTTCAATATTTTCCGAAATTGGTCCGTGACGAAAAAAATAAATAAAAATGGTCGTCTAAGAACTCAGTGGTGGTCCAAACTAGGATTGCGTGGCATGGCAGAAACTAACCAGCGTACCACTCATCCAACTTAACCAACTGACCAACCAGTCAAGCGAAACAACCGCCCAACTGCCCAAAACAGATACAACTGACCAACTGGTCATCCCAACCAATCGGCCAAAACTCAACAACCAAGTCACCCAACCAACCCACACACCCACAAAGGATTGCGCAGATCAGCGTACGCTGAGAGCATCTTTCTTTTTCATCCCTTACTCGCAAGGTTGTCAACGAGGCTTTTCCCGTCATCCATCGTGACCTTGGAGGACGCGTATCACCAACGTGCTTCCTTTTCCGACGCCTAATGAGCCACAACAGTGCGTGTCATTCCACTTTACGGTACCTGGCGGACGCCTCGCCGTGAAAAATGAAGCCGTCGAGAGGCGCCAATGGCGATGGAGCGGCGATACCGCAGAGGTTAGTGGCGAGGTCTCGGAAAAATGATCAATTGTTTCATTCGCACGGGAAGAGGTCACATGAAGAGAATATTAAAAAAGAAAAAGAAAAAAAAAGGTGTTTTCATTAGTGGTTCGGCACTGCCTGCTGTTCAGCCACAAAAGGACAGCGGAGTGCAAATCCACATCGGTTTGAAAATAGAGCCGCGTATCGGAAATGCAAACGATGCTCGGGCTTTGCGCAATAAGGGCGAAAAGGGGCAACCCTGCGGCGAGTTACGTCGTTATCTCTGACATATGCTACAGAGGGAAATGGAAAAATAAAGACCCGCTAATGCAAAAATCTCCCGGCTACTATACATATAAGGGGGGGGAGGAACCCCCCCAACACACAAATTCTTTTGTATTGATGTTACTATAACAACGGGTCGGAACGGGGGGTGTGGAAATGCCGTTCACTCTGCTCCGCCCCGTGCTGGCAACCCAAAATGTTGAAAGAGCCATATAGGACAAAAAAACCCCAAAAAACAAACATGTCTGGAGCCGCAAAAAAAAAAAGAATCAGAAGCTTTCTATAAAACGTACAATAAAGGAAACACATGCTGTATGTATGTAGGAGACGACTGTCTCAGAATTGTTTATGTTATTCATTCCTTTGTTGTGTGTTCACAAACGCCCCCATAGAATTTATTTTGGGATTTCCTCGCTTGATTTTTGTTTTTGTTTTGGTGCATTATTTTCGCTTTTCTTAGTGTCAGTGAAGTGATCATTAATTTCCGTTTTTCTGAGGCTGTCTTTGAACGCCTCTCTCTCTCTCTCGAGAGAAGGCACGGAGTTAAAAAACTAACATCACAGTTCTCCTTTTTCGGAACTGCAACATCTATATCTATTTGAACTATAAATGTATTATTATTATTATTATATTAGCCTACTATCAAAATATTTTTCCATTTTCAAATTTATTTTTATAAAGCTCCAAGGGAGCCACTAGATGTCGCTAAAGAGTCGCATGCGGCTCTGGAGCCGCGTGTTGCTGACCCCCGGGCTAAACACTCAATGGCGGCAGAATAACTTGTGACTTTGTGCTAGCACATATTTTGCCTTTTTTTTTTTTTTAACCCTCATGCAGTATTTTTAAGCGGCTGCATGAAGGGTATTACGCCCCAAAAATGTCCCTCTTCCAATGTGCAACAACTTTTTTTCACTTTTCATTTTTTTTCACTTTCAACCCCTCAAAATGTTCCGTGGGAATTGGCCAAGACATAGATATACATCCTATGCAAAATTTCAGCTTCGTGGAGTTATTTGCCACTGTTTTGTCTGTGGTGTCCATTTGTCCAACAGTCCAAAATCGTCCAAAGTGTCCGAAATGTCCAATTTTGGGATAATTACTGCATGGGGGTTAAACCAATAGGACAAGATTCTCTCTGTTCTCTCCATCAAACAGAGCGCGCACTCGCAAGTCTCCCGACGCCGCGAGCAATCGCTAACCAACCGCTGCGCCGTGGCGCATTATTGCAGCGTTGTCGTACCACATCACAGAGAACGCTCCAGGTTCTCCAAATTGCTCCGGAAATGACTATTTATTTACTTCTAAGAACGTGTCTTTGTTCATCTGCCAATGCCAATCACAAACACTGACAGGCGGGATCAGGAAATGCTCGCACGTCAATCATTATTAAGCATACTTGCTGTGACGTTTTGGTTTGTTGATGTGCTGTGGGATTTCTATTTGTTTTTTTCTGAATGCGAAACGAGGAACTAACGTTAAGTAGCACGATTAAACCGCATGTGGAAATATTTGGATGATCGACGTCATTTTTTGGGAGCCACGTCTGATTGATTATTAATAATCAAAAAATGTCATGTGTGATGTTCAGCCGCCGCGAATGTTATTTGAGCTCACTTCACAAATGTCAATGGCGATCATTTTCTCATCAATAATAATAATAATAATACATTTTATTTATAAGCGCCTTTCAAGACACTTTACAATCAGGAACAAGAACAATAAAACACAATGCGGGTTGAGCAGCGGCAGCCAAACGCACCAGCGTTCACTCGACCCGGAAGTCAGAAAGAAAACCACAAGGGAGGGAGAGGGGGAGAGAAAAAAAAAAAACACGCTCGAACTATCCTCATCTGAGGATAATTTGAAAAAAAACAAGCGTATGACAATTACAACAAGTCACGAGACATGACTTGGATACGAGATTCTAACTCCATCTGTCAGACACAAACACACCGCGACGCGTAAACGACTTGACGGCGCTGTGGCTACGTTTGCGTGAAAGGGCCCCCCCCCACGGGAATATTCCCGGGGCGCTACGCCGCGCTGTGACGTGGGCTCCAGGACAAGACGGATGAAACGTGCGCTCAACACTCACCCGTTTCACATCCTTCCCAAAGGTCTCGCTGTAGCTGCTTCCCAGAATTTCAAATTGCACGTGGGAATTGGAGCCCTCCGCCCGGAAGTCCATCAGTCCCGTCAGGCCGCTGATGCGCCCCTGGAGCCGCAAGCGAACGGGGGCAGGGGGGGGCAAAATGGGAGATGTCAGAACAAAGTGAACCACGCTAATGCTTTAATCCATTTCCAGTGTCCAAAGAAAACCGCCTGCGGCCACAAACCTGCCCGCCGTTTCGTGTTTTCCGACAGAGTTTAATGGAATGACATGATATGAATCAATGCAAATCGTGTTATCATGATGTATAAAATGTTGAATCCGCCGGCTTCTTTGGTCTTAGGCAGCTAGCTGGCTAAAGTCGAGCCTCTTATTTGTCAAGAACACTTTGAAACAGTCATTCATGCCGTCGTCACATTTCGGCTGGATTACCGTAATGCGTTTTAATTTGGAGTCAGCTAATCCTCCACGAAGCGTCTCCAGTTGCTCCAAAATGCCGCTGCTCGCCTCTTGACTGGTACTCGTAAGAGGGAGCACACATCACTGCTACTCTGGCATCCCTTTACTAGCTCATTTGAGATTTGAGAGTTCTATTATTTGTTTTCAAATCTTGAAATGGCCTGGCCCCCACCTCTCCGCTCTGAGCTCCCTGCCTCAGGTCTACGGACCAGACCCTATTACAGGTACCAAGAACTAAACGGAGGCTCAGAGGGGAGGGATGGAGCCTTTTCCGTTGCTGGTCCTTCTCTTTGGAATGGATGTTCGGCAAGCCCCCCCCCCTCACTGCCCATCTTCAAAACTCAGCATAAACGTCAGCTTTTATTCTTTGGCTTTTGATTCAGCACGAGACTAGAGATTTACTTTGATTGTTTTTGTGCTTTCTCCTGTTTTATCTTTTTGCTCCACATACAGCGGTGGTTGTTTTAAAGTGCTCTTAAAGATACACTTGAGTGTCCGTTTGTTGAAGAATGCTCTTCAAGGGACATTTTGCAGGTAAGTAAAAAGGCGAATTCTCAACTTTGAGCGGATGTAAGCCTTCAAAAAGTGTCCTCTTGAGAGGAGTTTTTCAGAAATCGTTAAACAATCAGAACAGAGAATCACAGCACGGCAGTATTTTGTTTTGCCTTCATGCCCCGTCTGGTCATCTCATGTCAGTCTGGACGATGAAACCAGCGTGATTGTCTGCAACCGTCACAAATCCCATTATCAAGATTCAACGAGATGAAATGAAGCCATTTCTTCCCAAACGCCTTGTCTTATTTCACTACAGAGCGCGCGAGCGTGTGTGTGTGTGTGTGTGTGTGTGTGTGTGTGTATCTGGTCCCTGTAGATCCACAGACTACAAACATAAAAACCTTTCCTGATACTTGAAACCTTTCTTCGGGAAAACCTCGGAAGCACATTTAGTTTTGTCCACTTCACAATTTCATGAATAAAAAAAAAAATATATATACATACAATTTTTTTTTTTTTATTGCTGACCTTTTGGATGGTGTCCAGCATGGACCATCCTCCATTCCAGGGCTTGGTGGACTTCCTCATGCAGTTGAGGCTGGCCATGCTGTGCCACTTCCTGTCCTCCAGCTTCCTGTAGAAGGCGTTGGCCAGCATCAGAACGCTGTCGTACAGGTAGAGGTTGGACACCTGTCGAGGGAACGGGAAGAAAAGTGACGCCATAGTCTGATTGATATACAGTCAAACCTCGGTTTTCGTCCACAATCTGTTCCAAAAGGCTGTTCGAAAACTGAAATTGTTCGAAAACCGAAACCACGCTCTTTTTAAAATAAAAATGTTTACTGAACACGTCTGCTCACAATGGAAAGCAACACGAGGAAGCGTGACTTCCTCGTGGAAGGAAGGCGAGAGGAGTCAAATGGTGCATTCAAGTGCGCTCAGTTTTTTCGAGAACTGAAATTTGTTCGTCATCCGAGGCATAAAAAACTCGAAATTTTTGGTCGAAAACCGAATTGGTCGAGAACAGAGACGTTCGAAAACCGAGGTTTGACTGTAGTTCCAATGAGGTGTTTCTCGGACAGTTTTTGAAGGACCTCTGTTGTATAGATAAAGTTTCTGACAAAGGTTTTTCAAAGCAGACGGCTTCTTTGTTTCCAATGTCTCCTGGTACAACACAAGACATCAC
This sequence comes from Hippocampus abdominalis, assembly GCA_018466805.1. Lineage (NCBI taxonomy): Eukaryota > Metazoa > Chordata > Actinopteri > Syngnathiformes > Syngnathidae > Hippocampus > Hippocampus abdominalis. Next base: position 2,668,781 of record CM031702.1, read on the forward strand.
GGGCTGAATTTTTCAATATTTTAGTGGTCAGGACCAAGCCTTTTTTAATTAAAAAAAAAAATTACTATTATTAATTTTAATTTTGCATGCAATTGCTACCAAACTAAATGAACATAAGAATGAAACTGCCTTGACTTTGGTGTTGCAGTTTGGGGAAATTCTTCTGTCGTGACAACAATACAAAACAAAAAAACTTTTACAAGATAGGGTCTGGCTATGCCCCCCTACCCCAAAAAAAAAAAAAAAAAAAAAAGTTTTAGTCCACCAAGTGTTTTCAAGTCTCATTTTTAGTCTAGCATTAGTCAATCACATTTGTTGACTGTTAACAAATTTGCGAGTGGCACTGCGCGATATCGTACATAGCGCTCAACCCTGCGGCACAGTGAAAATTGGGCTCTTGCTCTAACAAAACAATCAGTAGCATTCTGAAGATGCTCCACCCACCCGAAATGATAAAAAAAAACGTTTGATTTGCACATCTGGGTCCAATTTGGAAGCAATCAGACAAAATATGTCAAGTTTGTTTTTGACACATCTGTGGAAATGCCCAAAATGATTCAAAATGGCCGCCTCAAACAAAATGCTGTCTTTTCCAGCATGAGCTCTTGAGACTTTTTATTTTTTATTTTTTGAGAGTTAAATCAGGATAAACATGCCAACTAAATTTCATATCGTGAAGTGAAATTGGCTCAGGAGGCGGACTCCAAATGATTCTGGGGCCTTTGAGCAAGCAAATTGCTCACCAGGATGAACGTGCCTGCAACTTTGCGCATTCTTTCGGCACGAGGTAGCGATGACTTCTGCACATGATTTAACGTCTGTCCTTCAAATCGGAAAAAGTGTTCGTTTGGCGCCTGGAGGTCACGAGCGCATCTTTGGATAGATTGTACATCGCTTCATGCAGAAAAAAAAAATCAGTTCTTTGCTTCCGCGTCGGCGGGGTCGATAAGCGTCCGTCTCCCGGCGCCCGTCAAAATCCGCGTCATCACCCTCGCGCACTTCCAGGTGGCGTATCGATCACAGCGCGGTAGACAATTAAGCGTTTATGCCCCGTGACAGCAGCCAAACCCGCCGCTCGCCTTGGGGAGGGAGAGTACGATGACTTATGAATAAATCCATTCTTGTGTTGTGGGGCTTCGCGTGCAAGGCGGCGGCGGCGTGCATGCCGGACGGGCGTTAAATCACGGCGGGGGGGGGGGGGCCGTGAGCGGGAAGGAGCGAAAAAAAAAAGAAATACAAGAAGTTGTCAAAACAGGTTTTATTTCTGCTCGGGCTCGTCTCGCCTCTTCCATAACTGTCTCCGCAGTGCATCCTGTCAGAAAATCATGTCGGCTGCCTGCGCTTCTGCCGCGGTGTGAGAGTGGATTTTGTGGCGCATCGACGCCCCCAACCCCCCCTAGCCCCCCTGCTCGAGGTCAAATCCCTGCGCCGTGCGAGACGTGTGGAAGCAATACAAGGTGTCACTCGGGGCTTTCGGCACATGAAAGGTTGAAGAGTCTCAGGGGGTAAGACGTGGCCAAGGTAACGTCTCCTCCCTTAAGGTCATGCAATCATCGGCTGGTATGGAAGAAGAAAAATATAAACACACTGCAGGAGGTCGGCGTGGGAAATGCAGGGAACGCCGCAGGCACCCCCCACAAGACACGCCCACAAGACACGCCCACACACTTTACCGACGTTGGTGAATCCGCATGTAAACGATCCCCTGTCAGTGGCTACTTAAAAAAAAGAAAAAAAAAGAAAAAAAATCACAGTCAAACCTCGGTTTTCGTTCATAATCCGTTCAAGAAGGCAGTTCGAAAACCGAAATTGTTCGAAAACCGAAACCAGGCTCTTTTTAAAATAAAAATGGTTAGTGAACACGTCTGCTCACAATGGAAAGCAACACGAGGAAGCGTCACTTGCTCGTTTAAGGAAGGCGAGAGGAGTCAAATGGTGCATTCAAGTGCGCTCAGTTTGTTCGAGGACCGAAATTTGTTAGTCATCCGAGGCATAAAAAAATGGAAATTTTGGGACGAAAACCGAGACGTTCGAAAACCGAGGTTTGACTGTATGTCATCAAGAGGCTCAACTTTGGTCCACTTGCCGGTATGCGCGTACCACCACTCGAGCGATCGCCTGGGACGACCGATTGATGAATTCACGGATGTGTGACCAGAAGTGAAGGAAAGTTTGCAAGTACGTCCGACGTCCCCGTCCGTCATTGGGAGGTTGCAAGACGACCCGGAGGAGACAGCGTGATCGCATTAGAGAGTCCATGCGCTTTTATATTACACCCATTATTTCATTAGGCAAACCTAATAGTCATTCCGGTGATTTTATTATCCTTTTTTTTTTTCTTTTCTATCCACCGAGAGCTGTGCGATTAAATGAGAACAGAAGAGACAAGCGGCGAGATGGAAAGGCCGCAGAAAATTGAGGGAAGGTGCGCGCGACCACTTTGAGAGTCAAATAGCGGCGCTGTGCAGTCCCTTATCAAGACATGCGGAAAACTGTTTTTAATTTTATTTTTTTTTGTGAAGGAAAAAAACAAAAAGCATCATTTGTCTGGCTTCAAGAGGATTTCACGTACAGGTTAGAAACGTACAGTCAAACCTCGGTTTTCGTACTTAATCCGTTCGAAAACCGAATTGTTCGAAAACCGAAACCATGTTTCCCATTGGAATCAATGTCAATTTTTTAATCCGTTCCAAGTCAAGAAAACAACTTTTTTAAACCACTTTTTTTTTTACAATTTCACACCATAAACTGTACAAATGTAATAGGAGATCAGGTAATATGTAAAATACTGTACAAACAAACTGTAATATGTTTTATTTTCAACAATTTTAACATTAACATAGTAACATAAAAATTGAAGGAACATCTCTCTCTCTCTCTCTCTATCTGTCGTGGGGCGTGCGCCTATCCCAGCTGTCATCAGGCAGTGGGCGGGGCATTTCGGCATCCCGAACTCCTTAGCCAACACAGACACACGCACACCTGACTCATATTTCGCGATCAAATCTTTCTTAAATTCTATAGTTTTGCGCACTATTTTCCTCTTTCCGTCACCAGGTTTACCACTTCCACTTGCTTTCTTTGGTGCCATGATTTGGGGCTGATACACGGTGCAAAAATAACAGTCTGATATTACGTAGTTCTCACCAAACACGTCTGCTTTTTAAAAAAAAAAATCTTTATTGAACAATACAAACTTGTCTGCTCACAATGGACGCTACACGAGGAAGCTGTTTCTGTATGATTATTGCATAATAATGAGACACCGGACACCAAAGTGTTGATTATGTGCCGCTGCATTGAAAACTGCGTTCGAAAACCGAGGTTTGACTGTATTAGAAAAAAAATAGCACAATCCCTGCGACGCCGCGAAAGCAATCTTGATAATGACGTTTGACTCTGGCGTGCCTCTCGTTCCCCCGGCGCGTTGCACTCCAGTCATTGCTATTCATGGGCATTCGTGATTACCTTATCAAGGGCCTTTCATCGACACACACTTGCATATATAATCAGCTAATATCGGCGGCAATGTTCACAAAGCACTTGTGTACCGCCGTGCCGTCCTCGCGTGTGTTGGTTGACGGCACATGTGCCCGAGATGGTGTCAAGAAGACGAAAGGAGAAGAAGAAGAAGAAGAAGAAGAAGAAGAAGAAAATGACAGGCCGCAGCGTCGGTGGCGTTCTGGCTCAGCGACCAGCGGCTGAGAACAAGTGGCCCTCTTGTCGGCTTTGCGGAGAGCGCACGAAACATGCTGCTTGTTCACAAAGAACATTAAAAAAAAAAAACGCCCGATAAATATTTACAGCAAAAGGAAGAAGCAACAAGAGAGGGATGATGGCGCCCGAGTCACCGACGCTCGGCTTGCTTCTTTTGTGGCAGAAATTGATTCTGTTTTCCTCCCTGCTTTTTCTTTTTTCGAATAGCGATTCCCGACTGCTGCGCCGCGCTACATTATTCCATTTTCACATCGTTTATTGACCACATACGGTGTATCGGGGGGGCATCTGTCTATGCTAGCGACGCGCAGTGCCAGGCAGAACAAATGAAATCTTCCGCTACATGCGTCGTGGCGACATTGTTTCCGACGGCTGCTATTCATACAACACAATGAGCGCTTTGTGTTTCACCCAAAAAGATTTCACGCTGAGCGAGTGCATTTGGGAGTAAATTGAGACAAGATCCATGCCGTGTCTGTACTTTTTTTTTTTTTTTTTTCTCGACAGGTTTCTTGGGTGATGTAAAATGTGTTCGCCTTGCACAACAAAGCTTGTGAAGCAATGGAGAACAGAGTAGGATTTATTATTTTTTTTTAACTCTTTCATTCCACAAGACGTACTTGCACGTCTTTTTAAAATTAGGCCCCGCCTACCAAGGATGTACTTGTACGTCTAAGTCTTTTTTTTTGGCGTCATAGAGAGAATGAGGGTCTGATGCAATCTGTGAATGAGAATAAGCTGTTTGCATTGTAAATCTTGTATAAAAAAAAAAAAAAAGCGACCAGTAGGTGGCAGTGGTGCGTCGCATGCTTGAAATGCATGCTTTTACAAAAAGCTCTTTTTCTCCGTTTTTTGCCCAGGAATCGCCATTTTCATGAAATGTAGCCATTTTCATGAAATGTAGCCATTTTTTCATGCTGAACAATGGAAAAAGATAGACAAAATTTTTTCTGCTTTTATTTTGGTAGGCTCCATGTTTATATAGCATTCGAACCAAATATTCGGTGGGCCTTGCAAGAGTTGCTCCAGTGAAAATGGCTGGGATTGAATGAGTTAATTACACATTCAGTTAATGCGGGTATGCGTACCTTTTTACTTTCGAGATTTTTGCCCAGCCTACCTGCTAAATCAAGGGCGTGGGAGGGTGAAATCTGGCGTGCGGGCGGTATGATGTAAATGAGCCAAATTGTATAATTGCAAACTGGCAGAAGTTTGAACAGCACATTTATGGAGCTATTCAGCATATGATGAATAGTGCGGAGGAGTGCTTGTTTTTCCGCTGCATGCGCCACATGCACAAATCCACTCATTGACAAGTGTCATTCTGCTGCTTCGTCATGAAGTGATGACTCCGTGAAGGAAAACTCAGTCGGGTGTTGTGTTGGTGGGGGGGCCAGCGCGCGCGCTTCCCGGTTTGCATTTTCATCTGGAGACTTAACATCGTGCTGCTCGTTGTCACGGTAACATAAGCGAGCGGGCGAGCCGAGCAATGCGGCGAAGACAGGACTGCCCCTCTTAACGGGCTAATTTTAGCAATGTTTTAAAATCTTTTCCCTTTCCTCAGTTTATTCTTTATGCTCATTTTCTTTTTTTTAAATGATTCCCCATCAATTTTATGGCGAAAAAAAAAAAAAAAAAACAGTGCTGAGGGTGCTTAATGCTTTCTTTGGGAGGAGCAATTAATCACAAATTGACGAGATACTATTTGTTATGAGCAATCTTGAGCGCAATTTGGTAAATTGTCCCGTAACGGACCATTTGCTTGGGTTGGAATGCAAAAGTCTCGAAGGCAATTGCATCGTGACTGATGGCCGTCTCATCCCCCCTCCGCGCGTGACCAAAATGAATGCGAAAACAACGGCGGTCGGTCCTTGAACGAGGCGGCGTTACCTCCAGGGACTGCAGGTAGCCTTCCTGGGGGTCACACAGCAGCGAGGAGATGCGGTGATTGTTCCTCATGCAGCGGACGTTGGTGTCCCTCCACAGCGGGAACACTTGACGGATGAGGGTCATACGGCCCAGGGAGCTGTGAACCAGCTCCATGATGTCACTGTCGCTCACTTCCTGTTGGTGGGGGAAGGGGTACGGGGGGCGCACACGACACAGGTGGACGTCGTTCTCTTTCTTGAGGCAGTCACAAAAAAACCCACAAAAAAACAGGACTGTGGCCTTTTTTATGGATTTTTATGAACTTTAAGGACCGGTGGGAACCCTGTTTATTCGTAAATGCACACAGCCATTCATAAATACACAATGTATACCGGAATTTAAATCGACTTTTCCCAACAAACCGACTAAACCAGGGGTCGGCAACCCAAAATGTTGAAAGAGCCATATAGGACAAAAAAACCCCAAAAACAAATATGTCTGGAGCCACAAAAAAAAAAAAAAAAGCTTTCTATAAAACTTACAATGAAGGAAACACATGCTGTATGTATGTAGGAGACGGGACTGTCTCAGAATTGTTTATGTTATTCCTTCCTTTGTTGTGTGTTCACAAAACGCCCCCATAGAATTTATTTTGTGATTTCCTCGCTGGATTTTTTGTTTTGGTGCATTATTTTCGCTTTTCTTAGGGTCAGTGAAGTGGTCATGAATTTCCGTTTTTCGGAGGCTGTCTTTGAACGCCTCTCGAGTCGAACGAGAAGAGAGAAGGCACGGAGTCGGACGCAGACGTGTCTGTGTTTGTCGAGGCTGTTAAAAGCATCAATAAAGTGTCCGCATGCGGCTCTGGAGCCGTGTGTTGCCGACCCCCGGACTAAACGAACCAACGTGCCAATACACGACCCAACCAATCAACCCAAAGTAGAACAACCCAATCAAACCAGCCAACCAACCAACCCAAACGCTAACAGAACAAGCCAATCAATCAACCAACCAACCAGGCAACCAACCAAATCGATAAAAAACCAACAGAACGAACCAGCCGGCACAAACTAACAAAATGACCAAGCAGGCAAGCGATGCCTTCAAGCTATAAATATGAACTTTAAAGGCAGAATTATCGATACCTTTTATGACTGAAATCGAGCCGGTTAACGCGCACTTAACAAGTCGACTTGTTCACCTTCCCATATAAATAGTTATAAAGTGATTTCCCCTCGGGGTGCGAGTGGCAGGAGGCCGCCTGTGCGGAGGGAACGGGGAGAGGCGAAAAAATTAAATTAAAAAATTGCTGCCAGTTTTTATATTTTTGTGGAGTGTGGGAGGTGGGGTGGGGGGTGGGGGGGTGAGGATGCGGCTCGCAATTTAAAAAGCAGGGCCTTGACGCCATCTCCATTGCGCTTCACTCATCAGACATTGTCATCTTCGCATCCGCCTTTGCGGCTTTCCGTCATCAGAGCTTTTGTGTGTCCTCCATTACGTGTCGTCATTATTTGCTTTGTTCTCTGCAGGGTACCTTTTATGCCCTTCATGATGTCTTCTTTGTGCTGGGGTGTCTTCAAAAAAAGAAGAAAAAACGTGCAATGCTGTCGAAGACATGCACGCGAGGCGACGGCTGGAGCGTAAACCCCCGAAACGGTGGGACTATGTGATCAGGTTCTGAGGCCTGAAAAAGGTCAGAAAAGCCACAAAAAATACACAATAGCAAATTCAAAAAAAGAAGAATGGTAGTGGCGTTTATTATAAATGGGATATGACAAAAGTTACCACATTTGCAACTACGGGGAAAATTATTGTTGTTTTGACTTCAATCAAGGAAACGTTTTCTTTGCAAAAATAAATTCGACATTCCACCCACGAGTCAAAATATGATATTTGGATGAATATCGCCTTGGTGGAATAAGAATTTTGCAAATTTACTCATCCCATTTTAAAATCACCTCAGAGTGCTTCCATTTTTGTCCTATACCGCCCCTCTGCTGCCAACCGAAACTGATGTCAAAGTGCCCTCGGGCTCGCATTGCGAGCTTCACGTGACACAAAGCAGGTGCGGCGTGGTGCTCGCCATGCAACAGAGTGCCGTCGAAGGAGAAAAATGGAGATTGATTCAAAGGATGGATTCATCGGCTTCATTTGTATTCCACCAACATATTGTTAATCAGAAGATCAAGTTTAAACTAATGAGGGCATAGAGCAAAGACAATTTTTACCTTCCGTTCTCGTTCAAAGGGGTCAAATGGTCAAAAGAACACAACATTTACTACGAGGACCAATGGAGTTTGTTACCTAGGCGACCAGAGGTCAAGCTAGGGCACTGCGACTCCGTCAATGTATTTTCATTTGTGGATGCAGCACTTCGTGACAAAGTCACCAATTTGCAGTCGTCAAATGGGCGGATGCGAAAATGAGGCGCAGGCAGCAGACTTGGGGAAAACACACAAATATCGTCATCATCGCACTGGCAACTTTTGAGTGTGTGTGTGTGTGTGTGTGTGTGTGTGTGTCGATGAACGGAAGCCACAGAAGTTAGCTCATGCTAATGTTAGCTCACGTTCGCACACTGCTGCTCTGCACACCTTTTGGCCTTGACACCTCGGTGCTTCTGTGTGATTGCTTGAAAACGGACAAATCTTATCCCGGCCGAGCTGTTAAGTCACGGGCAGAGAAATTAAGTGTCGCACCGAGCAGAGCGGAACTACTTCTTCCTAGCACGAGACAATATATTCCTGTCGCCTCCCACTCCATTCGAATGCTGGCGAGGAGCAGTCAGGTGGAAGTCATGCATATTCATGAGTTGTCGTAACACATTAATCAGATGAATGATGCCGTGCGGCTCACGGAGCCAAACCCTCGCGTCCAAGCTAATAACCGGGTAGCGGCGCCGCCCTGCTCCAAACGGCTCTGTCACCACCACAGGCGACCTTTGAGAGTCGGGCGCTGAACCCGTGCAAAGGTACCGGAGCTGCGGCACCGTGCCCGCCGGAAAACGGGGGCACGGTGCGATTGGAACCTCGCTTTGCAATACCTGTTGGAGCGGTTTTGTCACTATGGCGACTTGCTGCAAGCTTTCGGCCTGCTTTGGAAAAGCGGAACAAAGGACGAAGGAGTGTACTTTTCTCCAAAAAGATAATCACGATGTCACGTGGAACGCGACTCGCTGTCATCGGGGGTAACAAGAGAAGCAGGCGAGATTGATTAAATGCTATTTAGATTTCTGCCTCAGGTCCGCTGAATGAAACTGCAATCATGCAGTAATTATCCCAAAATTGGACATTTCGGACACTTTGGACGATTTTGGACTGTTGGACAAATGGACACCACAGACAAAACAGTGAAAAATAACTCCACAAAGCTGAAATTTTGCATAGGATGTATATCTATGTCTTGGCCAATTCCCACTGAACATTTTGAGGGGTTGAAAGTGAAAACAAATGAAAAGTGAAAAAAGTTGTTGCACATTGGAAGAGGGACATTTTTGGGACGTAATACCCTTCGTGCAGCCGCTTAAAAATACTGCATGAGGGTTAATGCTTTACAGTGAAATTTGTAAATACTGTTTGCATCTATGATGGGGGATCAAACAGCCCTGATAAAGTTGCCATTATCATCAATACTGCATTTAGCATCTCTGAGGGCAAACAGCTGTCGCTGGCTTTTGTGGCTTTGTGTGTTATTAGCGATAGCATCGGCAGCTAAAAGGAAGCTTCAATTTAGTCAATGACATTTTGATTTTGCCTTTCAGCTCATGATTTGTACTTGTGTCACTCGATGAACTGTAATTATTATTATTATTTTTTTTTTTAAAGTCACTTTTGATGTTCGTGCATCTATGCTCGGCATGAAATGATTTAGAGCAACGGTCTCAAACTGGCTGCCCGCGGGCCAAATGCGGGCCCGCAAGATGCTAGTTTCTGGTCCCCGACTTGATATGAAATTTTCATGATAACGCGGCCCGCACGACTTTGATGTGGATGCTATATGTGTTAGCGCTACCGCCGTGCTAAATATCAAGGCCTGTCTCATTCGAAGGCCGACAGCTTCAGCGGCAAACGTGACCGTGCCCGTGATGTAACAACAGGCGCCCGCGTGTCAACAGATCCGCCTTCTGTCTATCGGGCTGGCGTCTGTTTTTCATCCAGATTTTTCGAGCGCATTTTGCAATTTTCTGCTGTGGTGAAGCCTTCCGATCAGAGAAGAGATCAATGTCACACGGCTGGTTGCGTGGTTATCCTGGGATCTTGCGACGCCTTAAAATTCATCTGGGTTGCTGCTCTGTGTGAGTTCTGCGACAAGTGCGCCAGGTTGCCGATTTTACATTCCGCCTTCAATTGGATATTCACACTTAGCTGACAGTATGTGAAGCCAGAGAGCTTGTCTTTACTCTCCCCTCAAACGCCTTGGCCATCTCAGGTTTTTTTTTTTTTTTTTTTCCTCATCAGCAGCAACACTCCCTGCACTTGGACACACCAAAAAAAAACATCACCTCACATCACCGCTCGCTCATGCACTGCGACACGCGCGCTTTGGCCCGATTGCAAAGATGTCTTCAGTTAGCTCCTCTTTTAGAGTGTCAATCGAAATTAGGCTTGAAACGGGCTCGATTCGCACAGAGACGGACTTGCGCAGTGCACCAGCCTGGCGTTCTGAAGCGAAATGTGCTGCTGCCTGTAAGCTGGCTTCACACGTGTCCGTTTCTGAACATCTTAATCAAGTTTTGCCTCGTGACAGAGCCCACATGTGACGAGGAAACAATTGGCACGTGCGCTTTTGCTGGACTTAGCATGAGTGGTGTACTTGAGATGAACGAGAGAGAACACCGCACACTTAATGATAGCCCCACGCGTAATCGCAGTACCGATAATGACCTGTGAGAGGCAGCACGGAGCCACAGTTAGCTAGGCTAAAACCTACGGCGGTAACGAGCAAGTATCAAGTATAATAACCTTATTGTCAAATGCAGAGATGAAGCACAGATGAAATTTCTTCCCTCTCAACAGACTACAGAAAACAAGAGGAGCCGCCGCGGGTGCCCGCGCCGCCAACAAAAGAACTATGGTAAGATGCAGTTACAAATTCTATTCCTTGTCATTTCAAATGAGTTGAGTCTATGACCCGTGAGAGACGTTATGCAAAGTACAAACACGCTGCAAAATGTCTTTTGTGAAATCTGACAATTGTAATTTGAATCAGAAGGGGGGGGGGGTGACTTCAAATTCAGCCCGATTATCGGTTTGTACATAAGCCGCTTAAGATCACACAGACATATTAACATTATCTGGACACAAACACCTTGAACAACAGTTTTCTGCATAGATATCCCAAAGGATAGGCGATTGCATCAGAAATGCGGGAGGGGGGTGGGGGTCTTTGAGGGGGGGGGGGTGTAATGCTTTGCAACTTTGCACCAATGACAGCCAGACGAGGAGCGGGCATTAATCAAATCCAGCTCATCTGACAGAAAGGTTAAATGATCCTCCGTGCGCCACTCGGTCCTCGCCATTAATCTTTCATCAAGAAATAAATAAAAAAATAAAAATACCAGTAATTGCGGCGCCGCTTTTTAATTAATGGGACATCAAGGTGCTTTGCGCAAGCTGCTCGGAGCGACAAGTGCTTACGGGGCATGAAAATGCGGCAATCGGAATAGATAAAGCCGACGGAACTATTTGACAACGATGGGATCAGAAGGCGCAGGGGTGGGGGGTGGGGGGGGGGAGAAACGTGCCGCACTTTCACGCCAGGCCGCCGCACGGTCCGGGGAGAATTGCCTTGCAAGCGCCTTTGCGCTTCGGATCGGTCTGTCGGCGAGGCGGCCTAATTGCGGCGAGATCCCTCCCCATCCAAACGCAACAAGGTGGAATGACGTGTGAGTAATTCAATCATTTGTTTATTTAATTCGGAGCGCTGGCTTCCAGTCGAACGCATCTGTAAAAATATAGCGGGCCATTACCGAGCTCGTTGCTCTACTTTGCCGTGACGCTGGCATGACCCTGACCCCGCCTCCGCGTCAGGTCTCGACTAAGGCAGGCAGTGATTTCCTTTTCACCAACTCTTGCATCTACCGTATGGGCCCGAATATAAGACGGCCCTGATTATAAGACGACCCCCTCTTTTTCAAGATTCACGTTTGAAAAAAGACTTTTTGAACACCAAATTAATTTTTATACAGGACATAATTACAGTACATCTGAAACAAATGATTCTAAGGATATAGAAAAAGCAAGTTATTTCAAATCTAAAGTGCAATCACATTCGTAAATGAATGACTTCTGGTTTTTGAAATGTAAATGACATCACAACTTCTCCTCAGCTGCCGGTTAACCTGGCCGATTTTCGACCCACTTTTCTCCAGATTGTCGCTACGTTTCTCCATTTTCTGTTATCTCTTCTATTATTATTATCTTTGGTTTTCTTTCTTACCGCTATTTTTTATTTTTATTCTTCGTGACAGGGGTTCGCTTTGGCCTGGGGAGTCAAGTTCAGCATTCGCCCCAATGATATCTGGCGCCATCTAGTGTCGTGGATGGGTATAATGTCTAGACCCCGAATATAAGACACTTTTTCAGTCTTATTTCAATGCAAAAAACACCGTCTTATATTCGAGCCAATATGGTACTTTATTTTTCAGTTTCATTCATGCTGGGGGCCATTATGGCTGTTGCTCATATATGTGTGCGTATACGCGTGCAACTGCAGTAAGGGGTCGATGGCGGAAGGTTGGTTGCTTGAGAAGTAGATCTTCAGTCCAAAAAGGTTGGGCACCCCTGAAATAGGCCTCAGTGACCACGACATCTACTGTTCTAAATGACTGTTAAATCGTATTTACATCCAGTAAGTGGTTTGTATTCACGATGTCACACTTTTGTTTTACCTCTGTGACATAAACGGAGCAGGGCGACTCCGGCCTACACACCCGGCGCAGATTTACGGATCTGACCTGCACCGGGAGCATAGCGAATGAAAGTGCATTGCTTGATGGAGAGCGTTGTCGAGGAAGGCCTTCGACACGAAGCTCATCCGTAATGACACAATAATCCGAGTCATCGAAAATGAAGGCGGCTGCTGAAGTATCACAACTGGGTCAACGGTTCGAGGCAGGAAGGAGTCCTCTGTCTGAGCTGCCTCGGATTAATGATGATGAGGCTCTGGACCTACGGTTGGCACCATTTATGGCTAAGGGGTAGATTGTGAATGGATTGATCTGATTAGCTTCCAGCACATTCTCATTTCAAGTTGACAAATAGAGATGCTCTGAGATCCGGTTTCCAATGGCATGCTAGCGATCCATCAGCGGTAATGCGAGTCTGTCCCGTACCACCGGGGTGTCCATCCATCGACTCGTTTTCTTTCGAGCTTAACCCGTGGGGGGGGGGGGTCACAAACAGGGCTTGTGGACCCATTATCATCCCGAGCTCGAGCACGCGTCCTTATTAGGTGAGCAGGCGCCTTTCTCGACAAACTTTGGGCAAGAGGCGGAGCCACAACTTGAACCGGTCACCAGCCAAGTGCAGAAAACGCTTTTTCATTTCGGTCGGTGGCGCAGTTCTGTGACTCGTGCGAATGCCTTGTGAGTTACAAGCACATTTTGTCCGCACTCCTTAAACCGTAACTAATCTCTCCTTCCGATCGCAAGCGGACACCTTTGTCTTCATCCAATTACGGTTCCGCCGTTAAGTGTTCCCTTCGACTGAAAAGGCTCGCTATCTGCAATCAAGGCCACCAATCAGAGGCTCCCTCCCCCCACTCACCGCGGCAACTTCACCTTGAGCGCAATTTCTCATCGTTGTTTTCATTATGCACACAATTATTCTCGGAAATGTGAAGCACATGCTTTGAAATGAGAGCCGAAGAGGCTTTCCCCTCGTGCAAAAAAAAAAAAAAAAAAGCTACAGGAGCCGAAACTCCTGATATCAAAACGGCAACGGCGAATCCATTTTGCATAGCGTGCTTCCGGGACAATATTGAGTCTTCCATGAACCAAATATGCATTTTGGGGGATTTTGAGAGGAATTTGGAGTACTCGAAGAAAAACTACGCAAGCTAGGTGTGCACCTGTGAGGCAAACGTGCTCAGCACGGGCCTGTCGTGCTGCCAAAGAGATCTTGAAAATATTCAGCTGTTTACAAGCAGAACGACAACGCTGAATATAACTCGAGCCAATACTAAAACGAACAAAAGCGGAGATAAAATAAAGTCTTGTTGAAAAAAATAAAAGGAAGCATAAAATAATAGAACCTCCCCATAATTTTAAAAATTAATTCAAAATAATTTACAATTTATTTTAAATTATTTTATTTTAAAACAAAAGTCAAAACTAATTAAATAAAAAAAATCCAAAACGTATTCTAACCCTGGTGTGAATATAATGTGAGTTGTGGTGTGACTGACTCTTCATCTATGTGCCGTGTGATTGACTGAATAATAGTTTGATCATTGTTATAAATTATATTTTTATTATATTGCATTTTTCACTATCGTAAAAATAAATACATACATACATAAATAAATAAATAAAAGAACGGTCACATTTTTATTCCGTTTTTTTTCAAGCAGTTTGTTAGTTTTTTTTTAGAAAATGCTTCATTTTCATTTAGTTTTTTATTAGTTTTAGTATTAGTTTTATTTATGTCTCAAGATAGTTAAGTATTTTGTAAGAAAGTGTACGGATGTAGAGCACTACCAAAACAAACACTTGAAATGAACCCCGAAAGCTCATACGCGACATCACTTGACAAAAGACGGAAATAAAAGATATTTTCACGGTCATTATTATTTTAGTTCGTTTTGTAAATGCAAAATGTGGTTTTAGTTGCTTTTAAATTTTTTAATGAGCATTTTTCGTTTTTACTGAATTTCATTCACGAAAATGTTAGCTTTGATTATTTTTATGATTTTAAAACCCCCGTTGGGAGTCCAGTCTCAGATCAACGCCCGACCACTTGCACTTGTATCGAAAGACATGCACGCGGAGCTAACTGTGCACCAGGTAAGTGCGCATCTTGAGAATTGGTGTCTAATGTGACCAAGATAGCGTCGGTGGGATTTCAATTACGCGGCGCCACTTTACCCGCGGGCATCAATCATCTTGTGGACTCTCCTCCTCAACTCTGTCTGTCACAGCGGGCGCGGCCCCCCTCATCCATCACGCGTCGCCGAGTGTCAGCGTCGCCGCTTTTTGAGAAGAAAAACAACACAACAACTTCCAACTCCATCGGCGGATGGGCAATCCCTCTGAATTTCAGACGCCAAAACAAGCGCGCTGGCTGCTTTTCGGCCGGGCCGGGTCAGCGGGAGGCTCGGCTGCCTCTCGTTGGAATTGAAATTGAAAGACTGGAATTGAAATGTAGAACATTGAATAAAATGTCCGCTTCGTTAACAGGGGGGCCACGGTTACCGTGTCTGCGTCACAGGGCTGAGGTGGTGGCTTCGAATCTGGCCCCGGTTTTCTGCGGGTACTCCGGTATCCTCCCACATTCCAAAAACACACACGCTAGATTGATTGAACACTCGATATCGTCCTTAGGTGTGATTGTGAGCACGAATGGTTGTTTGTCTATGTGTGTCCTGTGATTGGCTGGCAACCGGTTCAGGGTGTACCTCGCCCACAGCCTGGGTTGGATTCCGGCACACCCGCAACCATTGTGATGCTAAGCAGTTTCAGAAAATGGATGGATAAGGAAAACACTGCCAGGCTCCGCTCATAAAAACTGCACTTCAGCAAATATTAAACATTTGGTACAAAAGTAGAGAGAGTCACTAATGGCTTCCTCGCCTCGAAAGGCTGCAAAAGACCATTTGATACGCATCGCAATACATTTGGCGCGATGCGATACAAGGACGGCGCATTTCAAAAGCTAATCATTTGATTTGAGCGGGTGAAATGAAAACGGTTTTTCCGATTCAAGCCGGTTTTTTTTTGTGACACCACTAATATTTAAAACGAGAAGATCTTTTTTTTGAAGCCCTGTGATCTTGCCCGCACATCATCATCATCATCATCCTCATCCTCCCCACGCATTCTCACTTCTGTGCTCTCTCTCGCTTCCCCGTGGAGCAAAGCATTGACATTCTTTGCCCGTGGCCGGTGGCGGATTAACATATCCTCCGGTAACGCTGGACTTGAATGAAATGTGAGAGGCCATCCGTTGGCGATACGGCGGTCGTTGGGGATTTTGGTTGAGTCACTTGTGGGTGCGGAGATCATGCATTTGAAATGAATGTCATGATTGAGTTACGAGCAGGGAGCATGCAGACGGCAGGGAAGTGTACAATTATTTATATCCCTGCAGGATCCAGCGATAAAACACCACCATGTTTAATTTGAACTAAGGTCTGCAGGCACAAGTAGAGAAGGTTATGATTTTTTTTTCCCTATTACTCTTTCCTATGCGTGATTGGAAAAATACAGTAAAATATTAGCATTTTTTTTTCACCTTTATTTATCCAGGTGAGGCGCAATGGTCTTCAATGGCGGAAGCTTATCCGTGCAGGAGATCGGTGCGCGCAAGTTATTAAACCTGGAGAACCCACGGGGTCAAATTTGGCCCCTATAAATTCTGCTACACCAATGCTACCCTTCAATCCCAAAGGGTCAAATTTGTCCCTAATCGTCAATTACGATTAAAGCATTAAATATTTGAAAACCCCCCGATTATTTTTGGTGTTCAGTGAACATATAGCAGTCATTTAATGTATAATTCATCATTTTCCAAAGATTAAAAGGGGTCTTGGGTTCTGCAGGGTGTTAAGTACGTTTATACGTAACTGCACGATCTCCACTTGCGGATGATGTTAAGTTGGCCATTGAAAAGTGGGCATTTGAAGACTGTCAATCGTGAGTGTGTGTGCGACAAAACATGCCCCCACCGACCCCACCACTCCCCCCACACACACAAACAGACACCGGTTGTGCCGCGGGCAGTGGGTTGCTTATAAAAATATAAGACGATAAAACTAATGCATTTAGTAAATTGTTTTTTATAATGACTCAAGAGGTCTCAATGCAAGCTATGAATGAAATATGATGACACACATATCAGCGGATCACAGATTCGGTCTGCCTGCGCCTTGATCAAATTCACCCAAATCGGGTTACACTACCTGCGCCACAACTTAGACCTGGTTTCTCCGGTTCTAAAGTTTATTTACTTTTTGTCACCAAATTCTCAGGTGCGCCCGGGGGCATTTAAGGGTAAAAGAAAACGCCCTCGGTCTGCCAAACTGCCAGACGTGGTAAACTAGAGTCGCCCCGGCACGAAGACGAAAATAAGGGCCCCAGGAGTCCATTCACTTACATACTCTGGAATCATCTGTCTGTCCATTGTACCTAAGTAAATATCTGCCTCGCCATTCAAAGGCGCACACAATGACATTTTTCTGTCGATGCAGTTCCACGAGCAAAATAAACTCGAAACCAGGACACAGAATTCCAAGTACAATGACACATTTTTCCCATTCATTATTCCGACTCGCTGTCCGGCCTGACAACCTCCGGGAAAACAAATTTGAGGCTAATCAAAACTAATCGGCTCCCCATCATGTCTCCTCCCACCCTATTGAGTAGCAAACACCGTGCTTCGGTTGTTTTTAAAATAAATGCACGCTAGGAACCGATTTACAATGTGGCTCCTGAAGAGGTCAGACCCCGAACAAAAACAACATCGTTGAAGCAAACCTTTTATCTGTAAGTGGTCCTAATAGTATTATTTTTTTTTAATGACTTCCTCTGCAAGCGAGGAGCTCCAAAAACGACGACAAGTGTGCATCGTCCTGATTTCAAGGTGAACGTCAGCTTCATGGACGGTTTACTTTGAAGAGTAAAAAGGAAAAGAGGCTCCGCCACAAGGAAGGAGAACTCGAACTTGTTTTATCGTCTTGAGAATTAGGTTGGAGAAGTGCGGCGAGATCACCTTTTGGAAAAAGAACCCAACAAAAGGCAAATTGATACACTGCCGATATGACATCATATTAGTCCAAGCGAAGCGAGTGCAAAATTAGCTCATCCATAATTTCTCCGGGACCGTAATAAAAGACTAAAAGGAATGCAGCGGCTCGAGTATGAAGACGGCTACAAATTAAAAATTATAGCCTGTCACTTATCAAACAAGCTCAGACTGCAACAGCCTTTCCTGTGCCGCTTTGTGAGGCATACAAAACCAATAATACGAATTAAAAGCCGCGGACGGAAAGGCTTTTCACAGAGCTCAAGGCCTCTTTAGCCCGTGTGGAGCAATATTTTACCGACATGCCTGGGTGAACTGATTCAAACTGCAAAGGTGGTTATTAACAAAGGAGGGGAGGGGGGGGGGGAAGCAACAAATGTAAGATGTAAGGTAAGGGACTGCGAGCGCTGCAATACCAAATGCCTCGTTAACCTTCAGTAATCAATATTCAACCCTCTTGGTTAACGATTTGTCACCTGGACGAAATTACATTTAACCGCAACAAGACGATCACTTTGCATTGGCACTTTTGCAAAACGCCGCAAAATGACGGCGACCAAAAAAGGAATGAGCACTGAATGGATT
Source organism: Hippocampus abdominalis (assembly GCA_018466805.1). Lineage (NCBI taxonomy): Eukaryota > Metazoa > Chordata > Actinopteri > Syngnathiformes > Syngnathidae > Hippocampus > Hippocampus abdominalis. Next base: position 2,686,909 of record CM031702.1, read on the forward strand.
GTTGAGGTCAATCTGAACCGCTTTACTGCATACTCCTTTTTTTGTTTGAAGCGGTTCTAGATGAAAGAGGAGAGGATCAAAGTGTCCTTTCACCGGTGGATCGAAGACGTCATGCTGAAAATGCGCACACGTCTGCTACAAGCTACGTTTTGAAAGCAAACAAGAAGCTGTTGCGTCCATTGACGAAAAAAAGAGATTGGCTCACATCTCAAGTCCCAATGTAAATCCGCTTCAATTCCAAGCTGCGACTCCCAGTTCTTCGAAAGCATACGGAATATGTCAGTATCTACGGCAACCCGTTTTTAAACAACAAGAACGTTTACGTAAACACGTTTCGGACAACACGTTGCTGTGCAGCGCATTCCGTTTTCCCAAAAGCTGTTTGAAATGAGTTGGAGGGCGCTGCCGAAAATTCACATCGCTGACCGCGACGTCTGCAAGCCATGGAAAAAGCAGCGGCGAAAGCGCTAGGCAGCTGCACTTCCTGTTGCTTCGCTTACCGATGTGCAAGTTTTTACATGAAAGGATCTTTTGAAAATATGAACCCGAGCAGAGATTAAACAAAATGAATAAAGAGCTGCGTTTTGGTGGCAGTTAGGGTTGCTACCCCCCCCCCCCCCCACCCCCAAATAAAAAGCACTGATTCCAATGGCATCGTTCTCTACTCTATGATGTGATCTTTCAGCATGATAAATGGATGCCAATTGTGTGTGTGTGTGTGTGTGTGTGTTATCTCTACTGGGAACTGGAATGCTAATTCTATGGCAGGTAAATAAGGAGCACGCAAGCCTTTCATCATGCTTCATTTTTTTTTTTTTAAAGAATAATTGGAATCATTGGAAAGACAAAAAAACAAACAAAAAACAGGCAGCGTGTGTGTGTGTGAATAATTGGAATCACTGGAAAGACAAAAAAAAAAAAAAAACCAGGCAGTGTGTGTGTGTGTGTGTGTGTGTGTGTGTGTGTGTGTGTGTGTGTGTGTGGTGTTCACTCAAAGCACACTTGACTGTTGTGCTGTTATGTCCACTTTAAGAGGAGCCATTTGCCTTGATGTCAGTTTGGAGCATGCTGACATCACGAGTGAAAAAGAAAGGCCATCTTGTTAGATCGAGTCAAAAGCTCGTGGCGCTAACAGCAAAGAAATGACAAAAACCCACAGCAAGAGAGCGCACCGGCGTTCGGACTCACCTCGTTGGCGTAGACCCAGTGACTGTCCTTGGACGCCAGGTTGGTCTCCACGGCCTGCGCAGATCAAGCAAAAGAGATGGGGGCAAAGGGTTAAGAGAGGGGCGCTTTTAACGTTTCTGTGAGCAATTGGCCGAGGTCTTTCAGTGTCAGTCAAGCCCCGGGAAGCCTCGCGGCTTCGTTTGAAATTCAAGACCACCTGGAATACAGAGAGGGGTCTGATAGGCCATGATTAGCATTAAAATCACTTGACTTTTTTTTTTTGGCAGGGTAAAGATTAGGGTACCTGCAGACACCGCAGTTTAGCAGGCAGCAAAGGATGAGCTCTGGATGTTTGCTTTTCCATTGACTTTTGAATCCAAAAGGCGGATCGGTCCTGCGGTTTCCCACACTGACAGATGGAAAGTGCCTTGTCGACTAAGACAAACCCACCCATCCATTCATCCATTTTCTTGTCCGCTTTATCCCCACAAGGGTCGCGGGGGGTGCTGGAGCCTATCCGAGCGGTCTTTGGGCAGTAGGCGGGGGGGGGGGGGGGACACCCTGAACCGGTCGCCAGCCAATCGCAGGGCACACAGAGACGAACAACCACCCGCGCTCACACTCACACCTAGGCACAATTTTGGAGTGTTCAATCAGCCTGCCATGCATGTTTTTGGAATGTGGGAGGAAGCTGGAATACCCGGAGAAAACCCACAATACCCGGAGAAAACATGCAAAACTCCACACAGGGAGGCCGAAGCTGGAATCGAACCCTGCACCTCTGCACTGTGAGGTCGAGGCGCTAACCGGAGAGAAACCTTTTTATTCAATTTCATAAGTTTTGAAAGGGGGGTGTGTGCCAAATCTGTCACGGAGCAGGAGTACAGTCAAATCTCGGTTTTCGTCCATAATCCGTTCCAGAAGGCTGTTCGAAAACCGAAATTGTTCGAAAACCGAAACCACGCTCTATAAATAAAAATGTTTACTGAACACATCTGCTCACAATGGAAAGCAACACGAGGAAGCGTCACTTCCTGGTCTACACGAGGAAGTGTCACTTCCTCATGTAAGGAAGGCGAGAGGAGTCAAATGGTGCATTCAAGTGCGCTCAGTTTTTTGTTCGTCATTCGAGTGCATAAAAATTTTTGGTCGAAAACCGGATTGGACGAGAACCGAGACGTCCGAAAACCAAGGTTTGACTGAATATGTTCTATAAAAGATGCGGAACGGCTTCTCTCTGGCATATCGACACGTAAAATAGGGTTGCCTATTATGCAGGTTATGAAGGCGAGCATGCGTGGATCAGAAAGTACGAGGTTCACAAATCTGGAGAATGCGTCCAAAGGGAGAGGGAAAACAGCCCCCAAAATAATCAACCCCACCTCCTGAACACTAATCTGAAAAAGCAACAGTTGATGCCCATCAACACCCCCTAACGCTCATGGATGGAAGGGAAAAAAAATTAAATAAAGCACCGCGAGCCACTAATCTTATCTCCAAACCTCAGAACAGTCACGCTTAGATTTTTAATGCCCCTCTCGTTTCCAGATTTCATCAAACCGCACGACGTCCATCGGAGTCCTAAAGCAATATTTACCTCCACGCTTCAGACGCCGCATCTCGCGGCCTAATTGCGCGCAGCTGCTTTGAAATTCAAATGGGGGGCAACCAAAACATCGCGCCGTGTTGATGTTGCTCAGATGCTGTCGTCGACGTACGTATTTACCGCTTTCGTACGTCCTGACATCACTTGAAAACATCGGCCGAGATAAGCTTCGGATGGATAGGAGAGCCCCAAGCTTCGGGCACGCCATCAGAGGGCCCAAGGGGCAGGGGAGCGTAGGACGCAAGACTTTGAAGTACAAAAAATTTTGATTTGAAGCAAACTTGGGAGTATTTGTCGATAGTGTCGGTGCAACACCAAATCTCAAATTTGAGAACAATCGGAGGACGGGTTTGGGAGCTACGGCCCGCCGAATTTTAATACGTTCGGAAAAAAGGGGGCGGGGCTACGTTCTCTTGTACCCTTATATCTCAGGAACTACTGGGTCAATTTTGATCAAAAACGGGTATTGTTGGAAAGGGAACTGTATTCAAAATTGAACGTGAAATGAAAAAGTCGGCCATTTTGTGTTGCCGACCAGACAAAACTGGTAGAGTTCTTTCTCTTCAACATGAGAAAAATAACCCATAAAATTGTCAAAACATGTGTATGACATGTGAGTCGGACTACCTGACACATTTTGGATCGGCCATTTTTCAAATTCAATCGGGTTCTTGTGCTGAGATTAATAATAATTAATTAATCAAATATTTCAGGTCGGGTTCTTGCTTTGACCGACAACAACGGTTCAGACAAAAAAACATTTTAAAAATCAGGATGTGGTTGGTGGAGAGGTAGTGCGCTAAATTAAAGTTTGACTATTTTTGCTGACTGCCAGTCAATGTCAGCAGAGTTTGAGCTTGAACATCGCAAAACAATCCACCATTTGATAATTATGCAAAATAAGCCATAAAACCTTTGGAAAAAAGAGGCATGACTTCTTATTGCAGATACTTTTGTTTTTCTGGGGAGCTTTTGGCCAATCCGAGAGCAAGAGCATTTTTTTTAAATACCTTTTTTTTGTAATTACAGTACTTTATTGACAAGATGCAGCATAGGAAAGAAAACTTCCAATGTATCATTAGCATACCTAATGAAATTCGTAGCTCGGCAACAAAACGTGACAATGAGATGACATCTCGAGTCTGATGATAAAGTCGGTTAACTCATTAGGATTCCAAACAAGCGGCACTTAGAAGACAAAAGGCATCTGGATACAATTCTTCCACGTTCTAATGTGTCTAATCAGCCTTTTTGCTAATCGAATTTGGAGTCAAGTACGGCTTTTTCTCTCCAGCCCCCCCCTCGATTTCCAACGTACCACACAGAAATCTCTGCGAATCCACTCAGGAGCTTCAACGCTGTCAACAAGCCCGGGCTGAGTAATTTTGCCTTTGTGCGGCGTTGGAAAAAAGCTGAAAGATGACGCAAGCGTGAAACTCCGGAGAGCAACGCGCTCTCCGAGACGGGAGAGCCTGGAGTGCGGGTAGAGGAATATTTTGTGGTGTTGATACCAACATCTCCAGGTGGGAAAAGAAGCCCCCCGCCCCCCGGGCGAGTGCTTACGCGCTCGCCGTAGCACAAAGGCGGGAACGCCAACTCCAATTTAAAAAGGGATCCAAATCGAGAAGGGATTGAGAGAAAGTGCGGCGGCGTATGGGGGGGGTGGGGAACAGGTGGTGGTGTTGTTGATGGAGGGGCAGGGGTGTCTTTAGTGGGGGGAAAAACATTGAGGAGAATCATTTGCTGAAAATTCCCTCCGGCGTTCACTTTGAACGCCGATAGGGAGACGAACAGAGGGCTGAAATGCGTCACGGAGTATCATCGCAGTCCACGCGAAGCTGTGAAAAGCTGTGAATCTAAACCGCTATTTTTAATGTGACAAATCCCACAAGGGACCCGGGGGTGTGTGTGTGGGGGGGGGGGGGTGTCCCTTGCATCTCATTCGGTTCTGGTTGCTCTGCGGTGTCTCTGTGTCCTTAACGTTCCACGGGTATGGCACAGCGTTCAAACTGTTAGCATCTTGTTAGCTTCCTTTAAGTCATCCATATTGCTAGCTGCGCTTAACATCTCATGAGCTTCCGTCATGCCATGACATCCACAATGTCAGTTTTGATTCTCAAAGAGAAAGGGAAAATTAAGTCCAAAATATATTTTAAAAATTTAAAAATAAAGGCTCATCCAACCCAAACACGGTGGCACTTCCACAGTCATGTCCCGATGAAAAGATATTTCGAAAAGTCACATTTTCATGATGAAAATGTATAATGTATTAAATCCATCAGGTGTGTTGAACATTTATAATGGTGTTCTTCAAAAAACAATAACCGAATCAATGAGACGTGAATGTATCATTGATTAGCATAACAATTAGTGTCGGTCATACTCATACCTGCTTGTAGAGAATTAAAAAAAAAAAAAAAAAAATGAAACCATGCACCTGAACAAATGCGTCCTCACCGTTCGGCAAGGCTAGGCGTCGTCTCATCTCCTTAATGAAGGTGATACGAAATGAGTAGCGCATTAAAAACAAATCATGACTCCCATCTGCCATCGCGCGGATGTTGCTAGCTCCTCTCAGCATTTTTGCCAGCTTCTTGTTGAGAAAGCTGCTAGCCTCACGTGGGATATCGTTAGCTTCCCACTGGCGTGCCTCGGCGCTAAAGGTGAAGGCGTATCCCAAGCTAAAGCTGCTTGCTTCTATCGCCATGCTACCCCCCCCCCCCCCCTCCTCCACCAATGGAAGCGCTATGCCAGTCAAAATGCTAACTTTTCTTGGTTAGCTTCCTGTACGCATTTGAATTGATTTGGCACCCGTTACTTATTTTTTGTTCAGCTAATATTATTATGTACAATGTGTGGAACATTGAGCGCTGCGAGTGTTTGCGAGACGATTTAAACGTCACACTCGGCGAGGCACATGAGCAAGAGGAGACATTTGCATTTCTGAAGGATCCCCCTTGGGGAGGCGCTGAGTACAAACTGCACACTTTCACCTGGGGGAAATTTAGCTCGTGAATCTTTGATGATCAACTTCAATTGCCGAGCTGATAGATGGTAATGAATCTGGATAATTAAGAGCGAGGAAACCGGTGAGCGTACCAAAAGCGTTTTCCTTTCACCGAGTGTAATAATATCATAGGACGACACATTGATTTCCAAGAGTTCAAATAATACCGTTTTTAATTAATTCACAGGAGAAAGGAAAGCAAGGCCATCGTGAAGAATACAAAGGAGTTTATGGAATGAGGGTTCCAATTTTAGAAACGCACTGCTTTGTTTATGAGATTCATTTGTCAAATTAATTGTGTTTTTGAGGGCCTCAAATTGTCCCGAAAGTTTACCAATTTTTGCAATGCGGGGGTCCTGGTGAAACCCCTGGACCCCAGTTTGGTTTAAAGCCGTCATTTTGAGCTATTACTTAGCTACAGACAAATTCCGACATAGAAACTTTCCCAAATGAGCTCAATCTGAAGCAAGCATGCAATATAGACGGTTACCGGTGAGTTGTGTCATATCTGTTGAGAATTTTGAGGATTTGCGTGAGGTGCGAGGACACAGCTTCAGTCGTTTTTTCAATTGCTATTTCACGACCATTTGACAGTTGCTTGGCATTGCAACCCAGGACAAAACAAGAACAAAACAAGTTCAAACCAAGACGGAGCACTCCATTAAAAGCAAGTTAGCCATTTTAATTGATTTGAATGTCTCCGGGCCGCTTGGAAGGAGAGGCCATGGCAAAAAAAAAAAAAAAAAAAGGTCCTTAAATGTATCTGAATAATGCACGCCACCATTACCAGGCGCCAGTCGAGTGACTTCAGGTGAGAAAAGGCAGTGAAAGCACTTTGTACAGTTCCTGTCTTTCAACGAGGCACACAACTTTCCTCCAACACACGGGAACGCATTTTGAGAGGTTTTTTTTTTTTTGTTGAAAGCATAAATATGTAACAAGTCACAGAGTGGGGTGGGTGAGGTCGCATCCCAAAAAGCGCAGAAATCACTCAACTGCTTTTTTTTTTTTAAAAGAACGTCTGGAACATCTCAGACGCAGAGGCCGACAAAACGTACGAGGTGATCTTTTCACCTTGCTTCGCTGATACGAGAAGACGCGACTGCTCCATTTTTTTTTTAGACCGTGGCTTTGGTATGCCGGCGACGCGTGCGGCGGGCCGGACGCATTAGCATCGCATTCGACTTCGAGCGGCTTCTCAATCACCCAAATGTCACGCCCTGACATGACAAACATGGCTGATGAGGCCTCCGCCGTCGCCTCGCGTCTCTCGCGCATGATCTCAGAAGAAAGCCCACTGGGTCGGATCTGACTGACAAGCCCGCAGAACACTGCGTGCTTTGTCTTCATGGTTCGAAGGGGACGACCGTACATATTTGCCCACCCATCATGTGTGAAATGATACAGGCGTGAACGATACTTTTTTTTTTTTTTTTTGGGTGAGTCGTCAATGTCACTAAATATGTCTTCGAGCAAGTCCGATTTTGGGCCCAACTGTGATGTCACAGTCAGGCTGAATGTTGAACGCTTTGAATGTTAATAGTTATAGTAGCCGCGTTTGGCTGTGCTACATTTTCCCACATTTTAAAACAGTGTCTCGCTCACATGTCTGTAAAATGTTTTCACTTGGATACCCCAAGAGGTGAAGAGTACAGTATTGGCCCGAATATAAGACGGCCCTGATTATAAGACGACCCCATCTTTTTCAAGACTCAAGTTTGAAAAAAGACTTTTTGAACACCAAATTAGTTTTTATACAGAAAATAATGACAGTACATCTGAAACAAATGATTCTAACAATATATTTGAGAGAAAAAGCATGTTATTTTGCCTCATTCAAATCTAAAGTGCAATCACATTCGCAAAGGAATGGCTTCTGGTTTTTGAAATGTAAATGACATCATAACTTCTCAGCTGCCGGTTAACCTGGCCGATCTTCGACCCACTTTTCTCCAGATTGTCGCTACGTTTCTCCATTTTCTGTTATCTCTTCTATTATTTTCTTCTCTTTTCCTTCTTACTGCTATTTTTTATTTTTCTTCTTCGTGCTACCGCTATTTTTATTTTTATTCTTCGTGGCAGGGGTTCACTTTGGCCTGGGGAGTCAAATTCAGCAATCACTTCAATGATATCTGGCGCCATCTAGCGTCGTGAATAGGTATAATGTCTAGACCCCGAATATAAGAGGCCCCCCACCTTTCCAGGCTTATTTCAATGCACCGTCTTATATTCGGGCCAATACGGTAATATCACACGTTTTTGTCTTCCTGAAATGAACCCAGTTTTGAGGGGGCGGATCGATCTCATGCATGTGCGCAATGGTTCACGGCAGCCCATGAATTTCTAGGCGACTATGGGTTGAAACGAGACAAATTGCTTCTTTACTTGTGAAAGTGAGCCCAGACATGAAAAAAGATTTGCATTTTCACTCATGGAGGCAGCACTTCACACACACGACAATTCAAAGCTGTTGGCTAACGCTAATCTCGGTATCCACCATAACTAAAGGCAGGTCGAGTTCTCTCAGCGTCTCTGTTGGTTTGTATAACCACGACGACACGGTCTTGCCTGACCTTGACGAAAGTATGTCATTTACATTTTATTTAGGCACCTGGTCGAAGCTTTAATTTGTGGGGAAATGACACTTTCTTCTTCCCAATCCCATGCTGGCATGGACTCTCATTTTTCCTGAAGGTCCACCGTATCCGTTCCGTTACCATTGAACGATTCTCTTATTTCACATTTCGCCCAAGGTCTGTATTCCGTCTGCTGTTAGGCGACAAACGACATGCCATGCAAAACAGATGCGCACCATTCCCGACAATTTTTCTCCCAAGAATCCTCGCCCAGTACAGATTCTACCGTTGCGCATCTCTTCCCAGGATGAAAAGCCTAATTGGACATTCATTTCCTGCATGAAAGGGCGCAGTTTGGCTGGATGCGACGTGATCATTATCTTCAAAACTGCAGCCAAGACTGCGAAGTAAACCACGAGGGCACGATATAAAAAAATACTCGTCATTTACAATTTCCCGCTCAACCACAGCGTCATTCTGACAACCGAGAATTATTTCGAGGCACAAGAAAAGGTTTGCAAGACGACATTATAACAGTCCAAAGGCGTGTGGAAAAGGCCGTCATGTCTGACATAAAATGACTTTTTAAAACGCTTGGCTTTGTGATAACCGAGCTTGACGGAAATACAATGAATGTAAACGCTGCGGGCGCCGTCGCGGCTCAAGGTCGGGGTTTGTGATCTCAGAGGAGTTGACAGGAAAACATTTCCGGATGGAAAACAAGGAGGTCGCTCCGCGTCGCTGTAATTGCTAGCGCCGTACGCTACAAGTCGCGAGCAAGTTGTTTTCACACTTGCGAAATGGTACTAATTTATTCTGGGAAATGTCTCGGGCCGAGGGAATTAGCTTTGTGCATTAAGGACAGCAGTTCCAGGTTGGTGACATTCCATAAGTAACCTTGGAGCGAGAGCACGGAGAATCGACCACTCGGCTAATGGAGGGGTTATTAAGCCTCAGGGGTAATTTTCCATGCAAGTGTAGCATCACCCGCGGTGGCGAAAGGTGGCAATGAGCTAGGTGGTGCTAATGTTTTTGTTGTAATGTACTTTTCCAGCTTAACACGATCCATAAGGACTTGCGGCATTTTACAAAAGTCACGCAGGGGGGGTGTGGGGGGAGGGGTCTATCAAGGCCAAGGTGAGATGACAAGCACCGGCCATCACATTAGGCAACACCTGAGCGATCTAATGCGATGCGGCGCTGAGGACAAGGTTAACTTCAGGGCGGCTGATAACTCGGCCGGGACCTTGTCTAGCCGTGTAACTCGTCTTGATCAAAAGTTGATGAATTCCACCTCAGTTCATCGCAAAGCAGGCATCAATTCTCTTTCATCTCCATTGGCGACTTTTGAAGCTCGGCCCATTTTGAATATGAGCCACATCGGGATCCCTATTAAAGGTTAATCAATTCGCCCTTGGGTCAAACCGCAGCAACACCCCGTATTAAAGCCCATCGTCGCCGGAAATTTATTCATTGCATTTTGAGGATTTCCAGGTCACCAAAATGATCCGCAGCATGATTACTAGTTAAGAAATGTCCTCTGGTGATCGCATAAGCTTCGCACCAAATGTCGCCGAAATGTGTTTGTATCTTTACGAGAGACACGTCGGTGGAAAGAAAATGATCCTGACCTACTTTGCGGATCACGGCCAAAAGTTTACTGACAAGTGAATCTTTTTCAAGCTCAAGACATTTTATATGTTGGGGCGAGGGCAGTATGCTGGTAGCACATGATTGGGTAACCGTCCCTCAAAAAAACACACTGACCTTGTTCGGTGACGTGGCTATCGACATTTTGTCTTTCTTCAATGGAGGCTGAAATAACGACGAGTCTCAGAGTAACGCTTTACACTCGCGTTTCATCATTTTCATGGCGTATTTGTCATCATTCTGTTTGTGACCAACAGGTGGCACTGTAGGGATCTCCCTGCAGCTGCACACCTGTTGGTCGTTATGTAATTACAGTCAAAGCTCGGTTTTCGAACGTCTCGGTTCTCGACCAATTCGGTTTTCGACCAAAAATTTTGAGTTTTTTATGCCTCGGCTGACGAACAAATTTCAGTTCTCGAACAAACTGAGCACACTTGAATGCACCATTTGACTCCTCTCGCCTTCCTTACACTGACGCTTGATCACGAGGAAGTGACATTGTGAGCAAATGTGTTCACCGTGGTTATTTCGAACAACGGTTTTCGAACAGCCTTCTGGAACGCGAGGTTTGACTTGCTTTAAAAGGACTCCCGGAATGACACGGGTCAGCTGTCATGTTTGTCGGTCAGTCGATGCGACTTGATCTTTGGATTGGGTCAGGACGATTTCGTTTTCTGCGGAAGTGTGCCCTCCACCACCACCACCACCACGCAACGCGACAGTATTTAGCTGTTGTCAAGCTTCAGCTGTCCACCCTGTCATTCTCAAATGCCCACGAATATAAAAACATTTCCGAAATATCCAACATATTTACTCGCCGGTAGACTGATACGTATTACTAAGTGAAGTTACTCAGTAAAATGCCAATCCAACAATGTCCACCCTGTCATTGTCCCACCTGTTAGCGTGTACATAGTCTGCTTGTGGTTTAAAAAAAAAATAAAAACGCATTTCTAACATCATAACGACTTAATTTAATTTAAAACCCGTGTGCTGCAGTCAATGTGAATAACACAACATACAAATTTACAAAAATTGTAAAAGTATTATTCCTGAATATTTATTTTACTTTCAACCACTCGAGATGTTCAGTGGCATCAGCGCTATACATACACATATAGTTCTTATTTTTTTCCTTTGTATTTTTGCCCTCTATGGACAATAAAAGCAGTACTGTGCTATGACCAAAACATAAAAAATATATCTATATATATATAAAACATGAGTTGGAACATTTCACATCACACAATATTTGGGCTTTGTATTTGATTCAAAGATGACAATACGCAAAAATCTACAAAAATTGTAGCAATTGGAGCACAAGGGCACAACCAAGATGGAATTTCTTTGAGGCCGGTGCCAATTCAGGATAAAATTACGATGAGTGGGCTAATTCATTAAAAAAAAATACATCATGTAGAAAATAACTTAAGTCCCCGAAGGAATTACCAAATATGAGGAAAAAAATGGAATAATCTTGCCCATTTTATGAGTTAATATCTATTAATTAATCGGTCGGGCCCTACTTAATACAGTGCATATGAAGTTCAATGGAACATCTCAGCCACGACTAATAAGGAAAAACAGGTTATAAAATATATATAAATGGGTACATTTGCACAGCATAAAACAGGAGGGTGGGAGGGGGACGGGGGGGGGGGGGTGAGAGAAGGCTGGCAGATGAGCGTGGACGTCACCCAGCGTGTACAAGACATGTTTTCACAGCGGGGCCGGGACAAGCGCCACTGTGTTTCGAGTAGGAGTGTGAAGCCTTTGACGCAAGGTCCAAACAGCTCCGATAAACACGACGTCTGCGGGGAAGGTGACAAAAAGCGAAGCGGCGCTCACTTCAACTGGCCCATGTACAACGTGCTGATAAGAGGTGGCAAAGCGGACCCGGATGCTGCCTCTCCAGAGCCATCGGTTCTTTAAAACACGGCTGGAGCCAGATGTGAGGTTGCAATAAACAACCGTGCACTTTTTTTGTTTTTTTTTTTTTCTTCCTTTGGCCGGCAATAAATTAGCCAAACAAATAAAGCACTCGTGCAAGTGCTCGGCTGTTTTCTTGGCAGACCATTTGGAGCTTGTATCAAACATGCTTTTGGCACAACGCTGATTTATGCCTTTGCGGGAGGGGAATCTAATTTGCTAGCGTGTGCTCTGCTTGTAGCCCCGAGTCGTGTTTACACTTTTTCTATAGCCCACATTTCAATACACCTGAGGAGGAGCACTAAAAACGTAATCTGTCTCTTTAGGATCAATACGGCGGTCTGAAGAGCGGCACTTTGGCTCACGCTGCCTGCCGCTTGATCGTCAACGCGGCGGTTTGAAGAGGGAGCGAAACGATTCCATCACCTCGTCCTCAAAACGGGCGCTGTGCTAACCGCGCTTCAAATCAAGTCCGATCCAAATGGACTGTGTAAAAGCAAAGTTTTGCGCGGCTTAGCCCCGGCCGGGCCTTATACGGCGATAATCTCCGGCAAAGGACCGTCTGCACATTTTAGGACTGTGAGAACCGAAAGATAAGTGCGGCCCGGGGAGGCGACGGGCTACCCGAAGCGAGGCGAGAGCGCGGCTGGCGGGTGCATGATCAAAGCCTATATTTTGAAATCACTTACTTCTCCATTAGTTTGATTAATAGGTCCGGTCTCCCAGTCAGACGCAGGCAAAGGGCTTGAAAGATGATGCAATTACTGTTTTTTTGAATAGCGGACTGAAAAGGCCCGTCTGGAAAGACGGTTCTGCTGGGGGACTCGACGGGGCGACCCGGACAGCTGAAGACCACTTTCTCATCCATCCCCACGGCTTCCCTCCAGCCACACCGCCATCGCCATCGCCATCGCCATCGCATCAGCTACACCACCCACTGCGAGGCAGCGGCGAGCCCCATCATCCTTCTCCCGTGACGCCCTCCTCATCCTCCTCCAGGAATCCCACCAGGCTATGCGGCATGCTTGAACGGAGGTGTACATCATGCGATGATGACTGCGCATCCACGCTCGTTTGCTTGCTTCTCGCCGCTTCCTTCCTTCCTTCCTTCCTTGGACGCACTCGGTACACTTGTCAAGTCACATTTATTTCTATGGCCCTACATCACAAACAGTCTCAAAGGGCTTCACGTGCGCACAGTTGACAAATATGAATACCCCCCTGATCGTAAATGCCCAGGAGGGCAAGGAAAAATGTGAAACCTTGAGAAGGGGCCGCAGATGGGGGGAATCCTCCCTTCCAGCGAGTGGGCAACATTTGACATAATAATGTACTACACAATGTGAGTTACAATGATATCAAATCCATTTAACAAGATGAAAATGCCGCAGGGAGAGACGCTTTGGGACAGGCGGGCCACCCTTTGAACCCGGGCCCGGTTTTGGTCAATGAAGAAATCTTCGTAGCAGCTCGGTCGGTGCGAATCACGCCTCGAACGATCGGAGCTGAATCCGTCCACTTCAACTATGAACGTCCTAACAGTGACGGTTAATTGGCATTATCGGAGAGAAATGAATTTTTGTGCGCTCTAAAGCCATTTGGAAATACAGTCAAATCTCGGTTTTCGAACGTCTCGGTTCTCGTCAATTCGTTCGGTTTTCGACCAGAAATTTCGAGTTTTTTATGCCTCGGATGACGAACAAATTTCGGTTCTCGAACAAACTGAGCGCACTTGAATGCACCATTTGACTCCTCTCGCCTTCCTTACACGAGGAAGTGATGCTTCCTCGTGTTGCTTTCCATTGTGAGCAGACGTGTTCAGTAAACATTTTTATTTTAAAAAGAGCGTGGTTTCGGTTTTCGAACAATTTCGGTTTTCGAACAGCCTTCTGGAACGGATTATGGACGAAAACCGAGGTTTGACTGTCATGGGAAATTCAACAATTTCAATCCAGTTTAAAATAGTTCACTGGAGTCTGAACGGATGGCCTTTGACTGTCTTTGTTCAAAATCCACAAAGGATAAAGGTTGAAATGACTGAGGGATTTTTTTTTTCGGGTTCTGTTGTCTGCAAATGAGCCACTTCTCGCCCCGCTCCTCTTCTTCATTGTCAATGGGCTTTCTGAAGAGAAACGCAAGCCCCATAAAGACGAATTAAACGGAGGTAGCTCTTCATCACGAAGCTGTCAAATGATTCAAGTTTAATTAGTTTTCGTTCTTTCACGTTGGCATTTTACATAGCGCTATTTAGACACAAGCTTTGTCTATTTAAAAATACAACATTCAAAGGTACAGTCAAACCTCGTTTTTCGTCCATAATCCGTTCCAGAAGGCTGTTCGAAAACCGAAATTGTTCGACAACCGAAACCACGCTCTCTTTAAAATAAAAATGTTGACTGAACACGTCTGCTCACAATGGAAAGCAACACGAGGAAGCGTCACTTCCTCGTCTACCCGATCAAGCGTCACTTCCTTGTGTAAGGAAGGCGAGAGGAGTCAAATGGTGCGTTCAAGTGCGCTCAGTTTGTTCGAGAACCGAAATTTGTTCGTCATCCGAGGCATAAAAAACTCGACATTTTTGGTCGAAAACTGTATTGGTCGAGAACCGAGATGTTCGAAAAACCGAGGTTTGACTGTACTTACAAAATAATTAAAGATGTTTAAAATGGGGGGAAGAAGAATTTCAGACAAAAGAAATAAAAATCTTACTGAAAATACGAAAAGAACGTCAAACAAAAGAGCAAAAAAAAAAAGCATCATAAGTATTGGGGCAAAAAAAAGTTTATAATCTAGATTTAAAAGCTGCAGCGTTTGACGCTCATCTGAGGGTGTCCAGTCAGAAGACCGTTATGATCATCAGGTCTACTGGAGACAAAAGTCTAGCTAAGCATCTTCCGGTCTGCTTGGAGCATGCGACGTCTCCTCGATCTGGACATGTGGAGCATAAAAAGCTGTTGAATCACTTCCTGAGACCCGACAATGTACACAAGCAATTCCAAAGTCAACATGACCTCTTAGTTCTCTCTCTAATTATACTTGGATGATGACTCGCTACAACAGAATTTTGGGTTGGATCCTGACCAAATTTTCTCCGACGTTGATGATCGGTGCGGTTTGAGTAAAATCGCACCGCAACCTCCCGGGCGCTGTTTCTAATGTTGCAATTACGACTGTCGTGACATGATTGGTGCAGTTTTCCACCACGGCAGGACTATGATCCGGAAATGAACTTTGCAGGCAGGCCATAACAACAACAAATTTCCCACTCGGCTATTATGAGCTTCTACAAGGAATGGCGAGAGACCACGGGGGACTTGAGCACACCAGAATCGGTTCAATTGAAGTTTACTGATGGCCGCGTTGCACAACTGAGAGAATGAATGAAGAAGAGACAAAAAAAAAAAAAGTTGAATGAGCGGAATGCTGTTTTGGTTTGTGTTGAAGGTCTTGTCAAAATCTCGAGCAAAACACAAAGGTTTGCAGAAATGTGTTTGGAGATCCGAAAGGGCAGCAAAACATGCCACTCTTGCTGCCCCTTATTTGAAATGCCATTGGTTTTTTTTTGTGTGTGTGTGTGTGTGTTTTACCCGCTGGTTTTTGTAGCTGTGATTACAGTGTGCGCTCTGTCGGGGATGTCCGAATTTTGACTGTAGCGAGGCACCAAATGTCTCTTTTACGACCAGCGTGGCAGCTGGCAGACCCTTAAACTCGATAACTTTTTATCATCTGCTTGGAGGTAAAAGCGCACAGCAGACGTCAAATGTCTCGCTAGTGTTGGCCCGCGTGCACTGACTGCTACGACGGTACATAATGCTGTCAGGAAAAAAACGGGGCTAAATCTGTAGCTGTAAGGGTTCAATGGCTTGCCACTCGGGCAGTCTCCTCAGGGTACAATATCGGGCCCCTTACAATTTGTACCGTTTGTGGTACGAACTATGGTTGAAAGTGCAGAAAGCGCACTAGTTTGCCCATTCGTGGTCTCGATTATTACTGCTGCTGTTTATTTCTTTAAAATGCATTCGCAACAAGAATGGGCGATTCCAAACATTCACAAACCGTGCTCGATTTTGTGAAATTTTGTGCGAATGGTTACGATATGTTTGATGAGCTAGCATGCGATCCCTCGTCCCAGGCCATCCCGTAAACAATGTTCATGTAACTACAAACTATCATTTAGAGGATATGTCATGATCGTGAGGTCCTAAAATTCATCTTGGGCCGCCATGTGTGTAATTTTGCATGTTCTCTTATTGTAACTCGAATGTGGAGCGATATTTTATGGCTTGTCTAATGTAACAAGCAACTTCGCTGGCAAAGGTACAGCTCCCGTTAGGGGCCTAGTAGGCAGAATTCCCCAACACGAGTGAACAGTGGGTGCCGATATAATTGCCTGGCGGAGGATGACGCTAGGGCACGTCCAACTGAGCTCGTTAACAAATTAGCATTCACGCCGATTCTCACCAAGAGTACTCTTTGGGGTTTACGGCGAAAAAAATCAAATTAAAAATCTTATCAACACTCCACATGCAAAACAAAGCCGCTGATGGCGTTACAAAGGCTCTACTCGCGGCCCCTCAGTGTTTCTCACGCTCCTCTCAAAACGACACATTTCTGCGCTCAAGTGTTGTTGGCGGCTGAAACGGCTAATTGAATAATTTGGGACAAAATCCGCCAGCGTCGGGCGCCCACCCCTCCCTAACCGAATGATAACGCGAGCGTTGGTGCCCTTCGGTGGGGTTTTGATGCGCATGAATCACCGTTGAAACCGAGCTATTAGAGCGCAGTTAGCTTGAAGCTAAAATACGGAGCTGATGAGAGAAGAGGTGGCGTGATAACGACGGCGTCGCTTTAGAAGGAGAGATCAAAATAAAATGGAGGAACCTTGGTTTTCATTTTGCCCATCGACGCAAAATCCGGATCCATGTAGGCCACCGTACATACGGTAGCACCCACTTGCTGTATAATTGGGGTTTTTTTTCCCGCAACAATTTGTTTTCACTTGTTTGCAATTGAAGTATGCATACATACACTATATAGATGCTTCAAAGGTCTCGGCATATGCCGGTGGACGAGACGTCAAAAGAGCTTATGAATATGTATGTGCACACGGCCAATAATTAATTGTACTGCATATGAATGCATAACGCTTACAAGCGAGCAAACATCCTACCTGCAACATTTATATGCTCCCCACTGGGGCCGTGAGGCATTCTAATTGAACATTTTATCAAGCGTCTTTTTTTCCATTGCGGTTTATGCAACGGGGAGGGGAAAAAAAACCAACAACAACACTGTTTCGGTATTTGTTTTCCAAGTGGTTGGCTTTGCAATTACCCTCGTAACTCCCTTTATATTTTTTTAGACGGTATCAGAGAATCAGAAAACGCGCTCAGAGACTGGGCTCCCTGACAGCGTTGTGCCTTTGGTATAATTGCATGTTATGTGATGCTGCAGGGGGGGGGGGGGGGGCAAATATGTGCTGCGGAGACGCCGCAAGTGTTTGGAAAGCGACTCTTTTCGGATATTCTAATTTGACAAGAACCAACACGGAGAAGAAGAAATGGCTTCGCTCAATGCGCGAGCAAAACAAGGAAATGAACCGACAAACTGGATGAGCGAAGAACAGGCACTTACATCCACGGAGGAAGAACAACAATAAATTGTGGGATAAGTGAGTGGGACAGTGAACCTCCCCGTGGGGAACGTAAAGCGGCAAGGCCGCATCGATTCATTTTTAGCGACAATTGGGGAAGGAAAAAAAAAAAAAAAAGTCACCTCATCGTCCAATCACTAAAGTGCACATTGCTGCTTTTTATATTTCCATCTCAACATGACATGCAGGGTGATAATTCATCAGTAATCATTATAATTTTAATTAGTTTGCAGTGTGAGTGTATTCGTTTTTTTCCAAAAATCCAGTCCCTTCAAAAATGACCTAATTACCGTTTATATTTTTTATTTATTGTATGAAACATAAAAAAAAAAGAAAATAATGAAATAAAACTCACAATAAGTATAGTGTAGTAAAAATATTTTTGGAACCAACCACCCAATCGTCAAATATAAGGACTGTATAACACAGCCGCATCAGTGTGAATGAGCGGTTGTTTGTCTATATGTGCCCTGAGATTAACAGGCGACCAGTCGACGGTTTGCCCCGCCTCCCATGCAAAGTCAGCTTGGACTAGCTCCACTTCCGCTAATGAGGAAAAGTGCTGTAGAAAATGAATGGATGGATGGATGGATAGAGATGTATTTGAGCGGTTGTAAATTGCAGGTTAACACTGCTCCATTCCAACCCTGTAGGTGGCACTAGTGAGCTGATTGGCAAGTGATAATGACGACGTGGATGCATGGATTAAAAAAAAAAAATGTTTGAGGGGTTCACTGTTTCACTCAATGCTGAGTATCGTGAGTAATTTTATTTATGTATTTATTTTTTCACATACACCAACTTTGTTGATACTGTCCAAAATGGGATCGCATGTACTTTGTGAGCATAGGTTGGACAAGTACTCAAAAAAATAAATACAATTAAATAAAATAAAAAAAATAATAATGGTGATCTCTATGTTATGCCCACAACAAGAGCCCTCAAGAGTGTGCTGCTGATCTCCATCTCGGGCTTGTTATTCCTCCAACGTTAACTGGTGCGAACACGAACACTGTCGCTATAGTTTTAAACCCCCCAAGAGCAAGTTACATAAAAAGGCAAATTATTGAAGAAAAACGCTCTCACTTCACGCCCGTTATTCATTGTCAAGCGAGCGCCATCCATCAAGTTAAAAAGCTCGCCGGCTTTTAATGCCAGTCTCGGGGTACAAAACAATCTCTTGATTATTCCGCCCTCCCGCAGACCGCAAAAACGACAGTCGCTTTTATTACTCAGAACTCGTCGTTACGTTTGACTGTATCTTAGCCGTTGATTCATCATCCAACGCAATTACAATTTCCTCAATTTCTCCCCGCTCTGTGGGAAGAGCACTCTTGGTGGCCCCTGGCGGATTAAAAAATGAGATAAAACAAACTAAAACACAACAGGGAAGATATGTCTTAAAATTTGCTTGAAAAGTGAAACTAACACTTCATCAACATATTCATCGAAAGCAGCGGCGTGCCTGAAAATCTGAAGTTGAGCTTTTCTGGTCGCAAATGTTTCAATGAGGGACCGCACCGGCGCGAGGTCAACGACAGCTAGCTTCTAAAAGTTGCCATGAGCGGAAATTTTTTTTTTTTAAATGTCATTGTAAGTGCATTTCCTGGTTGACAGCTGTCAAATTGTCAACCAAGATAGCATTTAGCATTAGCCAAAGTCATGACACAAACATCGACGAGCAATGTTCAAACTTTTTTTTTCTTTTTTCTATCCACTCCTCCACTCAAAGCAACTCTGGTGTAGTTGCACGGTGAACGAAAGTGAGAGACATGACGCCACCCGATATTTCATGTCCGCAATGAACCTAGCATAACAGTGCATAAAATCTATGAAATAAACATCCAGTACAATTGTATATAACGTACAATTCTTGACAAAAATAATGCGCTTTATAATCTGGTGTGTGAATTAAAAAAAAAAATATATATATAGATATTATATAATAATACAGTACAAAAAGTACGGTCTATAACTGTTATGGGGAAACATTGCAATTGTTTGACACAATTGGTATACGTACTGTACTTTTTTTTTCAAGCTAAAATCATAACACTATGAGAGTAAAGTCATCGTTGAATACGTGAAGATGATTTTCATCAGGAGTAGTAGTTTTTTTGGGGGGGGAATACTTTCATCTTGAATCGGGCATTTGGACATCCGGCGTTCCCCTGAGCTCAGTTCGAGAACCACTGCACTAAACCATCATGCTGCTCATCACTATTTTGTCCACGCTACTAAAAATTGCATCGGGACAAAGCTGGTGTTCCAAGCATGCACTCATCTATGATGGCGCGACGTACTCGTCTATGCTTCAAGGGCTGTGAGACGCACGAACACAACCTAAGCAACGCATCGGGAATATCACAGAGAGGTCAACGAGAAACGGAGACAATGACAAAAGCGGGGCGGGGTTAACGAACAGTAAAGACAAGGGCAAAAAGATAGTCAAGAGAGAAAGAGGGAGCCATTAGGACGTGGGAGAGGGGAAAAAAAAAACATACACGGAGGAAATGTCCTGTAAAGGGGACAGAAGGGGAAAGAGAAACAATGAAGGGGGGCGGGATGGAGGGAGGGCACGCGGGCCCGAAGAGGATGAGATGTAGGACAACGATAGATCATCTTCTGACAGCCTCGATTTGTCATGCTGTTATTGGGAGGGAAATGGAATTGGGGTGCGGCGGCGAGTGTGCCGGGGGTCTCGAGGTGGCGGCGTCAAGGCGGGAGGGGGCAGCGGGAGGCAGACGCTTGGACAGATAAACTCGCCATACCTCTCCACCTCTTGGCCGGACCGCCACGGCGGTCCGACGCACGGGGCCCACCGCGCTGACTCGTCATGTTTTTGAAGCGGACAGGCAACGGCGTGCCCGTCATATTTACTATGGCTAGGGGGGGGTTGACTTTTAAAATGTCTTCCATTAAGAACTAGAGTCAACATCGCAATGACGTAGAATGCAATTTCGCAAACGCGGAAATTGGTGAAAATCAGAAACATAAAAGCTCCGTTTCATTTCGGTACGTCGGTAGGCTTAAATTTATACATTTGGTTTTTTTTGATAGTGTCGAAAAGTTCAGTGCTTAAGATGTGCAGTCCGCATGTTTACATGTCATTTGTTTGATTCAATCGGGAAGGTGATCAAGGCACAGACTTGTTTGAGTTATCGTTGCAATCCGATTTATAACCGACCGACTTACGTTTTTTAACCACGTTTGTTCGATTCGAATCTTGTAAAATTGTCGTCGTGCAAGTCAAAGTTACCAGTGAAGTCGCCAAAGTGTCTTCCCGACTAATTTGCGGTTCATTTGTCGTTATTTTGGCAACAACCTGAAACGCCAACACATTTACTGTACGTATCATAAATCCGATGCCGTTTATTGTAATATAGACGAATGAATTTATTTACGTTTTTATTTGACAACGGCAATCCAGCCAAAACACAGTTACAAGCTCTGATGTGATGCCTGTAAAGTTTATAGCTCGTGCTCATTTTCAAACTTCAGTCCCCGACATTGCGATACAGTATCAAATAAACACATTTTAAAAGACCATACCACACAATTTAATCATCTGTAATCCAATATTGCATTTTTTTTGCTTGTATCTGTTTGAAAAAACAAAACAAAAACGTAAAAATCACAATAGTATGAGACCAGCCGAGCCGAGAGTGGCGAACGTGTGGTGATCGGTAAAATCTTAACAAAGCTCCATCTCAGATATCAGGGTGTGCGCACTTGTGCAACCACATTATTTCAGATGTTTGTTTCGATGAGGGCTGACGTTCATAGCAGACAAAGATTTGAAATGATTTATTTTGGTTTCATTTATTTTCTGTCACCCCTAAAAAAAAGTGTTTGCTTTTTTGGTTGCTGTTCCATTCTCACAAGAAGAATCAATCATCTTGAAGCTTATTCAGCGCTACTCCATATTATTTTTTTAAAAATTCCAAGCGGCGACTCAAACAAATCGGACGGAGGTGCGGGAAGCGCGTGTTGCCAAGACACCGTGCCCTCTCTTGTCAGGCTAATGAGTCATGCCGCCTTTGGCCTGCGTCATTCCAACCTAAAGGGGGGGGGGGGGGGGGGGGCGAGCGGAGAAGCGGCACGGGTGCCAATACACCTGTGAAAAGCACGCCGGGGCTATTTTGAGCTTGCAAAAAAGCACAGCGTCAGATAAAGGCTGCTGACGTGCCGTGTTTTTGACGCCATGGGAGTAACGATGACAAAAACAAAACAAAAAAAAGAATCCAACGGCAACAGGAAGGAATGCAGGAAATGAAGCCGGTCTGGGTTTATAGGGGGGCGTATTGGCTGGAGCTGCACAAAGGTGCTGTGGCTGAAAAGACCCCCCCCCCCCTCCCCCACCGCAAAAAAACACTTTGATAAGATCTAGGTGCATCAGATAGGAAGGAGTAATCAGCACAGAACACAAAGCAAAAGACTTTTGTCTGGGTTTGGCCCAGGTCACGCAGCAAAGTGGCTACAACAACGGTCCATTTTTCTCCATTTGGGCTTTCCGCCTGCTCACTGACGACGAGGCACGTTACTAAAAAGCTCTTGAGAGCAGCATGTCAGGTGTTGTGGAACCGACAAGTGTATTTTTTTTTTTTTTTTTGCACAATGATGTTTTGCTTTGTGTGTGTGTGTGTGTGGGTGTGTGTGTGTGTGTGTGTGTGTGTGTGTGTGTGTGTGCATGTGGCATCCTTTTATAAGAGGTCAGGTCCGGGGCCAGCAAATTCCCCAAACACGAGAAAGCCATCGCGGCCATCTTGTTCCCTGAATATTAATTTGCGTATCAACCAGAGTGGCTCTTTAAAGAGCCCCCCCTGCAAGTGGTCGTGACACTTCTCTGAATCGGAACCGAAATCTGAGAAAACGTGAAATTCAAGCACCGCCGGCGGTTGGTCTCTCTTCAGAAATTGGAGACTCGCGGGGTGCGCCAATAGGTGGATTTTAAATGTAGTCACGGCTTCCGAGAATTTTTTTTCTGGACAATCTTTGATACTGAGATGACAAATCGAATGTGCTCGTCGGGCCAATCACTGACCGGCAGCGGTCGGCGACACATCGCCTGTGCGATACGTCGCTTTAGGCTGACGCGATTCTTCGCATTGGATTCCCCCTTGTACACGCTCCTATTTTTAGCTGATCGGGCTTATTGAACACACCCTGAATTTATTTCAATTTGAGGGGGCAAGTTGATAAATGCTGGTCTCACTGAAGAGCCTCCTCAAAGAGTTTACAATCGGCACGCTGCAATATTTTCTTTGTGATGGCATGTCTCAATTCCTCCAAGAGAAATACGGCTGGGACGACGGTGGGCCCGGCTGGGCCCATAAAGTCACTTGGTGAGAAACGAGCGCCAGCCGCGGAGCTCAATAAAAGGCGGGAGGAAGCAAAACAGCAGAAGGCTGCTTCCGGCCGGCCGGTGCGGTGGTCCAACCTACGCCGTGCTGTTGTTGGACTGCACAAACCCTTGGGTCCGATCGTAGGCCACAACATGAGGTAGACCCGCATGATCTTACGTCGTCACGAGGCGCACCCGAATAAAGTTTGCAATCGCCTATAGGTGCCACAAGATGGCGGCCAAGCACTTGGTTTCTTTTAGACAAGGCTATGGTCTGACTAAGTCCAGCTCCTCCTCTCAATTCAATGGGGTTGGTAGTCACCAAGATGCCACAAGATGGGGGCGACGATTAATTGATTGTCAACTAATCAATTATCAACTGAATCGATAATTATTGAATAATCGATTAATTGTTTAGATTTTTGGGGGGGGAAATTTCAGTTTCCCAAATACTGATTTTTGTCCTCGAATTTATTTGAATGACATTTAAAAATGGCAATAATGACACACAACAATGCACGTGGGCTCTTTGAGCATGCGGGAAATGATTGCGACTGAGAAAACTGCTTTTAACTGTCACGGGCGTAGACATAATTAACTTTAAAAAAAATAAAAAGTCAATGTATAAACTGTCTGTCTGAAACGGCAACAAAAGTGGATTTCACACCTATGGCGAGGTAACGGAGGAGGGGGGTGTGAGAGCTGTCAAAAAAAAAATCCATAATTAGATCTTTTCGTCCATTTTATAATCAGAAAGAAAAGTACGAGTAACTTAACATAAAAGTTCAGCCTAGTTTTTGCTGAGGATTACTGAATGGGCCCTGCGATTGGCTGGCGACCGGTTCAGGGTGTCCCCCGCCTACTGCCCGAAGACAGCTGGGTTGTGCTCTAGCATGCCCCGCGGCCTTTGTGAGGATAAAGCGGATCAGAAATGGATGGATGGATGGATGGATGGATGGATGGATTATGAAATGCCAAATCCTCTGCGATCCTGCTTTTTACGCCTTCACAAAAGTGCTGAAAATGCTCTCAAAACATGCTTACTGAGTATAGAAATAGGGTCTTTCTTTAGTGCGGATTTTCCTTATCTGGGATTTACAATATTTGTGGCGTTGTTGTTTTTTTTTAATGATATTACTGGAGTACTTGAATTAACTGTTTTATAGAATAGCCTTTTAGTACGGTTTGCTATTCCCCTCTGTATTCCACACGCAGTTCTACAACACCTCAAATTTGCCTAGAACATTATAATTGTTGCTGGTGAAAATATGAATAACAATAATTTCTGTCATTAACCGCCCCCACACCCCTTCGCCCGCCAGCTCGGAGCAAGTAGCTCACTTGCATGCTAATTGAGAAGTGACTTTGCTATCTCATAAAACCTGTCATATTTTTTTTTCTTTGCACCTACAGTAAGAGCTAAGTGATTTTTTTTTTTTTTTTTTTTTTACAAACGATTGCAAAGACCAGCCAAGGATGGGGAAAACATGGTCAGAGAGCTTGAAAATGCCACTTTGCCGCCCCCGGGAGAGGCTGGCGTGACTCCGCAGAGAGGTCGCCTCGCATGAGGGGCGCAGAGGCGTCAGGTGTCAAGAAGCCAGGCGAGACTGAGCCGACACCAGATGCCACCCCGCCTCATGGCCGATGTGAGAGGAAAGGCGATGTGGCAAGTGTCTGGCGACTCCCCGCCCCCCACCCAAGGGGGCGAGGAGTCCGTCCGTCCAAACGTGAGGCGACGTGAGCGTCGTGAGGACAAAAAGGGCGAGGAAAGAAAGACATGGGAGGATGATGTCATGCTAATCTTTAGGGTTAAGCACTTGAAATTGTCAGGGTCTGAGTCAAAGTCCGCCAAGGGAAAAACATGACTTTCTTAAGCCTGATGCATTGTGGGACATCGAGTCACCTTGACGAGGATTAGGTGCTTTAGAAGCAATGAATGAAAATGGAGGAGAGTACGCAAAGGGCACGTGATGGAGCTGAAAAGTCGAAAGGGAGCTCATCTCTACAAATCAACCTCCTGCAATAACAACGGTTGTTGTTGTTGTTCTTGTTTAACGGGTATTCGTCCACATTTTCATCTGCAATGTCGACCTGGCAGCAGACAGCAAAGGCAAATTCAAATGCATACAGACAAAGTGTACCGTGTGATTACAGCCACCTAATATATGACATTGCAGCATAGCCTATGAATAAAGGAATACAGCAACCGCCCCCCATCCCCCCAGCCACCCTCCATCGCAGGGTTTATATTCCAGACCACGCCAGCAATGGGTGAAGTCCCCCATATAGAAATATCCCTATTTAATATATAACATAGAATATATAATATACGGCATCGACAGCACTTGCGCTTTGCGGTCTTGAAAGACACTTTTCCAATAATGCAAAAACATTTGAACATTTTTTTTGAGAGAGGGCAAGGGCGATGGATCACGCAGTTGTCAAGTGCGCCGATCCCTCCGTGTTTTCATTCAACAATTTTGTTTTTCTTTTTACGCGCAAACTTAAGTTCATCTCACCATAGAGACCTGCGGTGCCCATTGTGTCGTTCGCTAGTGTCTCGCTAAGGTGGTGTTGGTCGATCAATATGGCATTAACCTACTGTCAACCTCTCCGTTTTTTAATATAGCTGTCAATCAACGGCAGTGGAAAAAAAAAAAAAAAAGGAAAAGTAGACCCCCTCCCCCGTCATCCGTTGTGAAATTCGAAATAAAAAGGCGCTAACTGTCAAAACTAGCCAGTTCCTTTTGGATTCGTCAACTCTAAAGTTATTCATAAAAGATGAGAGGAGGATTTTTGCTTTGCGGTTGGCTCCGTGGCGGGGCGTCGCGGGAGGCGGGCAATGCGCTCGGGCACACACCCGCGGTTTTCCCGGTGCTGGATGTACAATCTAAGCTAGTCATGAGAAGCTAACGCTGACATCATTGTTAGCTTACCGGTAGCTTTATTTGTGATCAAATTGCTGATTGGCTTTAAGACGATAGTGCTTCTGTGTTTATGTTGCTAAATGAGCGAGAGCGAGAGCGGGTGGGTGGGGGTGGGGGGGGGGGCAGAGTGGGTGTGGCTTCATGTACATTCGTCAAAATGTGGGCTCACACTTCCGAACAGCTCGCTTACATCGAACAAAATGGGCAGATGACAAAGAACGTAACTTGGACAAGTCATTTGACATGTGCTAGACAGGCAGGCCCTCCAGAGAGCCCACTGTTTGTGCGCAAGTAATTAAAAAGTCACTTTTCCATGACAGGTCCCCCTTTCAAGGCTGTCACCTGTAATTAATTTGAGATAAGCTATCCAGCAACTTTTCCCTTCCCGTGCTCGAGGCATCATGAACATCATTGCTGTTCTTCAGTTAAAAAAAACAAACCCTTGAGAGCCCCTCCCAAACACGTCCACCCAAGTGGGCTCCCTGACAACAGGTATGAATAAAATTCAGATGCATTATCAAAGCTGCGAACCCGTCGAATGAGCCGACGTATTCGCGGGAGCGTTCGGGAGCCGGCCGGCGCCCCTGAACGTGACGCGGGGGCTTATTAGCCGGGACGCCGCCGTATGAATTATAAGTGGGAAGATAAAGAATGTAAACGGGGCAGATTAAACACAACTTTGGGGGAGAAAGAAGAAGAGGAAGAAAAAAAAAAAAAGAGAGACTTTGAGCTCTCTGTGAGCAAAAGTGAAATCTGTGTAAGTGCTAGCAAAACCCCAAGACGGGTCATGAATAAAAGTAGTACGTGTGTTCACACACTGAGTGATGTTTTCAATGGAGACTTTCTTATTCTTATTCGCTTCGATAATTATGGCCGAGTATTCACAAGTCGGCTTTTTTGACAGACTACCCCCGCGCCCCCCTGAATGTTCTACTTTATCTACACGACAAATGCAAAAAAAACTACAAACACGGCTGTATGCATATTGGACACTTTTTTTTAAACCCCCATGCAGTAATTATCCCAAAATTGGACATTTCGGACACTTTGGACGATTTTGGACTGTTGGACAAATGGACACCACAGACAAAACAGTGACAAATAACTCCACGAAGCTGAAATTTGCATAGGATGTATATCTATGTCTTGGCCAATTCCCACTGAACATTTTGAGGGGTTGAAAGTGACCAAAAAAAAAAACGTCTTTGGGAGTGAATGAGTTAATGACGTGCAGAGACGTTTACGCCGCGCTCGTTTTGGGAGAATTTTGTGAAGCCGTCGTGGCGAAGGCTAAAAAGACTGCAAGTCAGTCTTTCGTAATTGAAGGAGACAGATAAACTGTCTTCCATATTAATTAGCGGTTCATTTGCCTGATTTTAGCAGAAGCCTAACCTTTTGAGACCAAAACTTTCATGTAAAATAAATCTTATGTTTGGCATAATAGTAGTAGAAAGTCATTTATTAATAAATATCAGTAAAGAGGACCTGCAAAAAATGGACCACATATTAAATCGCCATCGTAATATTGAGAGCACGTTTAGACTCCAGTCAAACCTCGGTTTTCGAACGTCTCGGTTTTCGACCAAACATTTCGAGTTTTTTATGCCTCGGATGACGAACAAATTTCAGTTCTCGAACAAACTGAGCGCACTTGAATGCACCATTTGACTCCTCTCACCTTCCTTACACAAGGAAGAGACGCTTCCTCGTGTTGCTTTCCATTGTGAGCAGACGTGTTCAATAAACATTTTTATTTTCAAAAGAGCGTGGTTTCGGTTTTCCAACAATTTCGGTTTTCAAACAGCCTTCTGGAACGGATTATGGACGAAAACCGACGTTTGACTGCACGTTTGAATATCGTTCAGCCCCACACGTGAACGTCCTTTTGAAAAGTGCGCGGCGTGATATTTTCCCGTTTATTCATGAAAGCGAATCCTTTGGAGCCTTGCGAGAACCGGCTCGGGGACGGGATGGATTCCATCAAAATGTCACATCGGAGAGACGTGCGTGTGACACATGCATAATGCTACATGTATGCTAATATGTCTCCAGCTATTTGAGTCCCAACATAAGTCGGGACACGGATTGCACGCTTGTCTTGCAATACTGCCGCACCCCTGACAGAATCTGTCAGGCTGATTCTGTGCAGGGCTCCTGAGATGAAAGTATACAATGAATACGCATCAAAAGCAATAAAAAGAAATGGGAACAGATGCCTGAGAGCTTGTCTGTGGGAATGTGTGTGTGTGTGTGTGTGTGTGTGTGGCCACTGTCGCCTCCTGTACCTGCAAACAGCTACTGGTACGTTGGTACCTTGACTTAAGCGTTGAATTTGTTCAACGATCAAACTCTGAACTCAATTTAGCCGTGTGTCAAATCCATTTTCCCCACTGAAATTATTTTAAATTCCATTTTTCTGTTCCGGCTCAGCAAAATCAGCCACCGATTTTTCCTTTGAATATATAAGTTGAACGTTCATGCAAAGTTCATGCATCGGTGCAGTTTTTATCTTGCAAGAAACGGTTAATTTTGCAATTTAAGTCAACCTTTTTTCTGTGGTTATGCTGTTATTTAGTAGGAGGAGCGTCGTTCAGATACTTGAGGGAGGAAAGTTCTGCTTGAAATGCAATCCCTTTCACAATTATTTTTTTCTTGGAAACAAGTATTTTCAAGAATCTTACTACCGTATTGGTCCGAATATAAGACGGCCCTGATTATAAGACGACCCCCTCTTTTTCAAGACTCAAGTTCGAAAAAAGACTTTTTGAACACCAAATTAATTTTTAGACAGAAAATAATGACTATGATGATTATAACAATATATTTGAGAGAAAAAGCATGTTATTTTGCCTCATTCAAATCTAAAGTGTAATCACATTCGTAAATGAATGGCTTCTGGTTTTTGAAATGTAAATGACATCGTAACTTCTCCTCAGCTGCCGGTTAACCAGGCTGATCTTCGACACACTTTTCTCCAGATTGTCGCTACTTTTCTCCATTTTCTGTTATCTCTTATTTTCCTTTCTTCTCTTTTCCTTGTTATCGCTATTTTTTATTTTTCTTCTCCGTGACAGGGGTTCACTTTGGCCTGGGGAGTCAAATTCAGCATTCCCTTCAGTGGTATCTGGCGCCATCTAGCGTCGTGAATGGGTATAGACCCCAAATATAAGACGACCCCCACTTTTTCAGTCTTATTTCAATGCAAAAAACACCGTCTTATATTCGGGCCAATACGGTAATATCAACTCGTCTACTAGAAGGTTGGTAAAAGGAAGAATTTTGTTTTCCAGATGAAAGAAGATGGTGAAAGCTTTCTTTTGCTCGGTTCCATGCTTATGTAGCAAGAAATCTCCATTTGAGAAAAACGACGGGCAGTAAACGAGTTCAAGGAAAGCATTATTTGCAACACCCGCATTGGGTTTTATTGTTCTTGTTCCTGATTGTAAAGTGTCCTTGGGTGTTTTGAAAGGCGCTCATAAATAAAATGTATTATTATTATTATTATTATGACAAAACAGCAGATTTTTTTTTTTCGTGGAGCAAATGTTTGCGTTGTTCTTCTCTCTCGACTTTTCATTCTACTCTAGAAGCAGGTAAAATGCATGCCCGATCTGACTGAAGTTTACATCCCGCTTTTGTCTTGATGTTAGCGACAAGTGTCAACGCTGTTTGCACATTAAAAAAAACAAAAACGAAACAAAAGACAATTCGGAAACAGAGGACTCTTACTGAGGTGGTCTGTCACTTACAAGGGATAACATGCATGTTCTATGGGGTTTAAGTTGGGATATTGCCTCAAATAGCCTTTTTCAACCCTTTTGCTCATCTGAAAAAAAAAGTTTTGTTCCAAATATTTATTTCAGATGTGCATCAAGCTCTAAATGCCAATCTCCCGAAACCAAAGTTGAAACGCTGCTCTTTTGCCTCCCCTCCTCCTACCTGGTGGATGAACACCTGCGCTCCCCGGGGGCTCATGAGCAGCACGGCCCGCCGCAGAGTGTCCCGGTAGCGGTTGAGTTCCTCGGTGCGCAGCGTGTTGAAGAGATCGTTGAAGACCCGGCTCACGTTGCGGTCCACCCGCTGCAGGGACACGTCCAGACCGAGTCGAGAGGCCTGGTCCATGAAGCTCTGCAAGCCGCGGATATCTGATGGCGAGAGACGAGAAGGATCTTTATGATCTGTTCCCGGCCATGATTGCCGTGGATGGCCGGACGGGTTTTGAAATTGTAAACGTACGGCTACGATCACTCCTTTGATCTTCAACGGAACATTTTGCATCTTTCCCGAAGTCCAATGACTTCACGCGAACCAGGAAGTAGCCTGCTAACGAACACGCAGACGAACGGAGACAAACGCGGCGCTCGGCTGATTTCGCGACCTTGGCGAAG
Organism: Hippocampus abdominalis; assembly: GCA_018466805.1. Lineage (NCBI taxonomy): Eukaryota > Metazoa > Chordata > Actinopteri > Syngnathiformes > Syngnathidae > Hippocampus > Hippocampus abdominalis. The sequence continues at coordinate 2,717,156 of CM031702.1, forward strand.
CGGTCGGCTGCCCGCACTGTAACCGTACGACATTGCGGTTGTGAGCGCTTGCACAATACAGCGCCGCATAATCAGCATTTCATGTGCGTCATGAGCCGCTCTCTCCATTTTGACAAGGCTCCTCCATCTCGTCAGGCCCCGGCTTCTCTTACTCATTAAATGTCATTTATTGTCATTTTCAGAAGTAAATCGAAAAGCGAGAGAAAGTGAAGGCGTGATTTCAGGGGTCTGCAAATAAATCCTCGCCGCTGCCGCCGTCGCTCTCCGTGGCGATGGCGTCCCGGCAGCGATGCGATTAAAATTTCAGCAAGAAATGCAAATTTCACCCTCTCGCAACGGCTTCTCTTTCATCTCTTTTTTTGGGCGGGGTAGTTTGCTATGCCTCCTGAAATATGAGAAGATGCCACTTTAAAAGCAAATAATATTAAAATGAAATGTAAACTGTGCATAATGAATCACGCCATTAGACACCTTTGCACAGTTGACTGTATTTTTAGGAGCGGCGCCAAAGCCCTCCAAGGCACATTTCACTCTCAAAACCAAAGTGCGATGGAACACAACGAGTGTTCCTGTCGTTGCGCTCGCTCCGGTTTAGCAGGAGATGAGACTTGAGGCGGAAATCAGAGTTCTCCGGGGACCATGTTACATGAATAATGTATTTTTATTAAATGATATTGTGCCTAATTACACTCTTTATAATCCTTTCTGGGTACATTTAATGGTAAGCAATACTCTCTGATTTTCTGAGGAGTATTTATGAGGCAAAAGAGACATTATTTGGACAGTTTAAAACAGCTTCAGATTTTAATAAAGGGTCCCTGCGCTGCTTTTTTTTTTTAAAAAAAAATGAATAAATCAAAAATAAGGAACTACAGCACAGTTAATATCCACTCGAGGGTAGAGATCACGATGATAGAAAAGAAGCGAGTGCTGATAAAAACATGACTGTGTTCCCACGGCGGGGCAGAACAGTTATCACTCGGCGGCCAAATTGTACTTAACAATTGTGTAGCGGATCTGCGTATGTGGCGCATGCAGAAGACACATCAGAAATTGGATTCCCATAACCCTGAAAATGGATGACTTTGACAAACATTCAAATGTATGCCGACGATCAGAAGCTAAGATTGCTAACACTGTTAGCTAGCACCAATTTAACAAATTTCGAACATTAAGCCTTGATGCAAAGTTCAGAATGGCGGATTACAAAATATTTAGTTTGTTGGTCAAATTCACGCTTAGTAGATGAATACATGATCTCGAGACTTTGAGATCATGAACCCGTTCGGTGACTATGCTAGTATGCTATAATTGCTACCGAGACGCGTTTACATAAATACAACAGCACAAAATCTTTCACTACTTCTCGCTTGTGTTTTTGAACGACACCGCTTTAACTTACTGCACATATACAGATTTCAAAAAGCCATAAGTCTTGACTGAAATCGCCACAGGAGGAGCCATCGCTGGTGGGAGAAGTCAAACAGCGCGGCACATGATAAGCGCTAGCTAGCTTGCTGGAAAGGATGCAGCTGGTCCCAAACAGCGAAAACTTGCGGCACAGACAGCAGACCAACTTGGGTTCTACCTCTGGCTGGGGCAGGGTGAGGCATCCTGGTTAAAGTAAGCCGTTTTAAAGTAAAAAAGAAAAAAAAAAGTCCAGAGGAAGAAGTGGCAGCCAAAATGCGCCAGTGTACTCTCACTCCAGTTCAACTGATAGTTCGCCAATAGTCAAATTGGATTTTCATTTGTTGGACGATGACGTCCTTATTTTGGAACAAGGTATTGATTGTGATTAGGAAGTCATTTGTTACTGCCATGATGGATAACGAGTGCTGATTTGGAAGGCTAGTCCGAGCAACAGTAATGACATCGGAACGTCAAGAAGATTTGAGATGAATTCATTGCATTACTTCAGTCTTTCATAAACTCTTGCTGAGCAAGTCCCGTGTCTTAAAAAATTGGATTCAACCGCCTCATATCTGACGAGTCCTGCCTTGTAGTAGCAGAAACATGCAACAAGGCAAAAAAAGCACTGTAGCATGAATGCAAAGTGCCCACACGAATATGATCAAAAAAATTTTTTTAAACTGATTGAAAAATCAATAAAAACAGCGGGAGTGCGCCAGCGCTAATTGAGTTGATGCGTAGCTGCTCAGGGCGAGAGGATGCAAATGATCTTCAAATGAGTTTTTTTGACCTGGTCCCGGCGCCGAAGCGGCATCGTGGTGCGTCATTGCCGCCGGGCAAAACTCAAACAAAATGGAACTCTAACCAAGCAACCTATCAAAGCAAAAAATCTTTGCAGAAAAGTGATATGCACACTTTTGGTGTATTCCATATTATATTTCCGGAGGTGGAAATAGCAACGCTAGCTGCTGGACAAAACTCTTCAATGTGCAGAACAAAAACTGAAATTAAATCATTTGTCAACTCCGAAAGCAGTGCCAAGCGCCATAAATGGAAGTGGCCACACGCCAAGGCGCTACTTTGAATTGAACAGACGCTAGCTTGGCCATTTGTTGTTTTTTTTTTTTTTTTTGACAGAGCACAAATATGATTTGTAATCGAAACGCCAATCCGTCTGGCCCCCACGAGGTGACTGAAATTAATAGATTTTGGCAGCAAAATTATTCATCAAAGTAATACACCGTGATAGCCACAGCACGGCTCCTGGTTTCAGTAAAAAAAAAAAACAACAACAAAAAAATACAAAGGCCACACAGCGTAAAATTGAATGGGATGTGACGAACTACCACTAAGCCTATTGTTTTTTCTATTGTTTTCCTTCAGTGTTATGACCCCCCCGTTGCGCAAGTGCAGGGAGGCACTGGTTTTACGAGTGTCGATATTTTGTTGACAGCAATTCAGTCTCTATAAATATGCTCGTTAGCGTGTATTACAGGCTACGAAGGCAACCAAAAATGGTGAGGGTCGGATTATTTTTTTTAAATCCAGTTTCCAAGAAATAGTGCCTGCGTGATATCTGGAAAGCCTGCAAGCTTTTCCTTTCTTCCCTGGCAGGAGCCTCGTCGATCTGGAAATCTTGAGTGAGCCAGTGAAGCGACCGTCGTCGTAATCCAGTCAACCCGTGAGCACAGCACAGCAGGTGCCGCAACATCGAACACCCAACTCTCTCATCCTTAGCTTTGATAGGAGAGATTTTGTTAGGACGTATTTTATTTATTTATTTCTTTTTTTATCAGTGTGCAAGTGGCGAGAGCGTGTAGCTACCCTAACATATCTCCCGGCGTTGGTCTCACTGGAGCCGAAGCGCTAGCGGGAGGGGGGGGGGGGTTGCTCCCTCATGGACTGCAGTGGTGCAGCAACGAGCGTATCATGATGAAAGGGCTCAGAGGTTTTTAGCGAGCTGTCAAGCTGCGTCGCAATCGGAGCGGAAAAGCCTGAGACGCGGCGACGCTTTAAGCCCATGTTTACTCAACACACAGTTGAGTCTGTTTAAGCGAACACAGAGACTCTTAACGATGATAACGCCACGTTCCCCCGCGCACTACACCGTAAATCTATTCTTAAAACTCAACTATGGAAGTGCCTGTGTGGGATATGAGCACAATTCTAAGACCGGACCGCATATGATGTGATCCCGACTTGAATTTTGAATGAGATACCCGGTGGGGATGCGCTGTCTCAACCAAACCTCGGGGTTGGATGTTTGTTTGGCACCAAGCGTAAAAAAAGAAGAAGGGGGAAATGAAGCGCACATGAGCGCCCACAAGGATAAATAATAAATAAATACCAGTGGACGAGCTGGTATGTTTCTGGTCCCCCCGCTGTATACCCTGAGAGTAATTGATCTCGAGTGCATGAACATGGCTGCAGATTCGCCTGCAGAATCTTCTGGTCGAGAAATTCATTGCTTCATTCATCAAAGAAAGTCGTCCAGGTCATGAAGGAACAAAGTAGCCCCAACACCTGCTACCACAACAGTGGGCATGAAGATTTTTCTTCAATCAAATGAGTGTTCGTTTGTATTTTTATGACCAATGTAATCGTTCAAAATAGTTCAACGCTCGCCCTGTTGGTCTACAAATTCACACGGGACAAGATTGGTTGGAGTTTTTTTTGCCCTTAATAAAATCCAGTCATCAATGAGAAACTGCCTTTTGTATCACTGCTGTTTATGCAGAACAGAACGTGACAAACTGAGTACTTTACCCACAACCACGCCAACATTAAATGCACAATAACCATGACTCAACATCAACCCGCGTGTTGTGCGTTCCCTTGTTTGACCAAAAACGATCATGTACAGTCATGGGAAGAATTATTTGAGCATCCTTGTTTCTTCACTTTCTTGTTCATTTGAAAGGCTGGGTATGTTTGCTGGTTCAATATACTTAATGTACCATTGTGTCAAGGAAAAATAATAAAAAGGAGAAAAGAACAAGGCGCCAGCTTTTTTTTTTTTTTAAATCATAATTTTGTTTTGCAAGCTTTTTGTGAAAACTTGAAAACGCTTTTTGGCAATGTTGTTACCCCGAGAAAACAGATTAAAAGTTCACCACCGAAAGAGGTAACGAATCAATAGAACAATCAACGAGCGTAATCGACAAAAACGACTTGTCTCTTATCGTTTTGAATTTTGTACCTGAGTCACACTCAGGTGGTTGCCTTCATTAGGTTTCCTCAAATATCTTATTCCCGTGAGAATACTACTGAAAACACAAGGTGTCAAACGATCAACGTTATGTTAGTTATTCTTCGTTTTACACCCTGTCGGGTTTTTTATGAACAACCACTTAGCTGAAGGTCACCCGCACTTTCCCGCTGCGTCACAAAACGATTTGACAAGTTAGTCAGCGGAATTATAGACCTTACGACTCCACCGAGTGCTTAATTGAGAAGAAGTCAAATAACTCATTGTGAAGCCGTACGAAGTCAGCGCGGCGATCGCACCAAAGGGCCCGCCGCCGCTTTTGTCGAGTGCCTTGTTTTGTTTTCCACGACGTGTCACCCGTGGCGAGCCTCCCGACGGTTCAGGCGCCCTGCGGGAGATTTCCTTTCCAGTTTGTCGCCCGCCTGAATGAATGCCTCCGCTCGACAAGACCGAGCGCCTCCACCCTCGGCGCAATTTAATCACGCTCGCATCTAATCCCCGCCTAATTCTCTGCTGCGCTAACATGACTAAGCACTAAAGGAATTTGAGCTGCGGTGTCAAGGAGAGCACCTAATCTCAATCAACACACTGTAACACCTTCCTTAAGAAGGTTAGACACACCCGTGGATAATTGGACAGAACTTTTCATTTTTAGCCACTTCCGAATGAAGTCATCAAAGGTCCCATCGGCGGGTTTCTCTGAAAGATGATCCTGAGCGATAATCAAGTCACAGTGTGACCACACCTGACCCTTATTTGGACAGGCACTTGAGAAAACGGGTGGATTGATATACTTCTTCGTATTGTTGCAATGGTAGTTTATTTGACGCCTTTGACAGTTCTTCAACAAATCAATTACGGTGACTCAAGGCTCTTTGTGACAAACAAAAACATGCTGGAAATTCATCATTAGATAGGGAGAAGTTTCATTCTTGGCAAGACGATTCGGAAATGAGCCCATATTTTAGCAGACTGGGGTGCCAACTTTTGCTAATTAGTGTAGAAAACCAATTGCAGGAGGGAATGTCCTTATGACCAGACAGCCAAGTTTATTACTAGGGGGGCAAATTATCAAAAATGATTACAAATTGTCTGGAGGGGGTGGGGAGCGGGAGCAAATATATGAGCAATTTAATGGTGTCATCTAATTGGATGATTTCACCTGAAGAATGCTTGATTAAAGCTCATAGATACATAAGAGCTAGCTAGCTAGCTACATAGCTCTATTATGTCCAGTTATCCAGCTAGCTAGCTAGCTAGCTAGCTGGATAGATAGATAGCTAGAAAGATAGATAGATAGCTGGATAGATAGCTAGATAGCTAGCTAGCTAGACATTTAGCCTGCATTACTCCAGAGCAGATCCCCCCCCCCCCTACCCTCACCAAATTATATATGAAAATTTACAATGACAAAGTGAACTAGAGGCAAAGCAGTGAAAGTGCTTTATGCGCCTTTCCCCCCCTAACTGATGTATTACTGGAGATTGGAATGAATGAGCTCTACAGATTCATTACATTGAGCATCACTCTGCTCCCACAGGCGAGTTGCGTGCATGGTAATAACCCCCCCCATCATCCAAGGTTGACTACTGAAAGCTTCAAACAAATCTGAGAATAATTGACCACACCCACACGAACAAAGCCTACACAATGATATCCTGACTTGTATTGTAGGATAAAGGTGGATTTAAAAAAAAAAAAAAGAAGTTGATTTGGATAGAGCTCTCGATTCGCATTCATTGCACTGTCACACAAATTCTGCTCGTTCGTGAATGGTGAAAAGCACTGCTTGGCATTCCGCATTCTTGAGGAAGGTCCTTTTGGGTGGGCTGCTCATCGCCGTGTTACTTCCAACTGTCACATAAAAACTAAATTGAAATAATCAATCCCATCTTTTTGCACTTAGTCACACTAGATGGAGACGCGGGGCTCTGAGGCTCACAGAGAAGCACGGCACTCACACTTTTCACTTGAAAACAACTATCGACACAAATTGCATCATTGCACCCAACTGAATCCACTCGAAGAATTATTATCTTGATGACATATTCCAATCAGGAATGACTTGTGATCTAAATTTGTCAGAATTCGGTTTGCTTCTTGTCTCAGGGTTCAACATTAACGGTGGCCCGCTGGGCCAGTGTGTTGGCTGTGTCTGGCCACTGCCTATCATCAGACGTGAGCCCGAGTGGGCCACTAAGTCACCACCAAAAATGGTTTTTATGAAGTGGAATACTTCAGGTTAAACTGAAAGGAGTATTCAAATGATTAATTTATTTTTTTTATTAAAATATTTATTTATGTATTATTTAATTTATTATTTAAAAAATATTAAATTGACAATAAAGTTGTACTTCACTTCACTTTAAATTAGTAATAAAAACTTTAGTGATTACAATTCTGACCACTTTAAATAATTGGTTTGCTTCACCTTACAAAATTAATTTAACAATTACAAGTTACTCGAAATGAATTATTGACATCAGTCAAAGATCAACGATTAAGTATGGTGGATTACTGATTCCAAAAAAGCCTGGCTGAAAACTCAGTTTGTAGGTTCAACGATGTTCACCCAAGTTATCATCATGTTTTCGAATGACTCTCTGGCAAGTTAGCGCTTGCCCAGGAGGAGATAGCGCATTCTGTGTAAATGGAAGAAAAGAAGAAAAAAAAACAACAACAAAAAAAAAACATGATCTTGACCTCCTTTTCTTTCCACTTCTATTTTTCTGCAGGCGGTTATGGTTTGGCCTCAGTCATCGTGCTGCAAGGACAGCGAGCTCACACTGCTGGCGGATGAGGATCCTAATTTGACGCTGTAGTAAGGGGCGGCGGGAAGCTTATTAAGCAGTCTGAAATGAAACTCTTTTGTTTGTATTCCAAAGCTCTATCAATACTTTACGCCGGCAACCCGCTATGTTCGCTTCCAGTATTTTTAATTATTTTTTTGATGCTACAATTCGTCAAGAGCAGTTTGTGATTTGATGAAAAAGATATTTCCGCATGAAGCACGACTCGGGTTCATTATACGCGACATCACCTGTGGGTTCCCCCTGCACCGAAACAAAAAGAAACAAACCAAAAGGAAAAGATCAAGCTCATTAGCACTCGCGATGGCACTCCTCCAAACTTCAAAAGCGGCGTCGGGGGGGTCTCGGCGCGACAATGCGGCGTGTCCGCGTGCGGCCTTGCCAATCAAGAGTTCAGGCGCAGCCGTTTGCCTTTTTTTTTGTTTTTTGTTTTTGTTTTTTGCCAAGGAAAAGGTCGGGTCCACGGAGCCGCCATAATGAGTGCAGAGAAAACTAAAATGAAGAGCGTCTGAAAATCCATAAGACACTATTGGGACACGCTTGTCTTTCATGGTGCCACAGATGATCCAATTAGGCTCTGATTTGTCTTTTCGTCTGGATGTTAATAAGCGCCGCCTATGCTATCCTGTTACCGCTGTTGTTGTTGTTTTTGTTGTTGTTTAACAACGCTGCCCGACAAGCCAGATGGCTTGTTCGCTAAATACATCTGGGAAAAGAAACTGCAGAAAGTGTAGCGCACTGGAAAAGGGATGCAACTTTAGCAAGGAACTTACTGGGAGATCCGGTTGTCTTACTCAAGGGCGATCTGGTTTCAATGTGATGTCACGATATGTTTGAATCATTTCAATTATAATACATTTTATCGATTAGGTTTTTCTCCAGGTATTCCGATTTCCTCCCACGTTCCAAAAAACACGCACGACTGGCTGACTGAACATTCTAAATTGTCCCTAGGGTGTGTGTGTGAGTGCAGATAGTTGTTCGTCTGTGTGTGCCCTGCGATTGGCTAGCAACCGGTTCAGGGTGTCCCCCGCCTACTACCCGAAGACAGCTGGGATAGGCTCCGGCACCCCCCCGCGACCCTTGTCAGTATAAAGTGGATCGGAAAATGGATGGTTGTATTCCGAGCGAGATTCTAGAACTCTACCGCCGTATCGGTGAAGCGTGCTGCCGGTAATTCCACGGGGGTGGAACTCGTTCCCTTGTATTTATGCTAGCTAGCTGACGGCTAACAAAAGCAGCGGGATGCATTTGGAAGTGTTTTGGGGAAATATTCACTTCTTCGTTCGGCCAATTGAACTCATTGGGCAGCGCTTCACAGCGGCGACGGGCGATGACCCGAAGCATTGGACAAGTCAATCACCTGACCCGAATCTGATTGATTATGCATTTCATTGCCCAAGACAAAAGCACCCCAAGCGACAAGAGGGACTGAGTCGAGTATTGTGAAAAGGAACGTTTGATTGAGAATTGTTAATTAGTCAGATTACTTTCGGTCCCTGAAGAAGTGGAAGTCAGACATACAAACAGTCGGAATTGCTGCACCGTTAAGTAGCCTCAAATTAAATCTGAAAGTCTAACGATAGGAGCCGATCCTGCTCGCGTACTTTGTTTTGATCGAGGTTAGCGAAACGACCCGGGTCGCCGTGCCTCTCTTTAAGCGTGACATGTGCGTCACGGTTGAGAACACGCGCCATCTTCAGGTGTGAACAGATTTGTCCCCCGTCTTCGTTGCAATGTCTGCATGTTTTGCTGTGCCTGGAACCAAACCAGTTCCTGATTTTGGAGCTACCCCCGCACACACACACAAACTCACTAGCATCTTTCTTCGGCTCCATGTTCTTTGCTAACAAGAGCTACAGTGGCATTGGTGGCGTCTCGGTCCCTTTGTTTCCCCGCAACAAGTTCTGCTTCGGTCTAACAAAGTCTCAAGCGGAAGTTTTGAAGTAGTAAAAAAAAAAAAATAATGATTGAGACGTTTCCATATCAAGCATGAATAAAATATCAATTGAAGTGAGTTCCGCCGTATAACGTGCAGCACTATATGGATCCTTCACTGGGTTCTGTGTTACAAAAACAAGGAAAAAACCAAAGGCAGCTTCTTCGGCGACGGCTCCGAGTCTTCTATCTCCTCAAAAGATGTTCAAAGGCCGCAGTCATACATGATTTATAAGCATATCTCGTTTCCATTGAGTAAAGCATTACATTGTAAAATTCCACAATCAACAGATGCGTGGGGGGTGCGCGGGGGTAGTACTGTGGAAGTGGGCTGGTTGACAGAAGAACACCAAATACTGTCGCCGTTGTCGAGTGTGTATTCTATTTGATGAAATTAATTGGTGGCTCAGTCGAGACCTTTTCACACAGAGTTTGCGCGCTAAAAGGCATTTCCTTAGCCTTTCACGCAATCCTTTTGGCGTGTTGCCAATACAGTCAAACCTCGGTTTTCGAACGTCTCGGTTCTCGACCAATTCGGTTTTCGACCAAAAATTTCGAGTTTTTTATGCCTCGGATGACGAACAAATTTCGGTTGTCGAACAAACTGCGCACTTGAATGCACCGTCTGACTCCTCTCGCCTTCCTTACACGAGGAAGAGACGCTTCCTCGGGTGGACCAGGAAGTGACGCTTCCTCGTGTTGCTTTCCATTGTGAGCAGACGTGTTCAGTCAACATTTTTATTTTAAAAAGTGCGTGGTTTCGGTTTTCGAACAATTTCGGTTTTCCAACAGCCTTCTGGGACAGATTATGGACCAAAACCGAGATTTGACTGTATTAGCATCTTCCCGACATCAGATGTGTGGTCATGTCTCAAACCGCTGCCGCTTTGCCTTAGTTAAGCCTCTGATGCCAGGTCGGACACTGTAAAAGTTCCACGACAGTACCTTTTTTCCACCACACAGGGGGGTATGAACCGAACAATCAGCATGCAAAGCTAGCTCGAGGATACCGTTTCGAATGGCAAGCTCGAGACGGAACATGGCTTTGGTATCTTTACCGCCGGCCATACCCGAACCGAACCTTACCGTAGTCGCTCTCGTAGAAGATGATGAACTTCTGCCAGTAGAGCTCCGAGACGAGGGTGAGCAGGACGTCACTGAGGCGGACGGGCGGCCGGGCGGCCAGCGTGTAGCTCTCGCCGTCCGGGCTGGGGTTGAACTGGCAGGCGGTGCGCGGGACGCCGTCGCCGTTCCTCTGGATGAACAGGTGGGGGATGTGCATGGCGTCGGTCAGGGACTGCAGGGCGCTGGCGGCGGCGCAGCCCGTGGAGGTGACCAAGGCCAGGATCCCCTGGTTCATCAGCTCGCATGCTGGATGAAAAAAAAACACCAAAACGAGAAGTCATTTGTTTTAATCAGTAGACGGACGCAGAAGCCCAAACGATGTCGCGGTACCCGAAATCAGTCTTGTTCTTGAAACTGGTCTCAAGACCAGTTTTGATTCAGGGTCGTAGGTGACTTGGGATTTATTGATAAGATGAAAGCTGAATGGGGACAGACGTGAGGCGTACTCTATTTAGACTTTTGTCACTCCTTTTTAAAAAAAGAACGTTAAACGTTTCAATGTCTGGTTGATTGTTGCTTTTGTTGATCGGACGACCTGTTTATTACGATAATACCCAAAAATATGAAGATTTAACGACGGAAGTTGACAATATGGGATCAAATGAATGTCACATCAAGGCACAGAGAACAGACACCCTCTTTTGGGTCAAGTCGTAAAAACGCCAATCTGAAAAATCTCATTTGGAGCCACTGTGCAACATGGCGTTTCCGAACCGGGTTTCAAAACAGAAGACGGGTCTTTGTGTGTCCCACTGAGGATTACGGCTGAGCCCCTGCACAGGAGCCGAGATCACACGAAGCGAGGGAGGAGGTTCCCGCTCAAGTTGTAATGCAACGTAAGGCGCCGAGCGGCTCAGGAGGAGGGCCCGCGCTGATCCCCAAAACCAGACGGCAGCTCCGAATGGGGAGCCGGCGGCATTGTCACGGCCATCCTCAAGTTTGATTGACATGATAGATGTGGGTTAATGAGCCCGAGATTAAAACCGCAGACGCGTGTTTTGGAGCGTCGCAGTTGGCCCCTACGTTTTTATTTACAACTCAAGACTTTTCATCCTCTTGGGGTGGATCAGGACGTCTGCTGGGAAAGGCGCCAACATATCTTTGAAAGATGAAAATGTCATCCTCGGTATTATTAATATGTCAGTATCTGACCCCCACCCGTTGCCCCCCCCCCAAAAAAAACAACAACCTAAAATAACAAGTTTTGTCTGGCATGGGGTAAATAATGTATGACTACGAATAGACTTGAAGGGCGTGTTTGTCATCCATTATTGAGTTGCTTGACAGTTCATCAGAAACCCGAGAGGATGAAAAAGCGGTGTCGTATCAAAACAGCTATCGCACAGAATGCACACATCATAAACCGAAGTGAAATTATGACATCTTTCACTCGATTGAATCTTTCATACAGTTGTCAAGGGGGGAGGGTTGAATTCGCAACATTTAATTTGGAGGGCCACCCGAGTGGGGAAAAACCCTTCCATCCATTTTCCGATCTGCTTTATCCTCACAAGGGTTGTGGGGGGTGCTGGAGTCTCTCTTAGCCATCTTCGGGCAGGAGGCGGGGGACACCCTGAACCGGTTGCCAGCCAATCGCAGGGCACACACAGACGAACAACCATCCACGCTCACACTCACACCGCGGGACAATTTGGAGTGTTCAATCAGCCTGCCGTGCATGTTTTTTGGAATGTGGGAGGAAACCAGAGTACCCGGAGAAAACCCACGCAGGCCCGGGGAGAACATGCATACTCCACACAGGAGCTGGAATTGAACCCACGACCTCTGCACTGTGAGGTCGAGGCGCTAACTGTCACGTTTGGTGAAACCGAATAATGTTTTTTTTGGACCCCAAAATAGTAGACAGACAAAACTTCGTGACAAAAATGTTTACTACTAAAACGCACCGACAAAGTAGAAACATAAAGCGCTGGTCAAGTAAGGACCAGGAAAAGACAAAACAAAAACAATAACAAAAAGCGCTTGCAAAAAAAGGCAAGGAAGAAAACAACCTGAGACTACAAAAGAAAATGCAAAGTACCCAATTCACGTAAGCATTGAACAATTAACAAAAACAAAACTTACAAAACCATAGTACCGAGAGAACAGGAGCAAACACGACGAGAGCGAGGGGTCTAGGAAAAAGGTCACCTGAGCAAGAGCAGTAGCAAGGCAAACAATTCTCCGACAACCAGCAAACAGTTTGTGGGTCCTGAAATACAGAGTTCCCTAATTGCAAGATTGGCAGCAGGTATGCAAACAGCAAGCCCGCCCAGTCTGCCACCTGCTGGCAAGGCCAAGAACAGAAACATGAAACTAACCACTCGCCCACCGGGCCGCCCAGTGGGGAACACCTTATACAAAAACAACAATCCAACGGCCTCCCAAAGCTTTTCATACTCCGCAATGATGCCATTTGTTCGAATAATGGAACAATTCAGTACCAAAACAGCCGCCAAATGACAGGTCACTTCCTATACCAACCTGTTAAAAAGCCACAGAAACTACAAGAATAATGCCGAAAAAGGAAAATCAATAATGACGCCAGTAGAGTGTGTGAAGGAAAAGGTAAGAAAAATACTGACCGCATTCCAAGCATTAAACCACGACAAATCCCACTAGTAGGGGCCGCTAAAATAAGAGTGAGCGAGAACGGAAACGTGGGATTTGACAGCCAAGTGGGATTGGTGCCTTTGGTTGTTTTGTATGAGCGCAACAAGGGATCGCGAGATTGAGTTAGGCTTTGAAGCGTATTACGATGAATACATGAATTGAGAAGGCACAAGAAAATAAGATGTGCTCGTGTGAAGGGAGACTCCACAAAAAGTGTTCGAAAAAAAACAAAAAACAAACAAAAAGCAGGTACTTAGCACAGACACATGAGGGCACCAGTGACTATAAAACCAAATAAAATGAACTTAATTTGACTCCAGTCTAGGGTCCGACTGATCTGGATTTTTTTTTTTTTTTAAGTCCAATGCCGATAATTGGCAAAATAAAATTTGGATAACCGAATCATAGGCCAGTTATCTATAAGAATATATGATGAAGAAATTAACCTTCTTTTTTTCAACGCTTATGACAATGAATTACAGGCAGAACCTGACTGTGTTCCAAGTCTCTCTCTCCTTTAATATTTGTTTAACTTTACAACTGCAAGAAGTGGCCCATTTCCCTTTTTATATGCCAAATATTAGTTTTGTTTTTATGACACCGCCACACGGATGCTATTCATTAGCCACTTTACGGCATTTCCTATTATCTCTTAGTGGCAGAGTTATGTGGCCTAAGTCTCTTTGTTTTATGTTTAGCTCGACAGTAAACTGCAACTGACAGTGGCAATAAACAGATTGAAGGTTTTTTTTGGGGGGGGGGGGGTGGGAACAAGTGTGGAATGTCAAATGACAAAATGGCAAACGCTGCTTGTTATGAACTAAGTGGAATTGACATCCCTGACGGGAATCTTGAGCTCGGATTTCTGAACTCGAAATGCTCGAAGGCCTTTGATCTTGGAAATGTATGTTCTGTTATGTGCATAGATGACACTATTTTATACTTATTATTGTTGAATAAGGTCAAGAAAGAACAAATATTAGCAAACAGTTTTTCCATTTTCAACAGCGGCTAACAAGTGAGTTAGGGTCGGCCCGATGCCAGGCGACTATGGGGCGAGAGGGGGTTGCGGTCCGGACAGGTTGTCAGCTAATCACAGAACACATTGAAGACAAACAACCATCGATAGTCACACTGATAGAAAATTAAGAGTCTGCAATTAAGTTTTTGGGCATGTGGAAGGAAGCCAAAAGGACCACGAAAAAAACCCACGCAGACAACCTCAGCATCAGATGTCTTAAACGGTTCCAACCAGTGTTCGATCAGAACGTCTTTGCTATTAGGTGGAAACCTTGTACGTCTATTTTGAACGAAAACTAGACCAAAATCAAACATTTTCGTCGATTTAAAAACTAGCAATGACTAAAACGTGACTAAAACAAATAAGCATTTTTGCCCCAATGACTAAATCCAAAATGGCTGCCAAAAACAACACTGGATTCCAACTTAAAGCCACCGGAACTCAATTGGCAGACCTTCATCTCGTGCGTCAAGTTTGCTGTCACTTCCAGGCACAAAATGTATTTTCCATGTTCCTATTTTAGCATCATAAAGAACACACACACACACACATTCAAGCCTATCGCCAGGCAGGAAGTCCGCTGACAGGCAAGAGGAGGGCTATGCAGTCATTGCCAAGGATGATAATGGTGGAATAATGACCCAATAATGGTCTCGGTGAAGTGGTCGGGATCCATCACTCATTCCTGGAAGCTATCCGACACCTTTGCCACCAACGTGACACACATCTGAAAAATGCTTTCTTTGGACCGCATCATTCTTACGGGTGTCTTCAAATGCGGACGTTTTTAACTTGAAGATGGACGCACGGATGAAAGAGTTGTTTCTTGAGACGGGCGGATCGATCGAAGGATGATTTTTCTCGGATCGGTGGATGAATGCTTCAGCTGACGGATGAATTAAGGGATGGATTTTTCTTTTTGCGTTTTTTTGATGGATAGAGAGTAGGAGCGAGTCATTATGCTTTGATCAGCGCCAGGATGCATCTCCATTGCGGATAACGTCGGCTGAACAAAAGCGAGGGAATTTTTCGTCCTCGGAGCACCTGGTCGGTCGCACGCACAAGAACAGAAAAAGAAGAAGATGATGATACAGATGCTAGGAGAAAAAAAAACGAGAGACAATTCAATTTGGTCCGATGCCGACTGCTTGCCAATGAAAACACAAAGTCATCTGACGGCCGTCTTCTTGGCCGTGCTTGCTTTCGGAACTTAATACGACGGGCCGCCACAATGGCGGCGAATGCTTGGCGAACTGCACTTGTCTCATTGATTTCACGGGCGAAATGAGGCGGTCGGTCTCTTTTAAAGAGGCCCGGCGACTCGGAGCAAAGTCACAGGATTCGACACGGGAGTCGCCGACTCGTGTCGGGAACGTCGTCGGCACCGTTTGGCCCGCCGTGAAAGTGCCGTGACGGATCCGATGCGGACAGCTCCTGTCGCGTGTGATCAAATAATCGACCGCATTTGTCGGGTTCTTCAGACGCTCTCCCTCGTTTTTGTGCATAAGATACGGGGAGATTAGAAGGGCTGCAAAATCGGAATAATTTGTCAATGTAAAAAGCTCGTTCTTACAAGAAACAAAAACGAGAACTTGGAAGATTGGAGATGAAACGGTGCAAAGGTTTGGCCCAGTTGGTGTTCCACTTTAAAATGTAAAGACTGCACAAAGTATCAGTAGTAGAAACACGCTGAATTATCGCTCGGGTTCATTGCGAAATGAATCGCTCACGTCGGGTGGTGACCCCGCACGAGCAGCACCTGGCGAACCGGGGCCAAAACAACGCAACAGCCGGCAATGTTAAATCACATACAACACGGCTTCGGTTTAACATCTAAACGTCCTACAACACTGCAGTTTCCGTAACAGTGAGTCATCCCTCCCCCCCCCCCCCCCCACCCTGCAAACGGCCGGCCATAAATCTTGCCGTGCCCTCACTTTTCGGGAAGATAAACATCCGCGGCTCTCTCTCTTCGCTTTCACTCCCCGCTGTCAGACTAAGGTGAGAGTATATTGTCGTCAATACTATCGATGCCAAGGCGGCCATGTCATCCGAGCGTGATGTAGTACTTCACGGCTCTAAATTGTCCCCCCCCCCCCCCCCTGCAGACGAGTGACAGGCAGCGCGGCGGAAATGGACTTGGTGCGGCAGATTTTAGACAGAAAGTAGTCAGCAATGCCCACCAACACGCACACGGACGCGTAGACGCAACCGCGCCCGAGCGGCTCGGCAGGTAGAGGACATCGTCCTCTCGTCTCCGCCTACAGCTGCCCCTGAATGCGTTTCTCCATAAAAGCAACGCGGCGATAGGAAAGCGTCGCGATTGAAGTATGTATCGAATTGCAGTATGCGACATGGTCTTCATGTTCTGTTTGTCAATGTCTGACGAATGGACTCTTTGTCGGTCATATGTCCGATCCCCCTGTCACGCAGTGCGGCAAACCCAGGTGCCCCACGGCGACAATAACGTTATCTACTACCGAGACTTTTGGGAGCCCGTCATCAGTCTTAAGTGTCACCTCCAGTTTTGCCCGACGACGACGTGGACTCAAAAGATTCCTCAATTCTTGACCCATGAGGAACGGCCGCAAAATCGCCCGCAATCTTCATCTCTGCGGGCCGGGGGCGGAAAATCCACCTGACTTCATTTTCAGTAAACAAACGAGCATGCCGTCCGTTGATTTTCTGTCGCGCTGATGCTGTGCATGGTTTTGGTGGCGGAGTCCCAGCTGACGAAAATGCGACACACTCCGACGAGCGCACGGTCATTGTGCTTGCGGTTTTCTCTTCTCCCGAAAATCCGTAAATGACTGAAACGTGCTTGGGCGACTGCGGCTCTCCTTTCCCGCACGCCAAAGGCATTATAACTAGTAAGTATACAGTAAAAGTGGGGGATTAGGACAGAGCCCTGGAAAAAATATATAGTTTTTGCCCCCCTCCCCCCCCCAAAAAAATATATATATACAGTCAAACCTCGGTTTTCAAACGTCTCTGGTCTCGACCAATTCGGTTTTTCGACCAAAAATTTCGAGTTTTTTATGCCTCGGATTACGACCGAATTTCGGTTCTCAACCAAACTGAGCGCACTTGAATGCACCATTTGACTCCTCTCGCCTTCCTTAGACGAGGAAGTGACGCTTCCTCGGGTAGCGTTCTATTGTGAGCAGACGTGTTCAATAAAGATTTTTATTTTTTTAAAGAGTGTGGTTTCGGTTTTCGAACAAATCGGTTTTCAAACAGCCTTCTGGAACCGATTATGGTCGAAAACTGTGTGTGTATGTGTGTGTGTATATATATATATATATATATATATATATATATATATATATATAGTGAATGTTCCCCAAGCGCAACCTGGGCCCAAAAGTCTCACTCCGAAACGATAAGAAAGAGTCACGTCATACTCCACGTGACATCCTTTCCAAAACTAAATAACACCTAACCCGAATCAAACGATTCAACACGAATATCCCGGAACGTTTTTCTTGTTAACGAGTCTCCGTCTCTCTTTGATTGCACTTTTATTCAGCTTTCCATCAGCTCGACAGAACCGGAGCGCTTCCCCTGGTGTCTAATAAGTCCAATGTCATCCTTCACATCCAGCGCCATGTTTGTTTCCTCCGCTCAGCCGACGCGAGGGCCGCGCCAGGTCGAGGAGCTCAACTGAACGCGACGGCAAAATGGCATTGTTAAATTCCCGTCTCGCCGACGGCGTTTATCCAAATTGCAGGTTCTCATCAGAATTTCCGATACGGCGCTCGCTTGTGTTGAATCTCATTAGACTGTGCAGGTGCACCAAGTCTCGCACTTGGGGGGGGGGGGGGGGGGGGGGATGATGATAAATCATTCTCAACAGTTGGAGTGTTTACATTTGGCACAGGCTCATTTCACATCTCAAGGGAGCTTTTCTTTTCTTTTTTTGTGTGTTTTTTTTTAGTACTCATAAATGACACTGACTGTGCCATAACCTCCGTTTCAAAAGTAATGGAACAGTCAGGGCGGCCCGGTAGCCCAGTGGTTAGCACGTCGGCTTCACAGTGCAGAGGTACCGGGTTCGATCCCAGCTCCGGCCTCCCTGTGTGGAGTTTGCATGTTCTCCCCGGGCTTGCGTTTTTCTCCGGGTGCTCCGGTTTCCTTTCCAAAAACATGCATGACAGGCTGATTGATCACTCTAAATTGTCCCTAGGTGTGAAGCGTGGATGGTTGTTCGTCTCTGTGTGCCCTGCGATTGGCTGGCAACCAATTCAGGGTGTCCCCCGCCTACTGCCCGAAGACTGCTGGGATAGGCTCCAGCACCCCCCGCGACCCTAGTGAGGATGAAGCGGTTCGGAAAACGAATGAATGAATGGAACAGTCAGGCCGGTTTGTTTGTTTTTGCTGTAAAAGGCGAACCTTTGAATTTGACATTGAGAGGTAAATATGCGACAAAAGGTCATCGGGATTGGGGAAGACTACAAACGGATGTTGCATGTGACTAAAAGTCTGCAACACGTGATTGACAGGGCAAGTCCTACTACATTGATTGTACAAACAACATTAAAAGCAAAGTTTGAAAAACCTGCCAAAAGAGTCAATGTCAAGACTCAAACTCTATCGAGAATGCATTCTACACAACGAAGGACAACGTGAAAACGAAAATAAATGTGAAAAATGCAGTTGAAGCATTTCGGGGTGCGGATGGCTGGGGGCAGGGGGGGTGGGTGCCATGTAGTATTGTGACACTCAGCCTGCCAGCAAGTCGGTGCTTCTCCACCACAAAGGATTGACTCGGACTCACGTCGGGCCTTAATCTTCCAGCCTCCTGTTCCCGCAGCGTGAATAACACACGCGACACACTGACTGGCAGATAAAGTGCTCACATGTCCCGCAGGGAGCCTCAAACGCAGCCGCACAGAGAAAAAGGAAGCCGCAACGTGGCGCCGTCCCCGCAAAACCTACTTTCCCCCTTGTACTTGAGTGGATCCCTTCCAGATAGATGAAAATGCGCGACAGAGAGAGAGACCATAAATTCAAAGTTCACAACTTTAAATCACAACTTGTCCATATACTGCAGAAAGCAATAAAATTTAAAAAAACACGCTCGCACACGCAGTATTTTAGCCCGCCCCTTTCAGTGCCACCAGTCTCACTTCATTATTTTTGCCTTGCAATTGACATTTAACATAAATTGCCGTGCAAATTATTGCTATTATTATTTTTTTTGGGGGTGGGGGGGGGGGCAGAGAGGAACCCGCCACTGGTAGTAGTTGCTCGAGTTCGACTTCCGACATTAATTAGCATGAGTCACGCGAAGACGGAAGCAGGCGCGCGCCAAGCCGATCATTAATCCTGCCACGGAAAGGAGATGAAAGCGTGCGGATTCTTCCATTTACTTGTTATTTGCATATGAAAATATGCTTCGTGTCGCAGGTACGCCAGACTCCTGCTCCTGACAACAAAGAGGAGCAATTTAGCGAAAGGCAACGCGCGCGTCAACGCTGTACTTACAAACAGCACAAAAATACCGAACAAAATCTCAACCGCAACTACGAACCCGTCTTTAAAAAAAAATAATAATAATCTGACATTTCTATAGTGCACAATGCTACCTTGACTTGCCATGAATACATTTCAGACAAAAAAAAAAAAAAAAAACAACAGAATCTTTTTGTTTCATGTCTCTACAAAGAACTATAAGTCTTGTAATGTAGCGATACGACTAATAACAATTGACAATCGATTTATCTGTCAACTATTTTGTCAGTAAAATGACATTCTTTTAAAAACATGTTTTAATATAAATGATTTTATTTAAAAAAAAAAAAAAAAAAAAAGAGATTATAGATAATGACCGTAGATAATGTCGTATTTGTGGATATGTGCCTTTAAGGGCCATGGCCCCGTGAGTGAAGCCAGAAGCTGAGTTGCAGCCTAGCGCAGGTCATCATGAAAAACCCAAATTTTGTTTCGCAACACAAATTGGAAAAAAAATTAAAAATCGCTCGAAAAAACCCCAACATTTTTGCAAAGTCCGGTATTCCGGTGAAAGCGCATGGATTTTAGATGAGGACCTGACAGATTAATCGGCTGATTAATTTAACCAGCCGATATTAGCTCTTTTCAAAATCAGCAAAAATCGGACTTCTTTTTCCTCTTGCCAACTTTTGATGATTGTTTTGTCTTTTTTAATCTACACGTTAACACATTAAAGAATAAAAAAAAATATGCCATTCAACCATTTCCAGGGTTGGCCATGAAAAGAGGCGGCGACGGCCCATTCATCACGGCTTGCAGCTTCAAATAAATATTTAAAACACTTCAAATAAATATTTTAAAAACACTAATACTATACTGTATGTATTATGTAAATCAACTCGTGAAAAAGTAACATGGCATTGAGCTTGACTAATCGTGGTATGTAATTACAGTGTTATTCCTGGTATTTTGTTTCAACAATAAATGAATGGTCTTAATTAGCTTGGCAACTATTGCTTGACAGGCAATTAAGGGTGCGGAATCTTACAGTCTGGGGGAGGCGGCGTTAACAAGTCGCTGTCGGGCAGATGGTTCTCATGCTTCTTTTGCAGGTATTAACCTTGTTTCAGTCGCTAACAAGCCGCGCTTTCAAGAGGTGTTTCAAATTTGGTCTGACGGTGATCATATCCTCGACGCTAGCGTGGCCAGGTCGCAGAAACAAACAAGTTCATTATCCCCCGAGAAGGCGCGCCGCGTGACGAGCAAATAAGTAAACCTCCAACTAATACGTCGCCAGTGCGCATTAAAAACGGCGGCTAATAGCCATCACAAGGCACATTCGGCGTTATCGTGTTAATTAAGGCGCCGCGTTCCTTGCTGTATAAACACGAGCGGCAGCAGGCGTTCCATAATGTGCCTGCATTTACTGTACAATTATTACTGCAACGTATGCCATTTTGATGCCGGATGCTGTCGACAAAAGCTCTTGTTCATTCCTTTTTCTTGTTACTAGCCAGAATTTGAGGGGCTCAAATTGTTCAGAAAGAGGACGGCGAGATCAAAGCAGCAACGTGGTCAAATTCAGACACGAAGAAAATGACATGGAAATACAGTCAAACCTCGGTTTTCGAACGTCTCGGTTCTCGACCAATTCGGTTTTTCGACCAAAAATGTTGATTTTTTTTATGCCTCGGATGACGAACAAATTTCCGTTCTCGAACAAGCGCACTTGAATGCACCATTTGACTCCGCTCGCCTGCCTTACACGAGGAAGTGACGCTTCCTTGTGTTGCTTTCCATTGTGAGCAGACGTGTTCAATAAACATTTTTATTTTAAAAGGAGCGTGGTTTTGGTTTTAGAACAATTTCGGTTTTCGAACAGCCCTTCTGGAACGGATTATGGACGAAAACTGTACCACTTTGGAATTATTGTGCATAATTGTAGACCACTAAAGTCAGGCTATAAACGCAGGAGAAATAAAATATTGGCAAAAAACTGACATTCATGAGTCAAGGTTGATTTTACGTAACAATCAAAACAAAACAAAAACAAACAAACCGGTAACATTTCGTGATGTAAGTCACGCTAGCAATGAAATTTCTGTTTCTTGAAACAAAGTACGACTGCCCCACTTGCCCCTTTCATACAAAATTCCCCACCCCCTGCTCAGCCCAAAATATATCTCAAAACAAATTTCTCTGCTATGTATTTGCACGGATTAGGAGGCTGAGGAAATACGATCCCGCCGCGCCTTCCGCCATGTCCTCGCGTGTGCAGATTGAACGGGTTAACGCGTGTACCTGGGGAGCCGAAGATGAGCCTCTCAGATTTGGTTGGCTGACGTCGCAAACGCTGCCTTGTGATGTTTCCAAACAACTTGGAGAGAACATGTGGCACAGCAGCTGTGTGTGCTGGTGCAATTCGATACCAGTCGACACACTCGGTGCGTGTGCGTGTGTGTGTGTGTGTGTGTGTGTGTGTGTAGATGTGCGCGAGAGGCCCATTTGCGAGCTCTGATTTGCTTTATCGACCACGAGATCTCAGGCAGACGCAAAACGCGGCGTGTTGTTATTGGGTTATGTCACATCCAAGGGTCGGCGCAACAGGATGGGTGACTTAATTATTGTTGCCAAGCAAGAGAAGAAGATGGAGCCATGGTAATCGTTCAACGATTTATCGCATGAGAGGCATTCGATGTGGTTGAGATATCTTGTAAAAAAAAATAAATAATAAAAAAAAAAGGCCCCGCTGTGTTGATTGCATGCATCAAGCAAACATAAATGGAAGGAATTTGCCTCGCGCAGCAGCTGATTTATTTGTATTTTGCTTTTAATTATTTACAAAGCGTTCTCTGAGAAAGAATCCAATTTCCGAAACATCAGCCATTCTCTTTGCTCAGTTCACCCCCACAACTTATTAATTTCCTCTTTTGGGAAATGAGTAGCGTGCAGCAGCAGCAGCAGCAGCGGCAACAACACCATGCGGAAGAAACAGGAGGTCCCTCGTGCATGAAATGAAAGTGTTTTTCCACCACACAGACCGACAAGCTCCCCCCTCCATAGCAACCCCCACCCAAAAAAAACAACAACAAAAAAAAACTAAACCACAGGTGATGCTCATTTTAATTCTTGTGGTGCATCCCTTGAACAAGCGTTACCTCGGCAACAAGTGTATTTGACAAGGTTCTTTTTTTTCACATGCATGAACAAGTCTCCCCCCCCCCCCCACACACACACACACCAATGATCAAATTTCAATGGTGACCCCCCCCAAAAAATTTTTGTTGCAGTCCTGTGAAAAACACGAATGTCCATTTTTGCCATTTTAATTAATTCATTCATTTTTATGTAAATGATTTGCTTTTCCTCCCAAGGGTCGCGGGGTGTGCTGGAGCCTATCCCAGTCGTCTTTGGGCGGTAGGCGGGGGGGGGACACCCTGAACCGGTCGCCAGCCAATCGCAGGGCACACGGAGACGAACAAACATCTGCGCTCACACTCACACAATTTCGAGTGTTCAATCAGGCTGCCACGCATGTTTTCGGGATGTGGGAGGAATACCCGGAGAAAACCCACGCTGGCCCGAGGAGAACATGCAAAACTCCACACAGGGAGGCCGGAGACAGGATCGAACCCACGACTTCTGCACTGTGAGGTCGAGGCGCTCACACTGCCACCGGGCCGCCCGCATTGATTTCAATCCCTTCACAAAAAAGTATTTGATCCACTTTTGTCACTACAACGTTTATTCGTGAAGTCAATTTAATTCAACACCCGCTTGAACGTATTCTTGCTTAAAAGGAGGGACGCAAGTGCACTTTTTTTTTTTTTTCCTCCACTGTTGTGGAACAATTGCTCGACGACGAGGAAGGGCGACCCACCCGCCCGCCGTCGCGGAAATATGATTTCCGTTTGTGTGGTCCCTAAATAAGCTGTCACCCCCCCCCCCCCAAGAACGCACGCATGGCGGGAGCTGACAAAAGTCGCTCTATTACCATGTTGATAACATCAATTTGGGTCGTCACAACGGGATGAAGTGACAGCCCCCGAGCCCCCGCGAGTCCCCGCGAGGCTCGCTCGCTCGGCGCCGAGCCGCAAGGTTGGCGCTTTGATTAGAATCTGGGGCCCATCCATTCTTCCGTGCCCTCACTACCTCCTACGGCAATTAGATTGATATCGAGCCTCCGGGGTATTTTCACTTGGGATGGAGATAAAGGGGAGCGCTTCCCCCAAGAAGACATGTCGCAAATGGAGTTGATGATAGCCTTCACGTATGGGACCGTTGGATTGGTTGGAGGTCGGCGCCGAACGCGCTGTGGCTGCGAGGGATGCTGCGGAAAGTGCGGAAAGTTTACAAGCTGCTGCTTCTTTTTTTTTTTTTTTTGTCTCACCCCCTCGGCCTGTATGCTGTCAAAACATCTAGGAAATGAAACGTCTAGGAAAAAATTGTCTGAAATCGTCTGTTATGTGGAATAGGATGAGGATACAATGGGAAAAGACCATTTGTGGGATTCAAATGCTGGATTTGCAACAGCGGTTCATAATGAGAAAAAAAAAAAGGAAATGACAAAAGAACAACGTTTAAATCGTAAGCCTAACTCCCAAAATCATTTTTAATCGTCACCTAATCAATAAGGAAAATAAGCTGCTTGCTTACGCCAATTATTTGATCAAATTAATAGACATTTGTAATTTCGTCATTGACTCATCGATTCAAGCCATTTTAAACCTGAAATTGCCAAAATCCTCCGAATTTAGGGAGCCCAACCCACCGGAAATCCACGATTGCGCGATCGCTGAATTTACAAGTGATTTCAAAGCCCTCGGCAGAAAACGGGTGACGTGCAGAATCTTCCAATTACATGTTAAGTTTTCATCCCGGCAGCTAAACGTTGCAATCAGACACACTGAATCTCCAAGCTGGTTCAAACGGCAAGATTTTAAAATTGTCGGCCCACTGCCAAATTACCGAGAGAGCCCGCACGAGACGTGACGACAAAATACATAAATAAATAAAAATCATGGGGTATAACAGTTTTGCACGTACCGTGTGTGGTGAACCGATTCATTTGGGAAGATCATCTATCGTCGGGGGTAAAATCTCGCAAAAAAAACAAACAAACAAAAAAAAACTGTCGCAAGATTAAACGTGACTTCCGAATTAACAAATATGATCGACAACGAGGCAGCGGGCAAAAAGAAAAGACGTTGGTCCAATAGGCGGATGGTACCCGCGACCGCGTAATGTTTTTTTATTTGTATTTTTTTGGTCGTAGAAATTTTGTATAAATATTCACACTCGTGCCACGTTTCACCAAGTTGTTCGTCCATCTCCGACGTTTCATCGCAACTTTATGTTGCGCCAGGATGCTTTTGATTTCGGATTTCCCGCCGCCTCGTTTTCCCATTGGCCGCACGTCAATGTCATCGAAACGCGGTCGGCCTAAAATACGTGTTGAATAACGCGAGATTCGAGGTCGGAAAAAAAAAAAAAAAGAGCACGTCTAATCACCACAGAAGTGACGTCTTTTGCATTGATTTGTTTTTCCGGGCGGCTTCCTTATATGGAGACCTAGCTAGAACATATAATATACGATAAGAACCTCGGGAGGGTAACAGTTTGGTGCTTGGCTTAATTTCTGTGTGTTTGTGATGTTTACTATAAAAAAAAAAAAAAAGGAGGATACTTGCGCAGCGGCACAAAACAGTCGTGCGATGCCCCGGGTTTACGAGCGTCGTATACCGTACAATTGTTTTCCTTCCCGATACGAGTCGCAGGTGGCCCGTCGTCTTTACTGTGCCGCGGCGATCAGCCATGTGAACGACCCGAGCCGCCATCTGCTGCCGGTCCGCCTGCTGTCTCCTCTCCAGTTGCCCCCCGATCTTAAAACGTCATCAAAATGTTTGTCCCGCCCATCTCTGCTGGGCATCATTTGCATTTGTGTCGGCATTATATTCGTTATCGCTCTACCGTCGACGATAGCTCTAAAAAAAAAAAAAAAAAAAAAATCATCATTGGTTAGCTCGTCCTGAGGAAACAAGCGGATGCATCTGGGTTTTCGTCATTGTCTCTAATTCAAGGGCATCAGCCAAACAACGGCATGCTTGCATTATGTGCGCGCATGAAGATGGGACAATGGAGACTCTCTGTAGAGGTACTTATAGATAATAACCTTGAATAATTAACCGTGCCGTGCAGGAATTCTCCCTCGTAGCACATTCGTCAGCGACTGGATGGAGAGAGACACTTTATTCATCTGCATTAGCAATTACAAAAAAAGCATTTGATTGAAAGTAACGTACAAAACAAGACACTTAAAGGCATAAATTGGGTTGGCGAAGCAGGCCGGCGACGGCGGCTGTAGGGAGAACAAGTGGATTGAAGGCCATTTGCATTCAGGCCTCGCCCGTAACGCTATTCTTGACCAAGGTGCCGGTCCCGCAACCACTTAGTCTTTATCGGACTGGATTGCCGCCAGACACCAATTTCACAAGATTGAAAAGATACCTATATAGTCACTTCATTTAACTCATCCTCCAGGAGCAAAGGACAAGATGCTGATCAGAAGTACATCGGCGAGGGAACTTTCACAGAGTTACAGGAAGAAAAAAAAAAAAAACACGGAGAGACGGGAAATGGAAAAACAAGGGGGACTCGAGCCAAGGAGTGCAAATATTTCAAGATCATCAATAATCCATTTATCGATCCACTTTCTGGGCTCATTACGGTCAACAGTGAGCTGAAGCCTACCCTAGAGAGGCGGGGAACCGCCTGGGCTGGATGGCAGTCAATCAAAAGGCCGATCAACATGTATCCACTCTATCGTTGGAAGATGAATGGATACGCAACGGATGCTAATAAGATAAGCATTGACCGTCATAAAGTCAAGCGTAAAGGTCAAAATTGGGTGGTGGAAACCTCGCCTCTCCTCTTACCAAGGTATCACGGTTTGACCATCTTTATTTATCACGTAAATAAACTGTCCGGGAATGTGGATTACTCTTGAGTGAGATCCTCAGGCTAAAAGGGTGTTCACACGTACAAAGTTATACGGGTGTAGCCCCCTGAAAGCAGCTTAAACCGAAAAAGCAGCTTAAACCGGAGCAAATTTAACCCTGCTCAGGAGGTGGTTTAAAAATTCACTCCGGAGTACAGTGAAACTCCTCTACAACGAAACCTACATGGGCGAAAATACCCCCTACAGTGAAAATACCCCCTAGTGTGAAAAATCTTCATGCATTAACACCATTCCCACTCTCCTGCCCACCCCATACAACGAAAATAACCCCTGTTGCGTTATACGAAATTACATCTGAGATCAAATTCGCTACAGTGAAAAACCCCCTGTTGTGAAAAATGTCTTGCTGTAAACATGATTTCGTTGTAGAGGAGTTTCACTGTGAACGCTACAGTGTGTGCCGTGTGAACACCCCTTTTGTCACTTCGTCATACGTGTGGAGAAAGTATCCCCAGGTAACCCCCCCCCCCCCCCCCGACTACGGGACACAACGGGGCAATCAGTTAATTCACAAGGCTTCCTCTCCCAAGAGTGCTTGCTACAAAGTCACCGTTGAAACAAAGAAAAAATAAATAAATCCAGGAAGGCGGCCGGCTACGAAATGCATCCAATCACCGAGCCGCCCAGTAGACTCGAGTACACCTGGCATAGATCTCGCTGTCTGGCACAATATTTCTCATTTGAATTTACAGGGTAATATATTCAGGGCAGAATTTAATAGCAGCATCGCTGAACTTGTTCACCCCAAACGAAGCGGTTAAGACAACGTGTCGGGCCTTCCTTGATCCGGTGAGTGATCTAGCAGGGTGACGAAACGAACAAGCAAGACGGCGACCGGGTCGGCAGCATTAACCACCAGATGACACCTGTCAGCGACTCCGACGCGCCCTCTCGACAGCTCGTCGAGCTGTTCGTGCAGTTTTCCTTCAAGCGCCACCGGAAAAAAAAAAATCACGATGAGAGAATATTAAAGCCGCCTGTCAAGGAGGGACGGCTTTGTTGATATCATCTCTAAAGGGCACCCATGTTAAGGGATTAAGAGTGAAAGGCAGCCAAACGAGATTTTACGTTACATCGCAGTTGGGGAAATTTCGCTGCAAAAACACAGCGAGACATTAAATCGGCCGCTGATGTGTTAAAAAGTCATTTTCATGGAATCGCTGGGCCGTAGATGGCGTTGGAAGTGAGAACACGTCTCTCGGAGTTGAGGCTCAAAGACACAATTAAAATCAAATCCGAGCGCCATCGCTGCTGCTTTGACTATTTTAGGCCTGCCTCCAAATTAGATGACACATCACATGTAACATGATCAGAGATGTTTTCAATGTGTGTTACACAGATAGTGTAACGCACATTATGAAATAAGTGTAAAATACGAGCGGTGAAAAGAAAAGCTCACCATATCTTCAGCATCCGCCAATGATAAATCTTGATCAAAAAAAACCAAACAATAAAGCGCCCGCCCTCTCCTCACCGCTGTCACGGGAGACTTGTTGAGCGAGGAACTCTGTAGCCAAGCGGCCTCTCCCTCGGTGCACTACATCACAACAACGCCACGAGTAAGACAGAAATGTCAAGTGGGGGGGATTTTATTTGAGGAATGTCGCCTTGACCTGTCCGGAGTCTGTATTTTCTGCTGGGTATGGAACATTTTACTCAGGAGTGCCCAGAGCACCAAACGCGACTGCAGCAGGAATGAAAAGGTGGAGTGAGAAGTGAGTCAGTCCGACCTGAAGAAACCCAAGCTGGAATGTCCCTCCAGCTTGTCCTCATTTGGGTCCAGGGTAAATGCAGCCCATCCAATTGACTTTGGGTGAGACTACACCCTTGACTGGTCAGCGGTCAATCACAGGGCGCGCAGAGACAACCAACCATTGACAATCACTTTCACAACTACCACGTCTTACATGCATCCATCCATCCATTTTCCGATCCGCTTTATCTTGCGCGAGGGGTGCTGGAGCCGTCTTCGGGCAGTAGGCAGGGGACACCCTGAACCAGTTGCCAGCCAATCGCAGGGCACACAGAGACAACCATCAACAACCATCCACACTCACAATTACACCGAGTGACGATTCCGAGTGTTCCATGAACCTGCCATGCATGTTTTTGGAATGTGGGAGGAAACCGGAGTACCCGGAGAAAACCCACCCAGGCTCAGGGAGAACATGCAAACCCCAACACAGGAAGGCCAAAGCGGGATCGTACCCTCGACCTCTGCACTGTGAGGTCGACGCGCTAACCACTCGACCGCCGGGCCACCCTGAATGAAGAAGTCCAGTATGCTCTTTGCAAATACCTTCACCCGGATTCGAACCAGGATTGCTGCGGCCACAAGGCAGGGTACTAACCACTATACGATCACAGCTTTGTCGTAATCTGATTGGATGAAATCAGATTATGCATAGTTGAGTTCACGTCCTTATTTATTTGTTTCTCAATTTGCTAGTTGCTAATATTCCAATCCACTATCCACATCCACCACTACTCCACTATCACGCCCCCTCTACTACTTCTACGGCATGATCCTGGTGGACTTTTGTACCACTGCCACCTGCTGGCCATATTTTTTACTATTTAACATTACAGTCAAGCCTGCACCTTCAGTGAGAAGTTGCATCAGACTCTCATGCAAAAACGTGATTGACGCCTTTAGACGTCATGGGGAGGCGGGGACTATGCATTAATTGACGCTTTTAGACGTCAAAGGGTTTGAATGGGTTAACGTTCTTGACATATATTTGTTTCTTAACGTCTGAGTGCAAGCCTATCCGCTTGCTATGCCTCTCATCTGCCGTCTCGAGTTTCATCGTCTTCCATTTCTATTTCTTTTCCAATCACTGATGGCGCCATGATTTCCCCGCGTCAGCTCGGATCACACGTTTCCCCCGAAACTTCATGAATCAAAATATGGAAAAGGTAAACTAGCAGAGGCGCTTCGACGCGTCCCCCCGCTATCTTGGTTTCGTCTTAACGCCACATGGGATAATTCGGCATCAGTGAAAATGTGCTCCAACTTGGCCACCTTGCTCCCTTCAGTCCTCGGGGTCGGTTTGTTAGCTGTCGCTGGCTATCTTTCTTCAATCTCACCCATTGTGTTTGCTCGATGGAAAAGGAAATCTGTCAAATGTCCGTCCCTGCGGGATAATACCAGAGCTGCGCATTTTGTTAAATCGATCCTGGGAGGCCCATTAAGAAACAAAGTGCAAGAGGGAGCGGAGGAACACCAGAGCAGAGGCCTAGTTAGAGGTCTGACGCTCAGGGGCTTGCAGGCAGTTCGGCGTCTGAGAAAGCGCGGCGAAAATAAATATGAAGAAAAAGATGACAGATAGCGGAAATGGAATGAAAGCGGGAGGTAGCTTCTCATACAACAGATGGCCGGTGGGCGAAAGAAAATGGACAGGATGATGAGAGGAAGGATGGGAAAAAAAAAAAAAAAAAAAAGAGCCGAACATGGGAGAAAAGAGCAGGCCAGAAGACTTCAGACGGCAGCTTCATTATTATGTAAGATGAGTCGCGCCCCCATTGAGTGACCCTTAACACCCTTTGAACCTCCATAGAGAGATCACCAGGGTGCATGCTAACAATGGCAAGGTGGTGGAGAGACAAGAGAAGCGAGCGGAGAAAGGGTGAGCCCGTGAGGCGGGTTCACGTGGTCTCTAAATGAAGGCCGTATGCCTTCATTCGGTGCTGGCCAAACGCATTAAAATGCATTATCGCCATGACAACGCAGGACAGACGCTATGCCATCAGTTCATCAGGATTCTGGTACGGCTGCTAACTGGAGCTTTTTTTCCCCCCAAATGATTTCAGGTGAGAGGCGCGGTTAACCCGGGACAAGTCACATCTATCGGCAATTGAGAGAGTTCCGTCAATTTAGGAAGCCGGCGACGCTTCATGTGGAGATTTCAAACCCGGAGCTCAGACAGAAGTACAGTCAAACCTCGGTTTTCGTCCACAATCCGTTCCAGAAGGCTGTTCGAAAACCGAAATTGTTCGAAAACCAAAACCACGCTCTTCGTAAAATAAAAATGTTCACTGAACACGTCTGCTCACAATGGAAAGCAACACGAGGAAGCATCACTTCCTGGTCTACCCGAGGAAGCGTCTCTTCCTCATGGAAGGAAGGCGAGAGGAGTCAAATGGTGCATTCAAGTGCGCTCAGTTTGTTCGAGAACCGAAATGTGTTCGGCATCCGAGGCATAAAAAACTCGAAATTTTTGGTCGAAAACCGAATTGGGCGAGAACCGAGACGTTCGAAAACCGAGGTTTGACTATAAATCCCCAAATAACACTTGGTTTATTTGTGTTGTTTTTTTTGCAGTGCCTCTACGCATGAGGCTTTATCTGAAACGCAGATGTCGATCGCACTCTGCGGTATTAAGAGAGGATTCCAAGTTTGCCGAATGCGCCCCTGGGGAGTGAGAGTAGCTCTAATCGAGGAGACGCAAGAAGATCCTGAGCAAAATTTGGTGGACTATCTGTTTCCTCAATGACCACGGTTAGGCAAGGATTTCAAAAATGTAAAACACCCTTTAAGACCGCCTGATATACTGACGACATTTCGTGGTTTATCAACAAACACGTCAATGCGCCGACCTGCCGTGGTTACGGTTTGATTGGGAGAAGTGTCGGCTCATATCGGGGGTCGGCAACAGGCGGCTCCAGAGCCGCATGGGGCTCTTTAGCGATATCTAGTGGCTCCCTGGAGCTTGAAAAAAATGTTTGAAAATGGAAAAAAGATTTTGATAGTAGGCTAAAATAGCTCAAATAGCTTTTATTTTTTTGCTGCTCCAGACATATTTGTTTTTGGGGGGGTTTTTTTGTCCTGTATGGCTCTTTCAACATTTTGGGCTGCCGACCCCTGCCTCATATAAACATTTACTGTAATTATGACTTCACGAGCTGCCTCACCGAGGGCATACAAACTTACAGCCAATTGCCTTGACCAAAAGTGCGGGTGCAAGTCGATACACGTCGACGGCCTACAGCTCCTCAAGAACAGATAAAAAAAAACAAAAAAAAGACAGAACACATTTTGATGGACATGCAGTCACTCCTCTGATGAAGTCCTTGACACCTGGATAGAGTTGTCAGTTTGACTGTTAAAAAAAAAAAAAAAAAATAGCCGAAAATATCACCCCTGTCGACTCTAACCTTTGAAAGGTCTCGCATCAGCAAGATATCGCCGCAAACAGCAAATGTCTGTTTCAGCTCAGACAAGCGGACGTGTTTATGTACGTGTCGGTAAAGTGGTCTCGGCCTCGACAGCTGGAGACTGGTGACGAGACGAGGACGGACAGAGACATCTCTCCCAAATGTCTCCGCCTGCGTCTCGCACTCGAGGCACTGATAAGAGCCGACGTTTAATTTGGTGGGTCAAGTCAAAACGAATGCCTCAAAACAGCAGTGGCAGGTGCGGGAAAACTAATCGGCTCCTGAGCACCGCGAGTGGCTGGCGGAAGGAAAGCAACCACTTACTGCACATCCATCAACCGCACTTCCTATTGGTCATCATTTTCCGGCGGGCCGCAAGCCAGACAAAAAACTCGAATGAACGACCCAACGGAGAATGTTTGTATGTAATTAGTTTACTGTTTTGATGCATTGTGTGCCATCGAGAGGGGGACCCAAAATTGATGACAGATTTTTTTTTGGGCGGGGGGGGGGGGGGGGGGCACGGTCATTTGATTGAGTTCCGTGCCAAGTTCCACTGAAATGAACACCTCTCATAGGTTTCAGGCGACTAATGTGGCAGCTGAGTGGCCGTTAGCATAGCTTGGCATCTGGAAATAAAAGCGGGAAAGTGGGGCGAGGGAGGGGGGGGGGGGGGGGGGTCACCAGCAAATGGTTACAAAATACTGTAGATTCACCTGATATTGATACGGTGACAATGGTACAAGTTAGCTTTGGGCTCGTCTCTGGTTCCTTCTGGAGGATTCAAAGACATAGCTAGCTTTCTGTGGTTTACAATTGAGCTGAGAAATCATTACGATGTAGGACGGGGGGGGGGTCTGGTACAGGAGGAGCCCGATAACCATCCTGATTATTTGACTCGGCCGGGTGTGTTGGAGGAGGGGAAAACATCGAAAGCAGGCCGGGGGCTGGAGTGGGGCTCTCGAGGACCAGACTGAGGCACTCCTAGCGGAGGACACGTGACGAGCAAAAGGCAAAATATGAAAATGTCAAGGGGCAAGAGTAAGGGATTACTGAGGCGTTGGGGAGGGATTACCATGGGATGAGCGGGATGAGGAGTTACTGTCACAAAGATGGCGAAAAATCCTTTGGAGAAGCTAACAATAGTGACGAGACAGCAGATGATCGCTCATGTCGCCGTTAGCCCATTTCGGCGAGCGCGATTGGAACTGACGGCGGCTCAAAAACACTGCGGCAGAGACAGATGGAAGTCAAACGACCACATCGGCAATGATAAATAACACACCGATAAACCTTACGTAAGCAGGAATCAGTCAGACAATCGTGACCAATGATGCGAAACGATGTGTCAGAGCAAAATCGACAAAATCTAAACATGTCAAATGAGCTCGACTTTTTTTTGTGTAGCTTTTGCAGCAAAAGGAGTATTCCGCAGCAGCCACATTCTCAACAATATATCTTCCTGCAATCATTTTACTTCGGTCTACAATATACGGTGCAAAAATAGATCATTAAAGGGGGCGTCCATTTTATTTTTAATTAGAGTGGCTTCTACAAGAGAATTCAGTGCAGATCTGCTTACATTTTGACATGACAGCATGTATGTCGCACTTTAACATAACTTGAAAGTGGCTCTGTATCTTCACGTAGCCTAGCTGAACGAGTCATAGACAGAGAAACGTGATATGCAGGCATTTTTGTATATTAGACCTTATTTAATTTACTTTGAAGGAAGATGTATACATAATCGTAAAATTATCCGTCATTGTTACAACCAATCAAAAGCACTAATGGTATCCTGTCCTTGGTATCGGTGACAACTCAAGCATTGATACTGACAAGCCAAGCAGAAGCCCAAATGTATCTAAAGTTCAAATGTATTTAACTTTTTTTTTTGTTGCAAGCAACACAGACAGCTGCAGCGAAACGCTAATTAATTCGCTCATCCTCCTCCCCATTGCACCGCACGTATACAGAAGTACACACCGAGTGGCATTCGTCGGCGGCTGATCGCGTCAACGCTAAATATCCACATTAATCCGTCACGTTCACTTACTGTAAATAATCACATAATCTGTGCGCTCCACATGAGAACGCAGCCATTACACACCAGCGTACGGTGTCACACTCGTCTCGTCGAGACGGCTTCGCCCAGACGACTTCTCGCAAACATCTCCTCCGTGAAGCTAATTCGCACGTCAGAGTCAGTCGAGCGGCAAGAAAGCCACATTACCGTGATCAGTAAGCAGGCTGACGCTTAAGGACGATAAAAATTACCATAGAAAACGACAACGACACTTGGAATACAGTAATCCGACAAACATTGCAGCATAGCCGATTTAAACACACCCTTGGCATTATTTTGAAAGCATTAAGCGCACTTAATAGTTGAAGGTCTTTAAACACAATTTTAAAATAATCCATTTATTTAAACCAAAAAATATTGCACAAATCCATCTCTATTTACAATACACAAAACCGTATTATCATCATATCATATTGCCATCTCACAATATACATCGAGAGCCACGCCTAAAGACGTATATTAAAGTGAACCTACAGCCATTGCTATTCTGTAGGCGTAAAAAGCAGGATTGAAGGGGATTGAATTTCATTCAATTTAAAGTGTAAAACAAAAGTTTTCCCCATCTATTGTTCAACAATAGAACTATGCTGAAAGTAAAGAGGAGGCGATACAAAATAGCCATGAAATGTACTACTACTACTACCACAAAAACTGGGATTGTCCAAAAACATTTTTGGAAAAGTTTCATCCCATTTAAACTGATTAAAACATGCATTTAAAGTACTCCTCGGTGTCTCCACTCCCTCTTTGACTGACCAGTTATGGGAGAGTGTCACATCACATCACTTGGAGGGAAATGGGAAACGAAGACTCGCACAGGTCTCCATTCTCCAAATAAGATGTGGAGTGTGCTTGCTTCAAGCTGTTTAATTTTAACTCCCGCTTGTAGTCGACTCTAACACCGGCACATGAAACAAAAGAGCTTTAAAATGCCAGGTCCAAAAACACTACAACGTCCAACCAAATCTCCTCTCACCCAAGTCTGCTAGCAGCGCCAAGTAACCATAACGGACGGGCATGCAGAGGAGTGTAATTTACCTTGAGCTGTAAGAGCAAGAGAGAGACAGAGGCGTGGGCGTGGGGGTGGCAGGTGCTGCTGCTTTCACTGATTGCTCTCCTCTTATCAGAGCGAGCGCTCGGGCGACGGACGGCCTTCCGTTGAATTTGTGCGCCGCAAAGGAGAGGACCTCTGCTGGCATTTTCATCAACAAAGAATAGACTGGAGGGCATGCGTGGCTGTGACCAGGCAGCTGCAGACCGAATGGTGCAGTTTTTTTGTGTTAATGGGACAAAAGTTATTTAATCATCCTTTTTTTTTTTTTTTTTAATTAATCAGACGATTAATCGGTTATCAGAATTTTACTATGACAAATATTGGAACTGGCATCGGCCCGGTGACCAGGCAGCTGCAGACCGAATAGTGGAGACTTTTTGTGTTAAGGGGACAAAAGTTATTTAATCATCGTTTTTTGTTTGTTTGTTTGTTTGTTTGTTTTTTAATTAATCAGACGATTAATTGGTTAGCAGAATTTTACTATGACAAATATTGGAATTGGCATCGGCCCTGTAACCAGGCAGCTGCAGACCAAATAGTGGAGACTTTTTGTGTTAAGGGGACAAAAGTTATTTAATCATCTTTTTTGTTTGTTTGTTTTTTTTTTTTTTAATTAATCAAACGATTAATCTGTTAGCAGAATTTTACTCTGACAAATATTGGAATTGGCATCGGCTTGAAAAAACATTTTGGAGAGACATTTCCAAGGTGCTGTCACTTGAACCGACGGGTCATTTTCTCGGTGAGGACTGCACCAGCCCGAGTTGCTTATTGACTGTTTTTATTGTGAAGCACCTGGTGAACATCCTTTCAAAAGGTGCCAAACATCCAAACTACAATTGTATTAACTCGCTTTGCCGCAATGGTGGCTTGTATTTTGTGACTACTCCCAAGCTGGCTGCGGCCAAGAAACACATTCCCAAAGGCGCACTAATTGTCCGTATTTGGAGGAAGGAAGCGAGAAGAAGCTCAATATTGACCACGGTCCGTCCCAACAAAAGCCCAAACTAAATGCGGCGCTAATCCCCATTTAGGCTGCCGTAATGAGGGGCGCATACACACGAGGAGGGACTGCCAGCTTGCAGAAAGTCCATTAGACATCCATCCGGGCAAGGAACGCAGCAGCCGTGTATGGAAATGAGCGTGTCGGCAAAGATATGCACAAAAACAGCCCGAAACTAAAACCGCATGGGCTAAAGGGATCAAACCACCTAACCTTTAAATACTCGACAAAAACCTCGCATGCATGAAAGGTTTACTTGAGAGGTCTAAATTGCAGTCTACCTTCTCTGTTGCAGCGCTAACATTAGCGTACCCCGTTGGCGTGTCACACTTGTGGTAATGCGGTTATTTTTAGGTATTACTATGATATAACGTCGACGGCGTTGCCGACATTCGGCCGACATTATAATGTATGAAGGACACATACACAGCAGTGGGGCATTCGGCGAGCGTATATGGGGCTGGTATGTCCCTGCAGCCCCTCAAATTGTGTAAAATGTATTTTTAATGAGAGCGGTTTTAAGATGGCCGATAGTTATCGTTAAACTATACTTTGTTTACAGAGCTGTCAGATCCCTGTTCTTTCAATAAACGACAGCTTCTTTAGGCAAGGCCCCCCCAATTTAAACTCATAATTGCACAGGCCAAAGAATACTCTCCAAATAGATCGGAATAAGTAGCACAAGCAGACAAAAAGCCTGTCGCAAATTAGAAACTCTCCGTCTTGTATATCCAGAATAGATTAAATTAAGGGGCCGCGGTGTTTGTGCCTGCGCAGCCTTTCTTCGGAGTGTCATCCAGCTCGCGCTAATGATCGGAATGACGTAGGTAGCGCCCAAGGTGGCTCCCGCGCGGGTAATGTGATCTTTGAAGAGCACATATAGCCACGATTGACGCTAGGCAAACATATAACGATTGTGACACTAACTTTTAGTTGTCCGTGTTCAAATACAAGTTAGAATAAATTGTACCATAACAACTAACACCAGAATCCTGACCCCCCTTTAACCCCTATCCTGACCCTAAACACGCAACCTTAAAATGTAATCCTGGCTGTGCAAAATTTGGAAATTGATTTGTCGTTGTATTGCATCGCGCCAGCAACTTCGCTTGTCTGGAAGCACAAGGCTATTAGCTAGCTGCTGCTGCTGCTAGCTACCGGTATGGAATAGTACGAAACGATTACTCTACCGCAAAGGCATACAAATTGGATAATTTCCCACGACACACCTGACAATATCTCGCGGCACACCGGTGTTTGAAAAACACTGCGCTAATCCCCCCAAATCAAACACCCCTAACCCAGACCTACTGCAACTACCGCTAAACCGTCAATATAATCCAGACTTTGGGGACTGTTTCGAGATTTTTCTGGCTGCAACATTTGATCCATCGGTCAAATTTGCCTTCTTGTCACCACCAAGGCTTTTAAGTTACGACGACTTCAGCAATTCAATAAGATTTGTTCCGTCAATTGCTTTGGCATATGGCATGGCAATCACATGATCGTCCTCGAATGGCGTGTGTGTGTGTTTCCGAAGGGTAAAGGAGGCAGGGTGTCTCCTGTAAATGTCACCCTCTCCCTGATTAGACATATCAGCGGGCTATTAGCAACAAGAGCAGAGCCCACCCTCCTCCCCGCAATCAATGGATAAGATGCCATGGGAAAAGGACAGCGGCAAATCACAGCCCACGAGATTAAATTTAGCCTCTCACAAATGAGTCTGCACTTCTTTGCTTGCAGCGCTGGGAAGTTCAAACACGATGTTATTGTACTTAAATAGATTCTGCGCGGATCCGTAGCCTATACTCTACTTAAGTAGTTCCTTTTCAAACGACCTCGTATTTTGACTTTCGACTCCTTTCTCCAAAGACATAAATCGAGAGCGTTAAAGAGGTAGGAGCCGCTTTGATTGGCCATGATTGAAGTCGGCTGCGACCACTCCCACAGCGTCGCAGCCCCTCCCCCTCGCAGATCCGCCGACTTGCATCTGTACGTGAGTCTTTCTTGAACAGTGATCTGTGCCGTAGTATCCGAGTCGAAGTCATTCTAGCCCTTTTCTGCTTTTGAATAACCAACCAAACACATCGAGAACCCCCTGACCTTTTTTTTTTCCCCTTGTCGTATGACATTTGAGAATGAATGAGAATAAATAAGACGCCGGCGGTTGAATGGGATAACCACACGCGTGTGCCAAAAAGCGCATTTTGTGGAACCAGATTCCTGCTCTCAGGATAATTCCGTGTGGGTGCACGCGTTTGCCAGTGCGTGCTCTTAATTCTCTTATCATTTAATGCCTCGAGGTGGGGGGAGGGGGGTAACTTTGCCCCTCAATTTCTAAGGCGGCCGCCACCAGTGACACACCTCGAGAACGCCTCGCCTCCAAATCCCTTCACACATGCATGCGCCGCCATAATTGAATTCGCCCTCGCCGCCCCCACACCTGAGTAATCGTCGAGATACCCTCAACCTTCATCTATTTTTAACATCCACGCCGCCGCGTTTGGAAATTTGAATGACAGGGAAAGCTTTAGGCAGTGGTTGACGTCTTCATGGAGCAGATCAATATTTGGCTTGATGGCCTGGTTTGGTTGTCGTAACCTTGAGGAGGAAGCGGCAAAACTGCTGAGGATTGTCCTTTGTGTCAATGCATGTCCTTTTAAGAATCTTGAAGCATTCCCCCCCAACCCCCCCTTAAAACTGACATTAAATTCCACGTTTCTGTAGAATATCACAGTCATTTGTCAAATCTCGCTTACCTAAAATAGCCCTTGACTGGCTCTCCGTTTCAAAGGCTTGAAATCTACTCCACAGTATCACTGAAATTTGGTGGAGGACAAAAATTTGGAAGAGGACAAAAGTTCTTTAAGATGGAAATCAGTCTCTATTGAACAACCATCCATCCATCCATTTTCCGATCCACTTTATCCTCACAAGGGTCGCAGGGCGCGCTGGAGCCGATCCCAGCTGTCTTCGGGCAGTAGGCGGGCTTGTTAGTACCCTGAACCGGTTGCCAGCCAATCGCAGGGCACACAATGACGAACAACCATCTGCGCTCACACTCACATGTGGGAGGAAACCGGCGTACCCGGAGAAAACCCACGCAGGCTCGGGGAGATCATGCAAACTCGAACCCTGCACCTCTGCACTGTGAGGTCGACACGGTAACCACTGGACCACCGGGCCGCCTATTGAACAACCTTTAGCAGAAATTAATGTGATCACGACCTTTTCGCAGCAGCTCCATTTCCGAAATGATTCGGTGCGTTCGGAAAGACCTGGGAACGTTTTAGCTAACATCGGTCTGATCGCAAGGACTCGTTTTACTTAAATTTAGAGTCGAAGTAACTTATAGTACCAAGTATTGTTTCGCAGTAGAATGCTACGAAAACAGGCTCTGTCGTCAGGACGATGAAAAGCGTACATCTTTAGCGCGACATAAAATGATACTCAATATCGTCGAAGTAGGTAGTTCATCATTCAAGTGGTCTCTGATGGAAAACGCGTTCTTCGACGGGCTTGCGGGCCGACAGACTTGGAGTAATTCCTTTTCATTTACATATAAAATGCTCCGCCGAGAGGTCTGCCGGTGGCTTTGCGTGAAATAGGGCATCAAGAAGACATCTCAAAATGATGACAAAACTTCGGATGCCGACTTGTCATCTGACGCGTCACTATTTTCGACAGTGCTTGTCTGCGTTGGGGTTGCAGGTGAGATGGTGCCTATTCCAAATTTAATCGGGGGCAAAGGTGCAGCACACTCTGGACGGTCCACCTTTGGACATTTTTCCGATGCATGTTTTAGGAAAGCGGTGAGTCAGACGTGCTGAACAGTGGAATTCCAAATGAGTTTTGGACCTGTCGCCTCGTTCACGTTCGGAATCTTTTTCATTTCCGCCACCGCAACTTTTCTTCAAGATCTTCTGGGCTTTGTTGTCAGCCGCCATCCTTCTTTCTTTATCTCTTCTGCTCGCTGGGAGCCTTCACATCTCTTTGCTCTGACATGAGGCTGGCAATGTGGGACACAAGGGTTCCTTTTCATCTGCGCCTTGTTGAGACGTGCATGCGAGAAGCTGGAAACTGAGAGCCCGTCTCAGGACAACCGATGATTAATCTGGCTTTTTATTTTTTTTTAACCTTGCCTCCATCAGTCCCTGCACCATCGACCAGTGTGCGGGTATTCGCGGAGTCACGGAAACAACTGATGGCTAACTGCATTTTTCATGACAAAGTCGCCGTCAGTGGAGATGAATCAAAAGGCTGAAGAATTACAACCGACGAGTGCCACTGAATGCCTAGAGGAGGCACAATAAAACACATTCTCACAATGACAGACTTGTCACTGATCTAATTAGTCGATGAGCGCGCATAAAAAGGGAAAAATAAAAACGCAATTAACTCCGCTTTCAAACACGGCTAATTGCAGCTTGTGTTTACATCGGGTCGCGTGTGGACGAACAAATGCAAAGTCATTCTGCGAAGACGTAGATGACATGAGCTAACGTAGCGCCATCCCCTCCGTGTAACCTCGGAAAATGACTGATTGTGATCATTAAAAGTGGCTCAGACAGCGGGTGGGTGGATAATATACAGTAAATCTGGCTACTTCACATTTTCCTGTGTGTGCAAGTACATAAGCGTCTCAATACATACGATGTGATGACGATGAGTGGCAGAAGTACTTTAAGACGTACATTAGATATAAAATAAAAATATTTGTTCTGTCTGCGTCAGAGTATTTCAGAAAGAGAAAACCAAAGGGGCCTCTGCAGGTCGGGGAGGAGATCTTACCCCAAGTGGAGGAGTTTAAGTACAGTCAAACCTCGGTTTTTGAACGTCTCGGTTCTCGATCAATTCGGTTTTCGACCAAACATTTCGAGTTTTTTATGCCTCGGATGACGAACAAATTTCGGTTCTCGAACAAACTGAGTGCACTTGAATGCACCATTTGACTCCTCTCG
Organism: Hippocampus abdominalis; assembly: GCA_018466805.1. Lineage (NCBI taxonomy): Eukaryota > Metazoa > Chordata > Actinopteri > Syngnathiformes > Syngnathidae > Hippocampus > Hippocampus abdominalis. Next base: position 2,758,014 of record CM031702.1, read on the forward strand.
CCTTCCTTGCACAAGGAAGTGACGCTTCCTCGGGTAGACGAGTAAGTGACGCTTCCTCGTGTTGCTTTCCATTGTGAGCAGACGTGTTCAGTAAACATTTTTATTTTAAAAAGAGCGTGGTTTTGGTTTTCGAACATTTTCGGTTTATGGACGAAAACCGAGGTTTTACTGTATCTTGTTTTTGAGTGAGGGCGGGAGGGAGCCAGAGATCGACAGGCGGACTTTGTATCGGTCCGTCGTGGTGAAGAAGGAGCTGAGCCAAAAAGCGAAGCTCTCAATTTACCGGTCGATCTACGTTCCAACCCTCACCAACGGTCACAAGCTATGGGTCGTGTCCGAAAGAACGAGATCCCGCATACAAGCGGCCGAAATTAGTTTTCTCCGCAGGGTGTCCGGGCTCTTCCTTAGAGATAAGGTGAGCAGCTCGGTCATCCGGGCTCAGAGTCGAGCCGCTTCTCCTCCACGTTGAGAGGAGCCAGATGAGGTGGCTCGGGCATCTAATTAGGATGCCTCCTGGATGCCTCCCTGGTGAGGTATTCCTGGCATGTCCCACCGGCAGGAGGTCCCGGGGACGACCCAGGACATGCCGGAGAGACCATGTTTCCCAGCTGGTCTGGGAATGCCTCGGAATACCCCGGGAAGAGCTGGAAGAAGTGGCTGGGGAGAGAAGGTCTGGGCTTCCCTGCTAAAGCTGCTGCCCCCGCGACCCGACCCCGGATAAACACTAGCAAATGGATAGATAGATAGATGGATGGAATACCAAAGAACGTGCATTGGTAATAATACAATTAACCCGCTAATAAAGATCTTTCATGCCCATTATGCAAAACGTTCGGGGTCACACGACATCAAACCACACTCATAAATCAATACCATGATTAACAATCAGCTATAATTGAAGCCATTACATGCGGCGGTCATAAAGAATGTATCATGTATTGTTACGACTGCCCGCGAGTCTGTTTTGCGCCCCATCGAGCGCTAATTGCAGCGGCATAGGTTTGGCATTCCGAGGGAGGACGAGCCGTCACTATAATTGCTGAATCGTCGTTCTGCAGCACAGGTGGACTGTCAGCCGTCTTAATAATTAAACGCGTTCAAAGGTCGTGCCGCGCTTCAAGCTATGAGTCATCAGCGGGAGTCTTGACGTACACTTCGCCAACCGACACTTGACATTCAGCCCTGCCTCAGCGGCTGGCGTCCAGCGCCGAGGAGGAGCCGGACGCCGAGACCACCCTGGCAAACGCCCCGACAAGGCTTCTTAGCGCGCTCCTATTCCGTCTAAATAGGCGACACGCTGTGACGCGCGTTCCCTTTGGATAAGGTTAAAAGGATAATGGACAGACTTGCCGGTATATGGGGCCAAATGTCAAAGTCAAGCATGGAGGAAAGAGGACCGGAATAAACAACTGCAAACCTCTTGTCGAGGCCTTTAAAATTGCTACCTGTGAAATGACGAGCGAACGACCGCTTCTTAGAAAGACTCCAGAAATCAAGGTGGACTCTGCTCTGACTTCTCTGATGTGGTGTACTCACAAAGACCAAGAAGGCAAACTGGGACGTTGACGCGTAACTCTTCACTTGGTCAATTTTTACGGCGCCGGATGACTCGAGAGAGATTGGCTCACCTTCCATTTCACATCGCGATTACGGAGCCCGCGGCGTCACTTAAGATTTACAATAGTGAATATCGAGCAGTCAGTCGGTTCAATGAGCAGATCGGGGAGTAGAAATCACAACCCAACCCACGGGATGATCGTGCAGCGCAATCTTTAAAAGATATCCGACAATCGGGCCTTTGCCGAATTTGATGGGTGAACTGAGAACTGAAGCTTGTGAAAACCTTCGAGACTGAACAAACTTGACATGGAGAGTCAACAAGCATCAATTTATCACATCATTCAGTATTCGTTAAGTAGAAAGTTGGGTCAGTGTTCACGTGATGTCTGATGGAAGACGCATTTGTCAACTGGCGTGCCTAATTCTTTTGCAAATATATTAGAAAATGTTACGCAGGCAAGTCCGCCTGTGAATTAGCATGCGCAAAAAAATATATATAAAAACATGATGAAGATAAAACCTCAAATGTCACAGACGTGCCACTAAGACACCCAAGAACTATTCGAAATGTCGCCTTTACATAGTCTACAAGGTTTGCGGCATGTTCCACTGCGACTTACCGCAGTGTCCATAATTTTGATGAAATGTCACAAAACACGACAGGTCTGATTTCCTAAAGCTTTGCAAATGCAAAAACAAGCACAAAGTTGACGCCGGACGCAAAAAGATGCGGAAGCCGATCTGCTAATTGAGTGCACCCATAATTGCGTCTGCCAAAGGCAATTAATTTCATGTGTTTCTATCCTAACACAAATTACAGGGAGGAGGAAATTAAAATCGATTCATATTATATTATTTTAGAATTTAACGTGAGTGACCAACCTGAGACAAAATGCAATTAAAGGGAGGTGGAAACCACTGTGCGTCACGAGGATTGTGTTTATTGTGGCAAGCCCGTCACAAGAAGGAATCATGCCATCTCAGCTACGACAAAATTCCTTTCAACTCTGGATATCCTCGCGTGTGCACGAGTATTTTCAGTGCACAAGTTTTAAACGCAACATTACGCAGGGTGGGCACATAGATCCAATTTCCACACACAGTCAAACCTCGGTTTTCGAACGTCTCGGTTCTCGACCAATTTGGTTTTCGACCAAAAATTCTGAGTTTTTATGCCTCGGATGACGAACAAATTTCGGTTCTCGAACAAACTGAGCGCACTTGAATGCACCATTTGACTCCTCTCGCCTTCCTTACACGAGAAAGTGACGCTTCCTCGGGTAGACGAGGAAGTGACGCTTCCTCGGGTTGCTTTCCATTGGGAGCAGACGTGTTCAGTAAACATTTTTATTTTAAAAAGAGCGTGGTTTCGGTTTTTGAACAATTTCGGTTTTCCAACAGCCTTCCGGAACGGATTATGGACGAAAACCAAGGTTTGACTAGATGAGATAAATCAGTCAGTCACTGCAGTAAGTTTTCACTTACTTTTCACGAGTAAGTGACTGGCTGCCCGAAAATATTGGCGACGTAGGGCTCTCTTTTGGTGACCAGCACAAGTCTGGTTTGAGGCACGGCGTGAATCTGCGCAGGGGCTGGCTAGACCGAGTTTTGGTATTTTCGCAAGCCAGCGCAGCAAGGTCCATTTTAAAAAGGGCATTTTATTCCGTTGTGGGTGTGAACACAGCCAACTTGTTTCGCAGCCAATCAAAGAGGCTCCTCTCATTCCCTTTAAATGGCGAAGGAAGACATTGATTACTTGATTGAGTGGACAACATTGGCTATGGGGAGATCCCATCTGTGAAGTGGACACTTGGAGGCCACCTTCCACCTGGTGCGCGATCAATTTGGAATCTATGGAATAAATGAGTCATGAAAAAAACCCTGAAATGGCTCGGCTAAGCCCGGCCGTCAGGTAAATACAAACCAAGTGGACATATGAACTTCGTAATCCCCACGAGTGCATCAACGTCATGTAACGTGGATGTAATTAAATGCAGCTTGAGCCAGTGAGAAACTATCCCCCGCGTGTCGCAGTTTCTCGAGAAGCGACCAAGTTGTACTAATGCGATCCGCTATTAGGTTGCGGTCAGAGGTCAGATTCTGTATGTCCATCAGGTAGCCGCTGTAAATAAGCTCTGGCCATCTGTAACGCGCAAATAAACATCTCTGTTTTTCGATCCTGGATTCAATTTCGCTTGCTATTTCCGTCCCTCCGCTCACAACTCTTGATGGGCACGCCATGAGCTGATTGCAAGCCATTGATCGTCTCTCACAAAGAAGCCAAGAAAATGGAGAAAGCTGGGACGGCAGTGAGCAATGGATGAAAGGAGGAGGAAGAGAGATTTCCTATGTGCCATCTTTCCCGCTTAGAATGTGCGTTTACGTTGTCAAGCCGTCTACTGATGCATGTAACTTCTCTTGAAAGAACGTTTTTCGCGGTGCGAACCGGATGCAACCACGACCGTCGCCTTGCTTAGGGAAGTCGAGACTGGATCATTGGCCAAGTGTTGAATGTTGATATGTCATTAATCAGAGTGCAAACAGCCAGGAAGAGTTTAGCACACCACCATGCGGTGCACTAACAATTAATCCATTTTGTTTTTGCGCCTCACTAATCGATCCGTGGCCTCCACGGATCGAGGGCTGCGTATTACGGGCATGTTTCAGGTTTTCTCACAGAACATCAAAATTTGTTGACGTGACATTAGGGAACTCGGCATGCAAATGTGTTTTTTATAACAGTGCCCTTATTTTGCGGCAGGAAAAAGATTTTAACGTCATCCATTCATCTGGTTTCTTTATTAATTGCCCTAGTCTTGGTAATTGCAGGCTATGAGCAATTTAGAGTTTTCAGCCAGTGGACGGAACGAAGGAGAATATTCAATCTCTTAAGATTTGAACCCGGAACGTCTTGACTGTGAAGCAGAAATTCCAAATGTCAAGCACCACCACCGTGCTGCTGCTTAGAACACCAGTGCTTTATAATTGCTCAGCTGGATCGTATAAAAAGCACCCAAAAAAGCGCCTCCCCCACCAAAAAAATACGGCAAAGACAGTTGAAAAGTCACAGTGTGGTCAAGTGGCGGGTATATGGACAACTTCTACTCTTCTCAGACGACTTTCAACAAGACTTTGGAGCGTGTCAGTAAGATTTTTCCATCCACTCGTCCAGAAAACCATCTCCCCCTTCTATTCCATCCCCAAAATGTGTGATGGATTGGAGTTAAGGGTGTACCAAGTGCTTCCAAGCGTCCCTTTAAGAACTTGCCTTGTGCACTGGAAACAGAAAAATGGTCGTCTGCAAACTGTTCCCGCAAAATTGGATGCATACCAAATATGCCTTGTCCACAAAAAAAAATGTCTTGCTGATATGAAGACATGAAATCCATATACAACTATGTCTTAATCCATCCCCTGATTGATTACGGGAGTGTGTCCTAGTGACTTTTGTTCAACCCCGACAACCCCGACAACATTTTTCCTCATTGGGGTCGTGGCTGAGCCGGAGCTTTTCCCTGCAATGTGGCAAGCTAAAACCTGGACTCGCTATAAGCCAATAAAAGGGGAACATAAAGACAAACTAAACGGCAGATAAGGCAGCCATTTTGTTCAAAAATGTCAAGTATTTTGTTTGTTTTTCTTACTCCTTTGCTTAACACGTCAGCGTGTATCACATCACTGGCCCAGAGCAGATTCAACAGCATGCGACGCCGCCAGTAACCGAAGGCGGGAAAAAAAATAAAATGGCCAACCAGCGTGAACATTCATCACAAGTTATTTCTATCCACCCCCTAGTTTTGTGGTCTTCCTGCGAGATTGATTGCCAGGATAACTGTGACTAACGCCTTGTCCGACTTAATTAACAAAGACTAATGACGGCACCGTGGTGACACAGTGTCAGCCTTGTTGGCGGGTCGGAGAAAAGGCAAAAAAAACAAAAAAAAATGGTGGAGGGATGCCCGGTGGAAGCGGCGAGCGGTGAAATCATCGCACCTTGACAGCACCAGTTGGCATTCGTGATTTGGTGTGAAAGACAAGTAGAAGTTACGGCAAAGTTTGCCAGCTAGCTAATCGTTAGCTCCTCCTACTCGTCCCGCTCCTCTCATGCTGCTCCACATGAATACGACACAAAGTAGAACTTTGTTGGCATACGGAGTTGAAAACTTTGAAACGCACGCACACACACACACACACACACACACACACACACACACGCACACGCACACGCACACGCACACGCACACACACACACACACAAAAGGGTTTTGTTGAGAACCTGTATTAATCTGATACCACTTGCCTGAACTTAATCAATTTAATTCATAAATTTATCGTCAAAGTTGATAAGGTGAGCACACTTAACCGTTTTTTTGTGCATTCGGGGCGCCAAGTGTCTGCTTGGGGAAGATTAATAGGCGAGGGACTCCTTGGGGGAGTTTCTGGCTCTTTAGCTGCTAAATGCCGCGTGGTGCCGGGCAGGTAGTGCCAAGTGGAATTTTAGACCTTTGAGGAGGTCCCCAGCTAAACAACGACCCGAGCATGACAACAATTCCGCGGCGTTCACCGGAGGATTCTCTGCGGCTTCTCCCAATGGGGACGTCACACCCGCCGGCTCGACGGTGCGTGACGCTCGAGGCTAAACTAATATGGCAGTCGGCGGAGCGCAAACCTCCACCGGGGGCTGAAGAACTCTAATTCGGATCGAATAAGTCTGAATTTTGTCGGGCGTTTTTCTACGAATGGAACTTGAGGCCACGTCGAATGCATCAATCAGAAGCAGACATGCTAGCAAAAAAGAATGAGGGTGTCTCTGTAGTATAGCCATTTTACTCTCCAGAAAACGCAGGCCAGCCAGAAAGCGGACCGTTACAGCAAATTAGAAGCTGTGACGCGTAAACTGAAGCCTCCAAAGCTAAGACACGGCTAGGTAACACTCGTGTGTGTGTGTGTGTGTGTGTGTGTGTGTGTGTGTTTATCGTCATTTTAGAACATGGATTGTACAGTATCATCCATGATAAATGGGGCTCACTGGACTTGATGTCACCTGTGTGGTCTGAAGGCCAATACAGTGAAACTCCTCTACCACGAAACCTACATGGGCGAAAATACCCCCTAGTGTGAAAAAATCTTCATGCATTAACACCATTCCCACTTTTCTGCCCCCCATACAACGAAAAAAAACCCTGTTGCGTTATACGAAATTTGTGTGTGTGTGTGTGTTTATATCTGCGATCAAATTTGCTACAGTGAAAAACCCCCTGTTGTGAAAAATTTCTTGCTGCAAACATGATTTCGTTGTAGAGGAGTTTCACTGGAGCCCAAACACAAAATTTTGTTTTATCTTGCTATCAAGTACTGGCGATGAGGTGGCAGCCGGGACACACCATGTCCTCTTTTATCAAAGGTCGGCTAGTAGAGGAGACGCGGTAAAACGTGGGTTGGTGTGTTTTGCAACATCCTCTGAATCAGAGCTTTTATGTGACACACACACACACACACACACACACACACACACACACACACACACACACACACACACACACACACGGCGACACTCCCAACATAGGCTCGCGTCCACTCCATCATCATCAAAGTGAGCCCCGGTGCTGCAATGCGACAGCGACCCTCGCACACGCGGGACCTTTCATCTGAACACGGCCTGGCACGGGAAAAGCCGCAACCACACTGGTGCGCTTCTTCTGACCGCATTCCCAATCTCGCAATCCTTCTCTCAGTCCGTAGACTCCATTCCCTTTCGAGCCATCGTGGCCGAGGTAATTTAGAGCCATTAGATTACGAGCACATATTGTCCCGCCGCAAATAACATTATTCGTGTGCTGTTTTTATCAGTCCGAACACAGAAACCCATTCGGTTGGAGGGGATTGAATTGTGTACCGAGGGGTTGGCGGTGGTGCTGCGAAGAAAATTAAGTCCAACTACTTTGCGACTGCACGTCGGTAGATTTATCAGGTACTTCTCTGGACTTCACTTGAGCATTTACTCTAGTTATTGGCTTTTTGTTTTTTTAAGTCCCTACACATTTGATAACAGATTCACACTTTGTATTGCATACTGTCAAAAGAGACTATTTGCTTTTTTTTTTCCAACCTCCATGGACAACTTGCAAAAAAAAAAAAAAAATCGGAATAATTGAGAATCGTAAAGTCATCTTAGTTGAGACTTTAACTTGAGTGATGATGGGTCTTATCGGGTGATGTCGAGTAAGAAAAAAAAAAAAAAAAAAACAATACAGGCAAGTGTATTTTTCAGTTGTGGTCATGAGCTACTTCAGTATTTTTCGTTTGTCACTTCACTACTACCGTATTTTCCGGAATATAAGTCGCAGTTTTTTTTCATAGTTTGGCCGGGGGTGCATCTTATACTCTGGAGCGACTTATGTGTGAAATGGTTAACACATTCGTGATTTGGAGTGACGCCGATGGTTTGATAAATTTGTTAGCATGTTGTTCGTGCTATAGTTGTCTAAATAACTCTTAATATGTTACGTGAACATACCAGGCACATTCACAGTTCGTTGTTTAAGCGTCATGTAACGTTAGCATATCGTACACTTATTCAGCCTGTTGTTCTCTAGTTTTATTTGTATTTTAAATGCCTTTCAAGATGACGTATGTTTTTGGTGTTGGATTTTATCAAATAAATTTCCCCCAAAAATGCGACTTATACTCCAGTGCGACTTATGTTTTTTCCTTCTTAATTATGCATTTTATGTCTGGTGCGATTTATAATCCGGAGCGACATATAATCCGAAAAATACGGTACTTATACAAGTATCTGTACGTGAGTAGAGTGTGATGACTTGTGCCACTTCTGTATACTGGGCAACCTCAGAGTACTTATTTCTTATGCCTCATGCTCTGTTTGGAGGTTTATAAAACGGCGAGAAAAGGGACTATTTCTTCATACTCACAAGGTAAATTGTCCAGCTCTCAAGTTCACATTAAACGGAGCTCAGTTAAGTCACCGGTTGAAAGAGGCAAGACAAATAAGAGGCTTTGTTTTTGGAGTTGTTGCTTTCCCCTGAGATGGGAATCGATCACCGTCGAGCCTGAAACGGGTAGCTGTGGCGGCCTGGGTGGAAATACAGCCCGAAATCCAGCAGGCCAAGCTTGGGTAGGTCATAACTTCTCTTGAGTTCAACTTATTTATTTTTTGGCGGATGATGTTTGGATGGCCGCAAAGATGCTCAAGGCGATTTATTCGGCGATTTGACATCAAATAAACGCTCGCTGCTCAATCTGTTCCCAGACAAGAGAAGAAATAACAGTGGCGGGAAGAAAGCAGACTTGATGAGAACAAATGCCAGGGCGCGATCCGCTGGGGGAGTAAATAAAATCCTCTGTGACAAGGTGCCGATAGAAGAGACAAGAGCTGTAATTTTGAAAATGCGGGCTTGCGCTGGACCGCTGTGACTGGCATCTATTTGTTGTCTGTGGTCTGAGATAAGCCATCGGGTGGTGCTGATAGCCGTGTTTTAAAAGTAGGGATTAAAAAGTCTATTGATGTATCACGCAGTTTAGCCAATCATTGGGGTGTGGGGGGTGTGGGGGGTCAATGACACGAGGCTGAAAGGAGAATCCCACAAAGACCCCGGCGGAAGAGCAAAGATTTACAAATCCGATTTTGAAGTTTAGGGATTTAGTTTGTTGATAGTCGCATGAGCGTCGTCGTCTCTAAGTCGGCCTTTGTTCGCAAAGGGGAATAATAGCTCCTCGTGGAGGTTGAAAGTACAACCCAGACGGTTATTTGTTTGTTACAGTTGCCCGTGCGAAACAAAAAGACGGCAAAAAGATTTGGCCTTGGTTCCGATGTGCGGTAACTCCATTTTGACTGCTATTTGGCGGATACGGGCCCCGAGAAGGCAAAAAACACATCATTGCCATTTTCATTGGCAACATTCTGTTCGGCATCGAGACGGATCTTGACATCTTGAGATAGCATTTCTGTTTTGAAGCAGGAAATGGATTGATGCCGGGCGCTGTCTGATGCAAGCAGCGGCACTCGAGGGTACTTTGGCTTCCTGACACGTTCGCAAAAACACGAACGTTCGTTTCACGTTTGTCTCGAATCATAGGATGGATAGAATTGTTGTATGAGTAGATTTTAAAAGATGTCAGACCCAAGATGCTCGAGGTACCGTATTGGCCCGAATATAAGACGGTGTTTTTTGCATTGAAATAAGACTGAAAAAGTGGGGGTCGTCTTATATTCGGGGTCTAGACAATATATCCATTCACAACACTAGATGGCGCCAGATATCAATGAAACGAATGCTGAACTTGACTCCTCAGGCCAAAGTGAACCCCGGCCACGAAGAATAAAAATAAAAATAGCGGTAGCACGAAGAAGAAAAATCAAAAATAGCTGTAAGAAGGAAAAGAGAAGAAAATAATAGAAGAAATAACAGAAAATGGAGAAATGTAGCGACAATCTGGAGAAAAGTGGGTCGAAGATCGGCCAGGTTAACCGGCAGCTTAGGAGAAGTTATGATGTCATTTACATTTCAAAAACCAGAAGCCATTCATTTACGAATGTGATTGCAAAATAACTTGCTTTTTCTCTCAAATATATTGTTGTAATCATTTGTTTCAGATGTACTCTAATTATTTTCTGTTTAAAAAATAATTTGGTGTTCAAAAAGTCTTTTTTCAAACTTGAGTCTTGAAAAAGAGGGGGGTCGTCTTATAATCAGGGCCGTCTTATATTCCGGCCAATAAGGTAATTCTGGTCTTTAGTTGTGGTTTTCTATGAAGCATGCAAAGTCAATGATGGCACGGCAATGCGATGCACCGACAAATTCAATTCGAAAAATAATGCGGCAGACATTTTGTGCGTTACCACAAAGCACCCCACGTGCACTGCAACCCATCGCGAGTGGCTCCTTTCCCCATCAGCGTTTGCACGCGGGAGGTATTCATGCTGCAAATGTTCACCAAAGCGAGAAGACCCCCAGGATGTGGAAAATGTGATGAGGTGATTAGGAAACTCTTTAGTGAACAACAAGGTCAACACCTCGAAAAAGGGATCGAAACCGAGCCTATGGAAACAACATTTGCAGACATATGCGATAGAGACTATTTAAATTAGTCGGGCCGAGCAGTGTGATTTCCTTGAGGGAGGTTCAAAGTCGGGATGGTGGGAGGCTGAGTGAGTTTCCACGCGTGCTGTTATCTTCTTTTTATTGCCGTAATCTCGCAGCGGGACATATCACGTACACCGGAGACGGTTCTTAGCTCCAAAAAAAAAAGAGGCGCTGCTTTCGTGTGAGCTATCAACATATTCATAGCGGGAGGTTGAGGGAGGTAAACGTTTGTGATGCATGTACAAATGCAGAACTCATATGGCATCCATTACTAAGTAGACCCACTGTCTGTGTAAACTATATTTACGGTGATTTGAAATGAATCACCATTTTTGGGTGCCTTTAAAAATAAAAAATAAATCAAACCCTGGAGAACAAATTTGGCCCCTATGAATTCTGCTACGCCAATGCTACCCTTAAATCCCAAAGGGTCAGATTTGGCCCTAATCCTAAATTAGGATTAAAGCCTTGAATATTTAAAAAAATATATTTTGGTGTTCAGTGAACATATCATTTAATGTAAAATTCATAATTTTCCAAAGAAGAAAACAGGTCTTGGGTTCTCCAGGGTTAAATACACCTCATGGATTGGGTTGCATTCTATTGTGCTTGCCTAACCCAAACTAACTAACTCCCAACTCTAACCCAGTATTTCGCAATATTTTTTTTTGTCACGCCCCTGAGGAAGAGGAAAACATTTGACGCCCCTCAAATCTCCGGCATGACAATAAATAGTGCAATTTGTCTCTAAAATTGTTATCGCTGTAGAACAGATTTAAAAATGCTTCAACTGGTCTACAAATCACTGAACGGGTTGGGTATTGAGTACATTAAGGGAGTTGACTTAAATATCAATGCAGGAGGGTTGGTGGAGCCCAGAATTCAAAGCAGATATGGTGAAGCGGCATTTACTTGTTATGACGCACGCCAATGGAAGAAGCTGCCAACAGAAATTAAATCAGCCCCAGGTAAAAACATCAGCGGTGATATCTAGTTGCCAGATGCTCGTTGACACCATGACCAAGCTTGGCTCGTGAGCCACGGATACATACAAAATTATAAATGTGGTTAGGTATTGTTGTAAAACACTATTTACTGTATATATCTTGGTTTGCTAGCGAGCGATCGGATTGGCACTTCAATACCAGAAATGTCATTTTGGACAAATGTGCCCGCGTCATAGTCGAGATTCGCTTCAAGACTCGAAAACACAACTCGCACCACGCATTTAAAATGGAATGAAAGGAACCACTTTGGCGCAGTGACAATTTGTTGGCAGAAAGAGCATCCATGGTGTAAATAAAAAAAAATTAGAACAAGGTATGAATAATGTTGGGCTTCATTGTCCATTTAAAAAAAAAAAAAACATGATTTATAAAAAGACAATGTTTTGGAGTGGTAACATTGCATTGAACCTGAATATTTTGTGTGACGAAAAAAAAACCCCAAAACATAATTCCCTGACTGAAGAGCAGCCCACTCATAATAATAATCCACTCCTCCAACATCAGTCTATTTTTCTTCCCACATGCTCTCTCTCATTTCATTTTCCTTGTTTTTTTTTCTTTTTTCTCTTTGTCCGTAATGGTGGGAGGCTATTCGGCAGGAAAAGCGGGAATCCATTACCCGCTATCGCTCCCTCTCCTCTGACCTGTGAAAACACTTTGGTGCTCCTCATCAACGAGTAAGGGGGGGCGGATAGTGAGGGTGAAAAACTCATTATTAAAGCCAGCGCAAGCCTCGGACGCAGGTGGTCGGCACAGCCGGGAAGATGCGGCGGAGACTGCGGCCGCGACCCGGTGGCCGAGCGGAATAAGTGGACGGCGCTGAGCCGGGCTCCGGTGAGACCAGTCCTCCAGAGACAGGAGGCACATAAGTAATAGAGCAAAATAACGACATCCTCGGGGAAATATGTTGCTGTGGACAAAGTAAGCGTGGAAACATTTTCAGCCCCTGTTCCAAGATTTGAGGCATTAGGTGAATTGATTCAGATAGCAACAGTTTTGTTTTTTTCTTCATATCAGACAGATATTTTTTAAGTCACATAATCGATAACGGATTGTAGTGTGTGGATAGTACACTAACGTCAGTTTTGTGATTTGTAGAAATCCACATGGAATTTTTGCTGGGGGTTTTGTTTTGTTTAAATTTCAATTGGGGAACGACAAACAAGCACCAATTTTTTTTCTGCATGTGGCTTGGTGAGAAGTTGGCTGTCTCCATTTTATGCTCTTAACTCGTCTTGTTGTGAGCAAATCATCACAAATAAGACTGGGGAACGGCAACATTTAACCAGAGATTGGTGACGCTGAGTTAAAAAATGTCTTTACTTTTTTTCATAGCACCACAGGTTTGAAATGTTGTTACATGAAATCAGTAAAAGCTCGCGCAATACAGATTTTACCAATGCGTTCCCAACCCTTCCCGACTTGCAATGTGAAGCTTTCCGCAATTATTCACGCCAGGCTCCAAAAGCCCACACGACGCCTTCATCTGTGGGATTCGTCCTGATTTCGAGCCAGCGGGCCTCTCTTGGCTGGAATCTTCCAAACGAGGCATTTCTGCGAGGTACCGGCGGCCCTCCATGGAAATACACTTAAGACGCCGGCGTGCATTTTTACGGCGATCTAACCATGCTACAAGTGTTAGCATTAATGACACAAAGATTGGGAAAGAAAAGTGCCTTGGCGTGATTCTATTTGGAGTGTGTGTGTATGTTTAAGTGAGAGCGTAAGCATGAGAGCAACTGTGCAGAACGCCGAGCGCAGATGCTGGAAACCAACCCCCCCCCACCCCACCCCCAGCCCCCCAAAGCTCCGACACTGACACGGAATACTGATAGAGAAATCCAAAGTCTTCACACTCGGCTAGCTTCTATCTGCCCCCCAGAGCTCCTCGCGTCTTGCCGTCTCGCCGCATCATTCTCGCGCTCGCCCTTCCTTCCCCGCCCGACTTCTCGCGGCCTTCCCTCTTGTTTATTGTCGATTCATGCGATGTTAAAATGCCGCCACGGTCCGCGCTTCCCTTCCCAGAAGGCCGCGCTCGGCGTGAGTTCTCAGCCAGTTGACTCGACTCTCGTTTGCGAGGGCCAGCCTGGTGTTCGTCGAAATCGTGTACGGCGCTGCTAGTCTGCCCTGCGGACAATATGTCGTTTGTTGCTTGGATTTTAATATTAATTACACCCTTTTTTTTTTTTGCCAGGGTTTGGGTATCAAATGATGGTTTCAAAAAGCGGACTAAATATGTCATTCAGGAACGTTAAAAAAGTACAGCTGTGCGAAAGTTCTACCAAATTCAGTAACGGTGTGTTTCTACTCAGTTACATTCATGACTGGGATTAGGATGTCAAGGAACGGCTTGAAGGAAAGATTTATAAATGTTAAATTGGGTTTTCAAGCCTGGATGAGGGTTTCAAGCAAGAGTTATGTTTTCAAAAGAGGGTTTTGAAACGGGATAAGAATTGCAAGCAAAGGTAAGACATTACAATTAAGGTTTCAAACCAGAGTCAGGGTTTCAAGTCTGGTTTAGAGCTACAAGTTTGGGTTTTAAATGATGTTTTTAAACCTGCATTAGGGTTTCAAGACGTGAGAGTTGCAAATTAGGGTTTGAAGCATGAGTTGGGGTTTCAAGGTATGGTTTCAGGACACGATGTGGCTTTCAAACTAAGGTTGGAAACTAAGGTTGGGGCTTCAAATTAGGGACTCAAGATTGGTTTATGTCTTAAAATCAGGCTTTCCAGTCAGGGTTCGGGTTTCTAATTAGGTTTTCAAAGCCAAGGTTAGGCATTAAAAATGATGGTTTCAAAGTAGGGTTTGAAATTAGGGTTTACCATTTGTTCAATTCTGGTTGAGTACGCATTCAGGGCTTTAATTTGGAATTATGGTTTATAAATTAGCATTTGAGGACAGGGCGAGGGTTTTGGGTATGCATCCGACAAATGACAACATTTTGTTTCATTTGCAATGCGCTGTACGGTTGTTAACAGTTACTTGTAAAATTCCTTTTGGGTACCAGTAATGAACTGTGCTCACCTGATACTTCAAACCTGACTATTAAATGTTTTATGAAAGCCAAGGTGTTGCCCTTACAAGCCTTTATATCTCCATCTTGGGCTACTTTTTGGAAAATCCCACTCAATGAAGGATAACGACCTCTTCAAAGGGAACATTTCCAAATTGCTCGGGCCCAGTGTTCCTCTCTGTGCTTGTCAGACTAAATGGGACTCAGGGGCCCTTCTCAACTTTGTCGCCTCAATTAGGAGGCGCGCCCCGTCGGCGAGCCCTGAATTTGAATCGAGGGGGCATCGTGAATACCGTCCGAAAGTCTGTCCCGAGTGGAAACCATCAGTTCTTCACAAACTGGTTTAGGGTTCCAGGTTAGGAGTACACAGAAATTCAGTTCCTGATTTAACCACATGGGGCAAAACCAAAGCAGGCAGCCAACCTTGTTGGAATAACGTACGGTACTTCTGTCTCTCATTGCAGTCTGGGCAGAGAGAGCGAGAGTGCCTTTTAGGCATTCAAAAATGTAATTACGGGTGCATATGGGCAGAGGACCCGTGTGGTCCCTGCGCTGTCGCTTAGCGTGGGATTATGACAAAGCGGGCCAATGTGACTCTATTCTGTTGTGAAAGGCGGCGCCACACGAGGATTCTCTCGACACAAGAGGTCCAAAAATAGAGCTGATGTCTTCTTTCAAGCAGCGGTATTGGCAGAGTGACATTTTCCTCTTTAGCTCATGCTGAGAAGGACAACAAAAAAAAATCCCACATACCTGATGGGTGGGCGGGGGCGTCCAATCGAAGGCGAGAGGGGAGGACAAAAAAAGAAAAGAAAGAAAAACTAGTTAGCCGTGCGTTGTGCCAAACAAATGCCGAGTCGCTTCAAACGCACAAATGGGCAGCCGTCATCTGTCGTGTCAGCGCGTCTGCCACTTGATGTCATTCATCGCGGCGTCCCCCGCACGACTTGACTGAAATAGTCGCGGACGTGTCGGTAAGGAAAAAAACAAAAAATCTGATCATCTCACACTGACAATCAACTTTATCAGTGAAAGGCCAGCACTTCCCAAAGCTGCAGCTGTGATTTATTTGGGCTTAGACTAATTCCTCTTCTTAGTTGAACTGAAGGTAATTTTTTTTCCTGGGATTAATCACTTTGGCGATGTCTTGTGGGTTGAATATCGATTTACATACAGTGAGGCCCCGCAAATACACAGTTTGGGATTTTTTTTTTTTAATCGATTCTTAATCGTTTTTCTGTTATTTAATATAAAAGTTGCATTTTGTTGAGTTGAGGTGAAAAGCTTCATTTAGAGCAGTGGTTCGAACCCCAGGGGTTCGCTGAGTCGGTCTCAGGGGTTCGACGGAGCCTCTGCCATGGAGGGTAAGACACACGCGACTCAACGTGTTAATTAGTTATGACACGCCCGCTTGGCCGTCACTGGCTGCACACGATCACATGACATTGCTTATCCAATCAGTGCTGTGGGAAATTTAGTTCGCTTAGTCATCAACGTGTGACTGTCGTGATAATACGTCGTACTTTTTTTTTTTTAAAAGAATTATACTGTATTTATCTCTTGAAATTTTATTTACCTTTTTTCTGGGGGGGTTTTCTGTTTTTTTATATCTTGAATTTGTAAAAAAAAAATATATATTTATTTTTCACTCATGAAGGGTTCGGTGAATGTGCATATTAACTGGTTGGGTTCGGTACCTCTAAAAAGGTTAAGAACCACTGATTGAGAGTAATGTAGTGCTTTGCTAAGAGGTACTCCAGAAATGATTCTCTTTTAAATCATGTTTTTCCCTCAAGTTAACCCTGTGAATGAAAAATCTGAAGTTCAGACTCTCAGATCTGTCGCGCCAGCAGCCATTTTTCATGAAACGCTATGCAAAGCATTTTTTTTTTTTTTTTTTAAATGTAGCTTCAAGCCATCGAGTCTTTTGAACCACAGTGTCAACAGATGTGTTGTTTGTTTAAGGCGCAATGTTTCTAGGTGTTGCCCCCCCCCCCCCCCTGTTGTTTTCACGAAAAATACACCCGGTTCTGTCTCAATTTCGTCTTCCCGCCTCTACCAAAGAGCAGGGAATGAATTTTGTCTCGGGCCTGACCTTCAGGTGCCATTGCGAATACCCTGGTGTGTCACTCGCTGCCTAAAGAATTGCCACAAGCAAAAGGCAACACCAACAAGTGTGTGTGCGTGCACTTCTCCGAACCTCGCTGATTAATCACAATTAGCATGCAATTTACTTTCTAAAAGCATGTGTTTATGCGTGTGTGTGTGTGTGTGTGTGTGTGTGTGTGTGTGTGTGTCCATGCTTTGTGTTGCGCAACTATAAAAGATGATTAGTGCAGTCCATCTAAAGTGGCTTACACGGCGGGGTGGCGGTACATTAAAAAGGCTCACCGAGCAAAGCAAACATCCAATAGATCACATGATGACATTTACGGCGGCGGGTTTGGCTTTGATTTGACGACGCGTCAACATCGGAAGGCTTTTACTTCAGACAAATCTCGTTCAAATTGTTGAGAAGATGCATTCCTCACTGTCTGGACAAGTCAGGGTGGCAGCAGGACACCTTGAAAACAAGCCGCCAAGCGACGAGTAAATGAATGGAAATGGGGTGTGGGGAGGCGGGGGGGGGGGGGGGGGGGCACTTATGATTGGATGTTTAGAATTGCCGGCTGCGTGTGCAACTAGTGACGCCTGCGTGGCAACAGCGTCGCTTTGACGGCTTCTGCGACAAAAAGTGACGCTCAGGGTGACTACAAAGACCATTCATACAATAAGAGTGCAGTCACGGCATGCAGACACTGCCAACACTGCCAACACTTTTTTTGGAAGTTCAAGCAAACACGAAAATAGAAAAAATCGAGCAAGGAAGTGACTCGCAACTTCCCATAGCTGTGAATAAGCCTCGGCATGCAATGCGATAAACAGTCCACGGCGTTGCGGGCTTCTTGCCCAAAGGGATCGAGGATCGGCTCCAGCTTAGCCGCTAACGCTAACGGATGCATGGATGTATAAAAAGTTGCAAATAAAATGGTTGGAAATAATCACCGGGCGTTTATTATTGGCTTTGTTGACGTGGAGCAGCGACCATAAAGGTCACGGGGAGCATGTGTTGATTTCCAAGGATTGAGCTTTGTTGGAATCTGACATCTGTTGGGGTGTTGCTGCAAAAGGTCAAAGAAAATTCAGGGGGGAGATGGAAGCCCCTATATGATCTTTCACGCTCACTAAACGGCACTCCCGGTTTATTAGTGCACGTCGACGAGGAGGATTAAACGTTATTGTGATGACATTTTAGAAGAGCTCATTTCACAGACAGGAAAAAAAAACGTTGACCTTGCTTTCGATGACCCGGCATACATACCGATTTGGGTTCGTTCGGGTTAATGCCCTCGTACGATTCTGCTAAAGTACAAACTCAGAATTGAGTTTTTACTGGACAATCTTGCACACAATAAACACAAAAACCGAAAACTAACACTGAAACTAATTAGAACTCAACTAAAATGAAGCATTTGGGCAAAAAATAAATAAAAAAATAAACCGAATAAAAACTAGCAAACCTACACTGGATTATGAGGCGCACCTTCAATGAATGGCCTATTGTGTCATTTTTTTGGGCGTACCGCATTATAAGACGCGATCTACGATGCATCCACTAGATGGAGCTACGCTCAAGGAAACACCAACAGAACGATCAGATGTCAGTAAAACGTATTTCATAAAGCAGCAACACAGTTCACTTAACCAACAGCAAGTTATAACTTATAACTCTTCAACGTTGAACTCTCCTGCCGCTGCTCTATTTCCGTGTTCAACTGCGAAACTGATCGCCTTAAGTTTGAACTCTGCGTTGTCAGCATGTCTCGAGCAAGGAGCCATTTTGGGGTCGAAATATTGCCGCAATGACCATACACAAGGCGCATCGGATTTTAAGGCGCGCTGTGAGCTTTGAAGAAAATGGAAGGCTTTTTAGGTGCGCATTTTAGAGCGGAAAATACGGTACCTCAATTCAATTTGCTAACCATGATTCATATTGACGAGTGAGTGTTTTTCGACGAGCAGAGCCACTCAATGCAACAACGATGTTCTCACACATCAACCTCTCCAAATTTGGAAACCCCTGTTCCATTCTGTGCTTTTAACTAGCAAAGCGACTGTTTTGAGTTTTGCGAAAATGGCAGTTGAACCCAACACTTTGACGTTGCAGAATGGGTTTGGGAATCGGTAAACGAGCACGCGGCGCGCAGGGCGCTAATGCGCTCCCATTTTTGGAAGCTTTTATATCACGCCACGGAGTTGAGTCTCATTAGCTTCAGTCATCCCACCCACTTGAGTTGCGCTCGGCTAAAAGGCTGCAGAATGCCATCAAATTAGCTCCTGAGAGCTTTGGTGGTTAAACAATCTGACTTTAACTGTGCTTATATGCAAGCGCGCGTGTGGGGGCGTCGCCTCCTGTTTTAACACATTCACAGCACGCGCCGGCAGAATGAGTCACGCTGACAACAACACATGGTAGAAGCGAAGCAAAGTTCTTTCCGAAAGAAAAAGGACAAGAGCACGTGCGCATGCTCGTGAGGTCCCGAATCAGCATCCGAGGATGAAGTGCGCTGGCGGCTGTCCGGGCGCTTTAGTCGCACTTCCTCCTCAGGTGCAGAGCCGGGTCTTAGCCCCGCCCCCGTCCCCATCTCAACGCGCGAGTTGCACGACAGTTTCGGCCTGACTTGTGCAGACAGACGCTTGCGGGCCTGCGATGAATTTTCTTCGCTCTAATGCGACTCGTCCTGCTCCGGTATGGAATGTGGGGGTTGTATCAAAAAATTTGGAGCCTTAAAAAGATAACGGAAATGCAAAACTCTGCCAAGGCTTAATCCCTAAACATGTCTGTTCGCCTCAAGTGATATTCCCCTCCAGTCCCAGAGGTGGCAGTAATGTACATTCAAAGTACTCATCAGACATAGTTTTGAAAATAACAACAGTGTTCCCCTTGTCATGTTTTTTTCTTTCTGGGCTTTTACAGTATACTGTACACACTTATTTACTCTTATGCCCTCCCAGGTGGGAAAGGAGAGCCACATTTGAAAAGTGTCGGACTTTTCAGCTATTTATTGAATGGCGGGAGAACCGTAAAACCGACAATGAGCAAAAGTTGTCGGCCACAGCTGATCACATTGCAGACTCAGCACAAGACACTCCACCCCACCGGGCCCCGCCTCTTAAAGACATGCATGTACGCAGATGCTAAGATGCAGTATTTTCGACACATTTCGTGATTGCAATTTTTTATTTTTTATTTTTTTTGGTAATCCATTTACATTGTTTGAAGAAATGTTCATAATTGGGAAGCACCGTACAGATGGGCGCTACTAAACTCATTTCAAGTGGGTGCCAGGGCCGGGCCGTCGTGGCTTTAAATGTTCTCATTACCTTTGCAAAGGCAGACGTTTTGACAGATATTGGCGCTTTTGCGTTGAAAAAAAAAGTGGCTGAGTTGCAAATTAAAAGTGAGATGAAAATAAAAAAATGCCATAACTGCAATCTCTCCCGTTCGACTGCATTCAACTCTGACAAATTAGTGTTCGATCGCCAAAGCCAAAAGCTGTCAATCATAACGGCATGAATATGCAAAAGCGTGCTTGACTGATTTAAAAACAACAAGCTTTGGACGACAGGGAAAAAAAAAACAAAAAACAAAAAACAATGAGCAGACCGAGAACAACAATTACCATACAGCACTGGAGACGTTCTTGGGGCTAGTAGGCGCCACTATATGGACAACATGTGCGGAACCCCCACCCTCTCCGCCAACCAATCAAACGTGAGATAGGCCAGATTTGTGCGACTGAAAAGCGGGCGCCGTTTTTCACGTACGCGGCATTTTTCCATCAAGCACTGATTCATCAGCGTAAATGGACCCGCTGGCCGGTTAACCCCGCCTCTCCCCCCACCCAACGAGCTCCCCGCGTAGAGCTTCACAAAAAGCGGCTACGTCTGATAAGCGGAGTTAATTAGCAAGAGGCAGGATGGCTCTGGGGTTTATGTAATGTTACACCCACTCTTGTCAGGCCAGATGAACCCGTAACGGAGGAGGGAAGTGCATGCACATGGAAGCGAACAAGGGAAATCAAGGCGAGGGTTCCATGCACTTTGGCCACCCGCCAATTTGAAAGGTGGAAAAGGTGCATCAACCCTTGTGGGACAACATCGCATCCCGCCAGGATTGTGGCACCAGCGGTATGCGTTCAGAGATGTCACGTTTGCAAGGAATGCAAATTGTCGGAGTCTTATTTTGATTCGAAACAGGCGGATAACATGTTGAAACCAACTATTTAATACGTTGGTGATATTACGCTCTCGTTATTATCAAATGCTAGCGCTAGTTAGCCACATTAGCTTGCGTTCGCCAAATAATGAGGCCCAAATTTGATGCTAACGCGCTTGCTGGTTGGGTGTGATCGCCACGTTGTCTCGTTTAGATGCTAACGTGTTTCCGATGAACGGCAGCGCATTTATTAGCCGCGTTAGCTTGTGCTCGCCAGAGTGGGCGGGGCACAAAAAGAATCTTTTTGGAATGGCGAGAGACACAGGTAACAAATTGATCCCAAAACACCAAATGTATCTCTGCACATTCATTTCGCAAATCGCACTGCTCTGTATCAATTATAAAGTGGCCGTGAGCGATAGCCACTGCTAATTTCATTAGATCCGATTTTTTCCAGAACTTTAAATATTTGGTCTGCTAATTGCATGATGATAGCACTGGTTGCTATGGTCTTGCTTGGTCGTTGGTTTTCACCAATTGCAGATGGGTCTGGATTTGGAACCCCATCAAAAAATGGAGGTTGACTGTACTTTGCACGGACTGGCGTTTTCAACTCGCAATGAAACAAGCCTGCCCAACAGGGAGGAGTTTTTGAAACGAGTCCAAAGTGGCTCAACGTTCTTCCGCCAACCCCCCCTTTGCCAGCCCGATGAAGGATGCCGGCTCAGTTCTAACGCCGCCGCGTCAAAAGTCCCCCGCTCGTCTGATGGATCTGCACAGGCTGGATCCAGCAGCAGGCTCTTATTGAATTTCCCGGAGTCTGATTAATCTCAAGCAGACACGTGGAACCACCCGCATCGCCGCATGAATGGGGCCCAATCGCATGGCACAGAAAACGGCAAGCGTGGCATCGCGGGCTTGCGTGAGTCACCGACTGAATCCCGACCGAGGTTTATAGCACGTTAATATATTTTATGTATGATGTTAAATCTCTTTGCGCTATTAAAAGCAACATGTATCATCTTCTCGCCGAGCAAAGCGGATTGAACGTTGACGCGCACTAAATCTGAGCCGTTACCTTTTATCATATACCCTAATAATCGGGTTTTAAAATGAGGTATTATGTTAGTCAAGGGGGCTGAGGCGGCTTTATTCCCTTCATTTGGGATTCCATTGTACAGATCCGTTTTAATGGTGACCAAAAAAAGCGTGTGGCAAACTAGATCAGATTAGCAGTGGATTATTTTTGTCGGCAACTTTGATGCCGTAGACAGACTAAATCATTCATTAAAGTCTTAATCAGCAAAACAATCCAATTAGAGTGTTATAAAAGATGAAAGAAAGGCGCATTTTGAATGAAGGGGTCGCAGCAGAATAGAATTTTAGCTTCAAAACAAGTGGTGTCCAAAATCTGGTTTGAGGGCAATTTCTGGCTGGCTGCATTTTTTTTATTGGCCGAACAAATATTTCATTCGAATTAAACATGCGATATAACAGACAAAAAATTTAACAGTTGACATTTATGACATTTTTTTTTTTAATATTTTAAATTATGTTCCAGGATATCACGTTCCTTTTAAATTTTGAACGACATTTTTATTGTGACAAAATATAGTTTTTTAAGAAGGAAAATAATCATACAAGACAATACACTGTTTAAAAAAAGTGAGTAAAAGATTCTAAGTCTTAAATAGCATTTTTAACTCGTCAAATATTTAAAATGACAAAAAGTTGAATGTTAGATAAAACAGTATTTGAAACACACACACACACCCACACTGATTACAAGCCTTTGCTTTTTTCTTTTAATAAAATCCAAAATAAATGTCAAACAATTTTTACTATTACAAGATGTCACCCTATTTTTTTTAAATTTAAGTAGTTAATTTTTGTTTGTCACTTTTACAATAGTATATTTTTAAATCAAACATGACAAATGTTCCCACTATTTAAGTCCACATATTCACTCACGCTATTAGACAAGTCAACGTGTGTTAGAAAATACATTGACAATGGTAAGGCGGTACACTGCTTTTGAATTTTAAATGTTGAAAAAAAAAAAATGTGTTCCAAGATATCAATCACACAGCTTCTTTAAATAAACAATGAGATCGCAATATATCTCTTTTTTTTTCCCCCCGTGTATGCAGTCCTGAGCTTCAATCTACAGTATTGTGCTCAGAATAGCCTTCCTACTGCCGGGCTGTGCGATGAAATCGTCTATCCTGTTTTCACAAGGCATTAAAGTCATGGTGGTGTGAACCTCGCGGGCATCATCAAGAGCGGACGCCCACCTCGGATTCAAATCAGCAAAGGGGCCGGCGCCGGCCGGCTCCCTCAACTGTTCATCACAGCGGATGGGATGGCGCCAGCGGGCGCTAAGTGGGGTCGTGACTCGTCGTGCCACGTAATAGTTTTGGCTGCGCCTCACGCCCTGCGACAACACCGTTATCCACCGTCCCTCCCGTACGTCATCTTCCCGAATCGGGAGGCTCGGAATGTTCGATGCCACGTTTTTCAGATCGACATGACAAGGTAACACAAGAGCGCGTCGATTCTGATCAGCATACCGTTCCGAGAAAGCCGCGCGGGGGTCGCCAGTCCCAAAACAGACCTTCCTATTCCTTTTACAGTCAAGTGATTTAACCAAGGTTCAAACTGTCCGGGATTATCGCGCGATGACAGAGCAAGACCCGCATTGATCGCGAGAAAGCCGGGGTCGCATCAGTAGATGTTCCTTGTCAGTGCTCGACCGGTTGTATTTTTCCATCGCCGCTCAGCTGCGGCTATAAATAAAGGGGCAGAGAATAAACAGGACGCAGGTAGCGGACGATCACTCATTCGCGTCACGCTCGAGGTTCCGCTCGGCGCATTGGGCCGCCGCCGACCTCGAAGCGAGTTATGGCCGTAATGCAAGGTGCTGATACATAGCGCGCAGGCACATTAGACCAAACAAGTCCGGCTGCAAACAAACTCCGCCATATGCTCCGCTTATATTATGCTGCGGCGGCTCCGATATTATGGAGGAATTTCTCCCGCAAGAATGAGTGAAATAATGCAACATTCTTCCTTCTCGTGCTATTCAGTGGTTGCCAAAGTGGGATCCAGGGACCCGCTCCCGGGGTTTCCGGGAGTCGTTGTTTTGGGGTCAAGCAAAATTATCTGCAATAAATTAACATAATTTCTCGAGAATTATGCCATCCACCCTGGCCCCCCACCCTCAAAAAAAAAAAAATGCCCTTCAAAAGGGGGGGGGGGGGTTGTGTTCATGTATGAAGCGCTCCCTCAATGTGCTGGTATCGATCATTTTACAACTTTATATTCTGGTGGCTTTTCGGGCTACACATGCTAGCGTTGGGCGAGTATGGGAAAAAAAAAAACAATCCCGATTACAGTATTTTTTTTCATACTAAAAATAGGCCTGTCACTATAGGTGACTATACATTAGCCCATCAATTCATCGGATAAAATTTTACTTTACATCATAGTGTACTGCAAAACCGTGATGTACTCAACGACCTTGAAACTGATTCAGTTAGTGGCTCAGTCATGGTTTTCCAAAATAAAAGCAGATGTTTGCCAGTGCTTTATTTTGATTTTAAAAAATGATAATAAAAAAAAAAAAAGAATCAGTATGTTTTCATGAAGGACCACAAAATAAATGAATAACAAAAAGAAAAATCATTTGTTTGGCTATGAATATGCATCATTTGAAGAAATATCCCTCTCAGAATTTAATGCTAATTTTCTCTTCGCCGTTCAATCCGATTTCCCATGGACTGCTCGCAATCAGCACTGACAATGTTTACAAAATAAAGTATGTCTTGTATATAAATTGACAATGTGTGTCATTATTTTGGTTGTGTGCTTAAAAAAAAAAAAATCACGATTAAATTCCAAATCATGGCCCAATCCTAACATTTGGTGATGTTTAATGGGCGTTCAGATGAATAGGCGATCGTTGGAAAAAACGCCCCTGCTATACGACGCGCCCCGCCTTCCACGTTTAGCGACGCGCCAGATGGCAAGCCTCGTCATCGTTAACTGCCTTCATGTTGGGTTCTCGGAGGCGAACCGACGCCGCCCGTGCTGGGAGAGTTACGACCTACGGCCGCACGTGGCGGCGGGAAGTCCACATCGATGCAGATGTATTTATGGGATGCGGGCTTCTGTTTGCACCGTTAATTTACCTCCCCGGGGTCCATCGCTGTGCACGTAGATCAGTTGTTAAACACATCTCATCTCTCATGGCTCGAGCTTCCTCGACTGCAAAATAATTAAATATATTTATTAATTTTTTTCCCAAAGAGCTAATTAGCCAGGGGGACTGTGCTGCTTCTCGCCTCTTTCTCAAGTCTCAATAGATATGTGCGTGTGTCTGCGCTTTGGTTGCCTACGCTGGGGAATGGCGGCAAGTGAGATGGAAGACACCGACGTGCCACACAAACAAAAGAGGAGGAAAAAAAAAAATGGCCGACTCCAAGGCTGTCACTGTAATGGCGTGAAATGAATAAGGTCATTAGCAATAATGTCTTCCTGTCATTTCAGCCAATTTTTTTTTTTTTTTAAACAGAGTCATTATGAAGCAAAAAAAAAAGGCTAAAGGAGAATTTCCATCATTTTGTGCATCACAAAAGAAAAAGAGAGCCCTCCGTTTACTGTATTCACAATCAGGTCTATAAATGTTGGGAAATCGACACAATTATCTTTCTGGCTCTAAACGCCATGTCGTTTTCCGTGATGTTTGAGCATCAAGCTCGCGGCTCAGTAGTCCATCCATCCATCCATTTTCTGAACCGACGGACTAATTCGGGCAGTCTGAATTTTGCCAGCCAATGGCTCACACTCACAAACGTTCAATCAGCCTGCCATCATGTTTTTGGAACGCGGGAGGAAACGGAGCACCCGGAGAAAACCCACGCAGGCCCGGGGAGAACATGCAAACTCCACACAGGGAGGCCGGAGCTGGATTCGAACCCGGTACCTCTTCACTGTGAAGCCGACGTGCTAACCACTGGACTACCGGGCCGCCGCGGCTCAGTAGTGTTGTTTTAAAAACAATGTGTGAATTTATCTTTTGTTTTATGTTTAGCTTGACAGTCAACTTCAACTGTGAGTGGCATTTAACAGCTTGAAGACTTTTTTTATTTTTATTACTTGTTCACTATTTGCCAAATTTCTGTCAATACATGTCAAGTCAATCCGCCCCCCCCCCCCAAATGAATATGGTACGCTTAACATGTAATAAAGCTTAACGTTGTTTAACAACAGAAAACAGCGATTATTGTCAACAAATGTGTGCAGATAAAGCGACTTGTGCCCACTTCAACCTCAAAACAGCTTTTTCCTATCAATTGACGCTCAACATAGATGAAAATATTACAACAGTCGGCCCAATGTCGACATGTCATGAAGCGACATTAAGGTTCTGTAGAGAACATTCACGTCCATAAAATCCAAAATAATGGGGAGATCATTCTTGTACTGGTTGAAGCGGGCATGACTAGAGATGGGATAACGCTTTTTTACACGTCCGAAAAAAAATCATATGTACTTACATAGTTATTACAAGCTCCCGCTGTGTATATCTTTTCAAAACCGACATTATACAATCCTCCTTTTGTCAAGAACACATTTTTTTCCTGCTAATCTGTTCGCTCTTGGAGGAAAACTATCAGAATCGAACGCGAACAACTTGCGCCATTTTTGAGTACTTTTTTAAAAAACACGTCGGTGGCAAACAGACGACGACTCCAATGTGTCCACTCTGTCAAACGGCAGTCCCACGGATATCGAGTATGCCAATGACCCTCGACTCCATCAAATGCCCCCCGCGTCCCCAGGCAACGGGCAGCCCCATTTGTCTTCTCTGTGCGGCTAAACAGTCTGTCCACCCAGCAGGTCCTCTCGGGGTCCGGACTCTCAGCCACTGACCCGAACTGATGAACGACCGCGCCGTCTGTCGGCTAGCACGCCGCAGCCCCGTTGGCACGACATACACTCACTAGCCACAACGTTAGGTCCACCTACGCCGTCGTATTTTGGAACCAATGCTGCTTCGGATCGACACCGTCAGAGAGGATTTCATTGAACAACATACAAAGTGTGAACGTGTCCTCGATAAACAGGGACCTGCCTCCACTGGGTCTCTTTAGATTACGCAGGTTGAGTCCATCTGGTGTATGGAACGCAATTTACTGCCATGTGCTCGCTGGTCTATTGCGCAAGAGGCTTCTTTCCCACAGCGAGTTGTGACACACACGTACACACACACACACATAAATAAAGCGCCAGCAGGTTATATCCCCAACTGCTGTGTTGAGAGTTTGACTATACAAAACTTAATCGAAGGCAAGTTTATTAAAGTACTTCCATATGTGCTTTGCCGAGAGTTTGGGATGAAGTCAAAAACGGCAACATCCGAATAGGGCTTCGTGGATTTTAATAAAGCGTTGAAAATTCACAGCCCGGGTATATGTGAAGCGTTTCATCAGAGGAAGCATCCCAATTCATCCCACGAGCAATAGAATTTTCTTTTCCTTACAGTACCGCTGCAAAGTCACTCAGGCAATCTTTGACTCTATTTTTACACTTGTTATATACACAGTAGGTGTGAAGTATGGGGCCGGGTTCAATGGTCACTTTGGGATATAAATTTGCAGTCCCCGGGTTAACGTGGTCTAACATCCAACATCGGAGAAGCTAACACACTCCCACATGGTCATTAAAAGCCAAGACAAGATGCCAACGGGGGGGGGGTCAAAGTTCTAATGAGACTTATTCATTCTATTAGGCACCCGAGTAAATCGCAATTTTCTTTTTGCCAGAGTACGCCAAAGCACTTCATTTTTAATGACACGTTATCGCCGAGGAAAACTGTGACATCATGACAATTAGGTGACGAGACATACTTGCGATCCGTGGCAAACGGATGACGATAGCGGCGAGCAAGTAGGTACAATTTCCAATCGGTCAAAAACGATTTATATAATCATATGAATAAAATCAAATTTGAAGGTCAAACTGTCGGCCTCGTGAAAGCCTTCATCAATTGTACAGGAGGCGGCAAAATGACCACAACAGGCTGCTTCCATGCTGTCAGGTTATACCGTCGTTGTTTTTCGACTTGGTGAAGCAGCATGTGGCTCGTGGCCAATGTGATGTGATCCTGCGACAGCTCATTGTTTAGTTCAAGTGCAAGAAGAGCTGCCGTGCAATTCAGGTGACCTTGTAATATTGTACGTGACTGTGAATATATCCATGGTTTTGGAGGAGAGACATTTTGTGACTCCTCCTCCACTTCAAACGAACCGTCACTGGTTCTTGGGCTGTGGAGTGGTTCACTGTGTACTTTCTGAAAGGTGTCGTCGTGGCGATTGAATTCGATGAACATAGAATCGTCCTTTTTAACCTAAAATAATAAATTCCTCGACCCTAATTTGCGCTTCTTCTTTGGTGAAGAAGGCAAACAGTCTTGGGTTGGAACGGCTCTTAAGCGATTTCTGCCATGCAAAAATGCTTGGAGGGACACGCTCAGGGACACATTTTTAATTGTAATACAAGCATAAAAAGTCGTTAACCAGCGTTCATATTTAAATCCTCTGACCGACGGGGTAAAAAAAAAACAAAAAAAAAACTAAAAACACTTTTTTTTTTTTTAATTGAAAGGGGTCCAGTCTGAGCAGGCGCCGAGCAGCCCCAGCACCATGACCGCAGCCATATGGCCAGTGACATATTGCTCTTCATTACGCCTCAAAGCAACAACAACCCTCCAGGGGCGAGCGCTGACCCTCTCATCCCTTTCATACAGTCGCAAAACTGGTCCGCATTACTTTTATGAACAGCCACTGTTGTGTTTGACATGACAACAAAAAGGCCCTCTTCGAGTCCTCGGCATTTACTACATTAGGAGGAATGTCAATGTTGGCACGGTGTGAATAGGATCGCACAATGTTATGCTGAGTAATTGCCCCGAGACGTGCCACGGTCTTTAAAGTAGAAATAATTTTTCACAGCGGGGGGGCCTAAAAAGCAGGATAAAGAGCGACTTGGAATGGTATTTACAGAGAGCGGCCAAAGGAGGCGTTCTTTTGTGTGGCCGTGTTTGTATGAATACCTATTGTGCTAATAATTATCTTACTACTAGGGTGTTAGAAGAATTATATCACTGGCGGTGTTCAACAAGAAAGAGGCTGGAGCTATAAATTTGAGAAAATCCCAGGAGCAACCTGGCCTATAAAACAAGGAGAAAAAAAAAAAAAAAAAAAACCCCACCAACAACAACATGATGGACTATACAGAATCCATTTGCATGAACGCCAGGATGTTCCATTTGCTCAAGATGAAAACACACCGGAAACCCCATTAACCCAATTGAAATGAGCAAGTCAGCGATTGCGCAAAGGTCCGGACCCCTCGTCATATTCCCATTACGGTGTTGCTAAAACCGTCAATGGAAAGAGCAGTAATAGCTTGTCCGTATGTTGTTTCTATGGCAAAGTATTGGTGTTCTGCTCCCGGCATTAATGTGTTGTTTCTCTGGCTCTCTAATGGAGGTCTTTTTTGGGGGGGTGAGGGGGGCTTAAAGCGCATTTTCTCTTTTCAGCATGTATCCGTTTGCTTGTGTCTTAGTTGGAACAATACCGCGCGAGCTCCAAAGGAACAGGAAAGGACGAGTGGGGGAGAGGGGGGGGGGGGTCCATCAGAAAAAAACGCCCATTGAGGCAGGTGTGAAGTGAAGTGGGGGAGGGGGGGAATTTGGTGTTTACCATCTGCTTTGCAACCTTGCTCATACAGTGCACTACTAACAATTACAAGGTCCTCGGCAGCCATGTGACTGAACTATAGTTTGGGTTTTGTGTACGTGAAGTTTTACCCGTAAGGAAATGAATAAAACTGTGACCATAATGGGGAAATTTGAAAGAGAGTGAAAACAGGAAATATTTCAAGATCAACTTCATTTTTGCAAAAAGATTTGAAATGTAGAATGTCGCTCTCTCTCTCTATCCTCACTCACTCATCCTGTTTTTTACGCCTACACAGAAAGCAGTCAGTTCATTTGATTTTTTTTTTTATATCTGTGGGTTTGATTATTGATGTGTGTTGTCAGATGATACACTTGTCTGGAAGAAAACAATTGGTTTACTGTAAGCGATGAGATCAGTATGCTGTGACACAGTTTTTTGTTCCAATCTCTCCCCCTCAAGATATGTCTTAAATGTGTTTGTATTATTATAAAGTGTGTTTAAAGACTTTTAAAAAGTGCCATAAATGCTATAAAGATATGCCTACGGAGTATTTAAATTTTTTTTATTATATAGGCTGTTGAATAGAAACCTGGACTCACCCCCACTCATCCATTTTTAATATGCCTATATTTATCTTTTATATTTATATTTATGTCTATATTTTTGTCTTCTGCTTTCTCCCGTTCATAATTCTGCTGCTGTAAATTGGGAATGTCTCCATTGTGAGACAAATAAAGGTTTTCTTATCTTCTTATCACTCCCACCCAACATCCGAAATATTGATTCTCTTCCCACATTCAAATCCCATCTCAAAACCCACCTATTTAAAATCGCAGACTCCGTTTAAATTCATCTCTTCTTTTATTATTTATAATTTTATCTGTGGTTTTATTTTTCTTGTTTTGATTGGAAAGTGTCCTTGAGTGTTTTGATAGGTGCTTATAAATAAAATGTATTATTATTATCATTATTATCATTATCATTATTATTATTATTATTTTCTAGATTGTGGATTACACTTTTTCCCAGGGTGGTCTGTAGCGTAATCCTGGTTTGTACATAGATTGGGTATATCATTTTTTATTTTTTTTTAACATTTAAGAGTGTGGTCACGTTGCAAATTGAAGTGGCATCTCAAGGCACCACTGCATTAAATACTAACGAGCGATGAGAATAGATGAGGTTCACAGGGAGCGCCGTCGCAGCGGGCAAAACATCGCAGCCTGGAAGACTTGAGTAATTGCGTCCAGCAGGCCGCCTGTCGTAGCCGGCGGAGTCATTTAGCAGGCTCAGTCAGATGAGGATGTGCAAATGTTTGGGAGCCCAGATGGTGGGGGGGGAGGCGCGGGGGCTTGGCGTGTTTCAACAGGTCTCTGAAATCCTCTACATCACCTAAATGCCCGGAGTTCGCTGCGTTGACAGGGCCCTTTATGTGGACTCCTTTGCTCGCGCCGCGCCATAAATCGGAGGCGTTATGAAACGCGACGGCCATATCACGCCGAGCAATCACACTGCGCTGTTGACATTTTGAAAAAGAAAAAAAAAATCCCTCCTGCGTGATCCCAGGTGAAGAATGATCATCAGCTCAATGCCTTTCTATAATGAAAAGGCTTTTGTGCGCATAAGGAGGGCTGACAATGGCTTCTCAGTGTCGGGACGAAGATGTCAGAAATCCCCGCAGGTGACAAACGATAGGTTACGGAGAGAGATAGACAAGTGGTTGAGCGTGAGCGCAAATGTGACGGGGTCGGGCGAAAAATATTTCTTTGCACTCATAAAACGGATGTGATGTATTCTGTTGATGGTGACATCGTATGAACTTGCTGTAAGATCTTAGAAATACAAAACAGAAAAAAAAACTTTTAAGCTCTCTGCGGCGGCTAGCCTGGCTGTTTTCAAATTGTCCCGGCATCGTGTGTTTTTATTCAATTGTATCTCTCGTTTGTCTCCAAGTGGTTCCTGTCTCTTATCGATTCATTCATTTGGCTACAGAGGAGATGACGATCACATGTTATTTTAGCGGGTTATTGGTCGTTCCTCAGCTATTTTGTGTGTTTGGAATCATTTTTTATGGCTTTTTAATTAATTGGGGTTGCGTTTTGTAATTTTTTTTAAGTTGACACTAAGGTGATGAAAGCCAAGTCGACTAGTCGCAGATGATGTCATCGATCATTTATTTTTTTCAATATAGTACGGTCAAACCTCGATTTTTCGAAGGTCTCAGTTCTCGACCAATCGGTTTTCCACCAAAAATTGCAAGTTTTTTATGCCTCGGATGACGAACACATTTCGGTTCTCGAACAAACTGAGCGCACTTGAATGCACCATTTGACTCCTCTCGCCTTCCTTACAGTGACGCTTCCTCGTGTTGCTTTCCATTGTGAGTAGACGTGTTCGATAAACATTTTTATTTTAAAAAGAGCATAGTTTCGGTTTTCAAACAATTTTGGTTTTCGAACAGCCTTCTGGAACGGATTACGGACGAAAACCGAGGTTTGACTGTACTATGATTTATAAACTTCCCTTGGCAAAAATGTCCATAGTTTAGAGGTCAGGTTTTGACATTCTCCTCGGGACGGATTCCCATTAAATAATTCATCATAAGAGCAAAAGGCTTGTTATCGTTTGATGTTTCAAAGAACGACAAGTACACTTAATAATTGTTTTACCGTGTGTCGGTATGACTTGAATACAAGTCATTTCCATTTTGCCTGTGGGGGGGGGGAGAATTGTTGAGAGATTTGAAAGAAATGAAGGTTGGCGCATGGGGCTTTCACTGCAGTTGATCTGCAATTCTAACACTTTATCAGTCTGTGTTAGATTGTTTTATTCTTTTTTTGGGTGTGTTACCTCTGATATTTCACTGGGGGAGAGATGGGCTTAAGCGTTCTTGCTTCTGAAAATAACATCGCTCTGTTGATCCCCACCGTTGCAAATGTCAGCTTGCTACATTGAATCCACCCAAACAAGTCAACACGCTGAGCATAAACAAACCTTGACAAGGTCCTTGACGGGAATCGGCGAAGCCGCCTAAGTCTCAGGCCGGGGGTTGGCTGTGGTTGTCATAGCATTGACCATGAGAGAACCCCCCCCACCTCCCCCCAATCCCTCCCAACTGAAATGAGGGAACCACTGTGTTAAAATACATCTGACACTTGTCATTTTCCCTCCCGATTGTGGAAAAATAAAATAAAATAAAAAAATACCTCCTTTAAATAGAGCCAAATAAGCGGAACATTCAGTGCGATGGAAGGCCAACCTGGAAAATCCCACTCAGTACAACAGCCCAAGAGTACCTTCAGTGACAATCCTGTGTGAGGAGGGGGCTGGGGGGCTGGGGGGGTCGGGGGGGTGAGTTTAGTCCCTCAGCATGATAGATGAAAATTTGTGTGTGCGCTGATGAAAGGTTGTATTGTGCTGTGCTTTTGAGATAAATTGAGAAAAATATGTTTTTCCAGTGTGTCCAGCCGCATTTCCATAGAAAGAGATGACAACTTATTGCAAGTCATTACAGTTCCACTTTCATCGCCCTTTTGGTAGCGGAATGAATTTGTATCTTTGAGGTATGGATATGCGAAGGGAAATATCCCCGCCTGCCAAAAGGCGTCGGCGCGAGGATGCTTCGAGAGAAAGTCGTGCGCCGAGTACCAAACGTGGCCGCACTCGTGACGGCCGTGGCGCCTTCTTTGATGGCGAAGGAGCAAGAAGGAAAGCTGATGGAGCGTCCATTTGGAGACACTGTAAGGAATCAGACTGATGAATGTGCAGTCTATACTAAAATAGAAAGCCACTTTGCCCCCCCCCCACCCCGGCCCCCATGCCCTCAGCCCCGCCCTTTAAGCATTTCACAGGATGAAATCCTCCTTTTCTTCATCCCGATGAAGTTCATCATTCCAAGATGATTATTAATAATATGGAGCCGATTGACAATGAATCGCCAGAACTCAGACAGACAAAGAATGTGCAGTAAGGGGCTGCGTTTTTTTCCCTAGCCGCGGATGATGAAATTACAGTATTGAGCGGGAAAAAAAAAAAAGAATTTTCACTCTGGGGTTCATAAAAACACCAAAGTAATAGAATTAGATGAGATGAGTATCTGCAATTGTGTGCGTGGACCTCCAGAGGGTGCATGATATTCATAGTGCAAAGGTGATTTTGTGGTATAATCAGTAATCACACAAAATAAACCAAAATGATAAACCGAAGCAAGAGCTTATTCTATAAAATATAATTTCACTCAAAAATGAACAAAAAATATTTAAAATATACAGAGTGAAATATGAAGAATGGCAAAAAATGACAAAATCGGGACTTTAGCTCTGCGTGTCTGTCCTTTTTGTAACTATTTTGTCATTTTAACTAAATCTGGACTCCACGCAGGAAGGCGAGAGCCGGGAATCCAACACGTGTCCGCTGCAGTGTGAGGCGGACATGCAAACCAATCCAAAAAAAAATCTGAAATGACGTATTTATTGATTGGGATTTGAGGGCACCCATGAGTATATTTTTTTTCCCCAATATATTTTTCCAAGATTCAAAATGTTTCCGTCGATTAAAATTACCGGGAACGTTGAGGCCTCACCGCTCCAATACTTCTAGAAAAAGGCAGCATAGCAAAAAGCGAGAATGGTGCTGACACAAGTAATGTACAAATCAAACAATACTAAAATGTAGTAATTCTTGAATATTATTCATGACAAACACAAAGGGGTCTTATGGCGGCTGAGGAAGAAGAAGAAGAAGAATGAAAGGCAGCGTAGAGAGCGGAGGGGTGGTGAAATATTCATGAAGGGAGTTTGGGAGGGAGGTGACATGGAGTGTACGGACGGGGGCGGAGGCGAGCGGGCGCTCGCTATGTGGAGGAGTGAGAAGGCGAATAATGAGCACAGAGGGAGACACCCCCCTACTCGGCGGCACAGCTGGAGGCGCGCGGCTACAAGTACCCAATAATGGAGAAAGAAACAAAAGTGGACGGAAGACTTGGACTACAGGAATACTATCTGACTCAGACGAGATTAAAAAGAAAAAAAAAACATTTCCAGCTATGAGGGTGTGTGTATTATGAGTCACAGCTCACGAAAAACGTTCCTCCACGGGATCTTTCATCCATCCATCCATCCATTTACTGGTCCACTTTATCCTCACAAGGATCGAGGGGTGGGGGTGTGGAGCCTATCCCAGCCGTCTTCGTCGCCAGCCAATCACAGGGCACACAGAGACGACAAACCACCCGCGCTCACGCTCACACCCAGGGATAATTTAGAGTCATCCATGAGCCTGTTTTTGGAACGTGGGAGGAAACCGGAGTACCCGAAGAAAACCCACGCAGGCCCGGGGGGGGAGAACATGCAAACGCTACACAGGAACACAGAGGAGTTAAAGTCAAAATAGTTTACTTGGCGGGAATTGGGTTTTACTATCCAAGATTACACTTTGGTCGACTTCGAAAACAGTTTGTAATTTCATCTTGATTTGATTACCAGATGAGCAGGTCCTCTCATTTGTGACAATATGCGCTGTTGTTCGCTAGAAGAATAAAATGCCCAAGTTTGACAGCATCAGTGATAACTGTTTCCCGCGGTAATCAAATTCATTTTGCATGAGCCGGCTGCACTGTATCGACAAGTATATTGGTTTCGTCTGGCTTTTCCACATATCGGATGTCTAACCTTGAGAAAACACAGCACACCCCAGGAAGGGAACTTGATCAACATCTCACATCTCTTCCCTCCAAATTTGAACTGTAATCAGGCTTTAAATCGGGTTTTAGGAAGTTCGCCAAAATGGATGCTTCAAAAACCAACATGTCCGACTTCTGATTGAATTTCGGGTGTGGGCCCTTGGGACTTTTTCATGTGTCCTGTGATGATAAGCGTTGTCAACCACATTCCGTGTCAGTTGGTAAAACTGTTTCGGAAGGAAGTTTCGGAAATTACGAAGCGAGTTTGGAGTGGGTCCTAAAATAAAATGGGCTAAAATGGGCTTTCACTGACATAGCGCTTTTCCACTTTTTGTACTCAAAGCACTTGGCACCGTTTTTTCATTTCCCTACTGATGACGCAGCACCAGGAGCAACTGGGGTGGGGTTCAGTATCTTCCTCGAGGACACAAGTCGACAAGGTTGCAATGGCCGAGATAAATATGGATGACGCGACTACATATAGAGTGAACCCGTTTTAAGGAATCCTTTTTTCCCGGGTTTCTACAGTACACGGGCAAATCCGAATTGAGAATTGCGCGCCTTCGGTGTAGTACCACGTCGTGCCGCAACACGCGGTGCAGCTCCGAGGTCGACTGAAAGAGATGTCGAGTAATTAAGAGCCAGAAGATGAGGAGGCCCCTGCAGTGTAATGAAGTTGCACCGTTTTGCATTTGCATGTTCATTGTTCCCACAGAGCGTTAATATATGCCTGTGAGTAATATTGTATGCCCCGTGTACTGTCTTAAAGCAGCAATTGCTTTAAGATTTTTAATTACCGTAACATCCCGTCGATGGTGTTCCCATTGTAGGTTAGCACCAAGTTGGAAGACTCTCGTGAAACGAAATGACTCGGTTTGGTTGATTTTGGTTTTGAAACATACAATGTTAAATTTTCGGGGGTCAATAGGACCGTAAACGTCAACTGGCAGTGCGGCAACATATGCCCCGCATCACACCGGGCTTCATTGTACACAATAGTCCAGATTTGGAAATTGTTCCTGAACTTGTAGACCTCTTTAATGTTTTAACGGTTGCATAAACTTCCAATAACTAGTTTGCCTTGTTTAGAGCGCAGATAATTACGGTAGTGATTTTTCTCATGAAGGGCCGAGCTACTTTCAAGTGCTTGGGGGGGGGGCGCCCCGGCAAGCCCACTCTCGGCCTTACGCTGCGCGAGAGTCAGTATCGAGCGACGCGCAGTGGACTGGACATAAACACTGTATTAGTGGGATTGGTTGGTTGGTTGGAGCTGAAACACATTGGCGGGCGGGAGGGGGATGGCGGGGTGGAAGAGGGCATGGGGGGGGGGGGGGGTGGCGCCTGCTTGGCCGCCGTTCCGCCACGAACCAATCTCAGCGGCAAAATTGGAATTCAATTAGTGTGGCCAACACAACTATCTCGCTTTCTTTCTCTTATGTTTGTCAGCCAATTTGCTAGCCTAACCTCCGCCGCTCAGCTACTCTTCCTCGTCTTTCCGCCTCGCTCGTGACTGCAGCTACAGCTAACCCGACTCGGAAGAGCGAGAGAGCGAGAGAGCGAGAGAGAGCGAGAGAGAGAGGGAAGGGATGGAGTGGAATTTAATTAGTGCAGCGTTGGACTGCCTCTCTCTTTCTATCTCTGGTTTACTATTCATCCTCGCCTCGTCTGATGGTCACTCCAATCGCTCACATCCCGTCGCCCACCTTCCCTCGTCTGCCACCCCTCCCTCGCTCTCGCTCTGGCCACCCCACCCCCCCCAATCCCCCTCCCTGCCGGATAGCTCACATAAATCCTCGGAGAGGGACTGGGCGGCAGAGAGGAAAAGAAACGGCAACGGCAGGAGCTGCAAGAGGCTGTCGACGTCCACTGGTGTATTAAAAATGAGAAAGGGAAAGATAAAAGAGGCAGGAAGGAGTGAGAGGTGGACCTTTAAAGAGGAGGGATGGAGGGAGGACGTATACGCAGTATAAATAACCACGGCAGAAAGTGAGCACAAAAAAAAACCCATATGGAAGAACAACAAAAGGGCAAGGGAGGTGGTTTTCTCCCTGAGGCCTGCATTATCCAAAAGTGATGCAGTGCAACAGGCTGCCTGGAAACGTGCAGATGGAGACCTCTTTGTCTTTTTCACCACATTTAATCGTTTTGATCAGGGCTTTCCAATGAAAGGATCCAATTTCTGGTTCGAAAGTATGATTTTATTTTTTTTTGGTGTGGCGACGGAGAGATCTGGTTTGAGGGAGGAGATTCACGATTGTCAGTGGCGATATCATCATGTGTGTGGTGAACTGTGTTTTGGTCGTACACCGCACTTTAAAAGCAGGATGAAGAATTGTATATACAGTCAAAACTCGGTTTTCGAACGTCAAATCGGTTTTCGACCAAAAATGTTGCGTTTTTTATGCCTCGGATTATGACCGAAAATCGTTTTTCGACCAAATTGAGCGCACTTGAATGCGCCACTCGACTCCTCTCGCCTAGCGTTCCATTGTGAGCAGACGTGATTTCTTTGTTTTAAAAAAAAATCGGTTTTCGAACAGCCTTCTGGAACGGATTATGGTCGAAAACCGTGGTATGACTGGATATATTTTTTTCATGTGTGGGGTGCTTGTGAATATTCTTAGTCTTCCAGGTCATCTCTTTGCCAGGGCATTGAATCCATGGAAGTGTCTTCATCAGTTCATGCAACGAGGCTTTGTTAGGTAAGACCAGGCTGGTCGTTTCAATGCCATTTAAAAATCGATTAAGATGCTAGAAATCTGTCTCTGTGTGCCCATCTTGAGCTTATTTGAACTGTCTATTTCACATCGGTTTTGATTTGCTTGTCTGTCCATGTGTCAAAATACATCTGAGTGGCGACTAGTCTTGGGTGTACCACATCTCCTGCCCAAAATCAAGTGGGAGAGTATCTAGCCAAGCCGCCACCCTCATGAGGACAAACACCGTCGAAAACAAATGGATCCTGTCAAATACCAATGTCGTCAAGAAGGTTCAGTTTGCCTTAGTCTTCGTGTCTGAGGGGGTCGTATCAGAACGCTGACCCCAATTGTCGGTTAGACTTGTATCTGAGGGTTCGTACCGAACCGCTCTGCAAGGCGTGCCCGTCTAGAAAGACGACGCATAACAAACAGCTACGAGGGCAGCGGGGAGATCGGCAACCGATCTGACAGGAATGAGATTAGAAGGCACGGGCTGCACCTTTAAGTCATTGGCGGCGAGGGGGGTTTAGACAAAGCCCGGGATCACAAGGGGGGGGGGGGGGGGGTTGTAGAGGGGCTTGACCGCCTTTGATTAACATGCTGCACGGGAGAAGATAAGATGGCGTGCTGGAGTGCCGCACACGCAATCGCTCTTCACATCTCTTTCTTTGAAGGGAATCGGCCGCGAGCAGGCAAATATGATTGTGTCATATTTGCTTTACGGGGTTTCGTTCGCACGTATTTTCGGGTGAAGGCAAGAGAGGCGAGAGGTAAACGCGAGAATACAACACAGGGCATTCCAAATGTTGCCCCCCCCCCCTCCCTGGAGAGAGAATTCCACTTTTCTCCATCCTTGTGTTTCACGTGGGGGATGAAAGCAATCTTCCAATGGCATCTGTTGTTGACGAGTCTTTGAACCCAATCAGCAGCCATCAGACCCAAATGGACCGCAGGAGGGTTGCTACGGAGAAAGCGGACCAATGCCAGTCACGCCGAGCCATCACACACAAACAAACGCCAATCAAGATTGTCGGGCAATGGAGGGTTGAGGGGGATAATGAAAACCACTCAAGTCTAACACGGCAGTTGCGCCTCTGGAGGGATGGCGAATAAACAATGGCGCACAATCACTCTCGGGGCCCGCTTATGGTTTCGGCCAAATCCGACCGGGACGAACAGACGAGCAGCCTGTTGCCGGGCGCCGGCTGTTCGTCTGTTCCTGCTGCCAGAGACTGAGATGTTTGTCTCCTCATCAGCGCCGCAAGACTCCTAGGTTATTATCACACGACAATCTAGCCCCTCGTAATTTCCATCAGGTCGCATAACGCGGACCTCAAACTGCCATGGGCGGCAAAAGTGTCCGTCAAACACAATCCGGTTGGTGGAGACTTACGGAAAGAAATGTTGGCAAGCCGAGCGAGCGTCACATCTTCTCTCTTAATCGTGAACGAATGCGATTTATATTCAGCCGCAGTTAATAATTGATGTCTGTGATTTATCGCCCTGCAGATAAAACTGACTCGATCCTGTCCACCTCTTTTCCCTGGCTCAAATTCGATGTGACGAGTCCCGAGTGACCCTATGACCTTTGTCTCGCTACATCTACTGGCGTCTGTTTGTCAATCAAGTTGTGTACATGCCTAAAATTTGACAAACTGGAAAAGCATTTGTTTCACCCCTTAAAGGCTTTTCCAGATTTTTTTTTCCTGGCCACTGATTGGCTAGATGTTTCATGACTTCCTTGAAATGTTTTCAACGTCATTGTGAAGAACGGTTGTATTCAAAGGAACTCATTGAAGTGCAGCACAGAGGAAATGATCGTCTCAAAAAAAAATTTAATTAGGCACAATGTAAATGATTTGACTTCACTCTCACACGCACAACAAAATAAGAATAATATCCAGAACACATTTATAAATAAATAAATAAAAATTAAAATGAATTATCCATTGTGAGACAACTAAAGCTTTTCTTATCTTTATCTTATAAAAAAAAATAGCGGAGGAAATTAATCCTCAGAAAAATTTTAAAAAGCAGGCCCAAAGCTTGACATGGCAGAGTTATAAGCAGAGAGAAGGTCACCCTTGACTTGCAAAACAAGCAAAAGATCAGAAAAGGCGCCCGAGGAGGGAAAATGTCGCAATGGAATTGCTACAAGTTGTTAAGTCGATATGGAGTGTTACTTGCACGAAAGGCAAGGCTGCGATTCATTGTTTTGGACCACTGCCTCCATAGCTTGGGGATTCCACTGTATTATTGGAATTAATATTAAGGGGAGTTTGAAGGGAGGCATCCAATTTTGATTAAATGTCACCTGCTATTCCGCACTATTAATACAGCGAGGCTTCTACAAAAGTCGTCAAATGCAAAATTGGACCAAAATGGATGGAATTCAAACTTTTTATGGGTCATCATTCATATCATTTGATCCATTGCGGTCAGAAGACAACAGCATTTTATTTTGAAAATACATTTGACGGGTATGAGTAATTGAACAACTGGCGGTTATTATTCATGGGGTAATAATTGCTTTAAGACGTATTATTTTTCACTCTTAACGTGTTTGCAGCATGTTTTTCTGAAGGTGCTTGTGGCAATTTTGGATACAGTGAAACTCCTCTACAACGAAATTTACATGGGTGAAAATACCCCCTAGTGTGAAAAAATCTTCATGCATTAACACCATTCCCATTTTCCTGTTTCAAATTTGCTACA
This sequence comes from Hippocampus abdominalis, assembly GCA_018466805.1. Classification (NCBI taxonomy): domain Eukaryota; kingdom Metazoa; phylum Chordata; class Actinopteri; order Syngnathiformes; family Syngnathidae; genus Hippocampus; species Hippocampus abdominalis. The sequence goes on from CM031702.1 coordinate 2,798,798, forward strand.
GTGAAAAACCCCCTGTTGTGAAAAATTTCTTGCTGCAAACATGATTTCGTTGTAGAGGAGTTTCACTGTACTTGGGATTTTTCCACCAACGATGTGAAAACGCTTCGCACTGTTTTACACGGGCCCTTGAATTGCATAATGCAGCCTCTGCGGCTGCTGGTAAAATCCTCTTGTCGCAACACGCAGACTCCGCCCCCGGTTGCTATGGTAACAAAAGCCAGACTCATCATTGGGGTAGCAGTATATGGGGCGTGGTGTACAGTTTTTGTCTGAGGCAAGGACAGCCTCCCAAAATGGGCCACTTGCAGCAAGACAAGCTCGATGGGCACTCAAGTAGGCGATAATTCTCGTTCCTTGAAAAGCACAACACAGTCGTGTTATTAAAACATCCGTGGAGCCGTTTGGTAAAACAGGTTATATATCGCTTGTAAAATCTTTGCGTGCGCCATTAATTCTATTGCCCCTGTTTTCTCTGGCAACAATTGATTGCGTTGTTACAACGTAACCCGTTAGCATCTCTCCAGCCAAATCAATTGACGGCAGCGGGATTCTTTTAATTCGCTCGGACATACTCGTGTAAGTGTCGTATGCTTCAGTGAGTTCCAGCCGGTGCGCATTAAAAGTACAATTAATGGACTGTCAGTATAACTGTTTCTAATCCTCTTGAAGATGATGAGCTTTGTTTCAACTCTTGCAGGAAATAGTCACAAAAGGGGGGGGGGGGGGGAGGTGAGCCCCGGTGCTGACAATTTACTCCCTTTGCCGAGCAGCCCGCTGGAGAGCAGCCAACGCCATAAACACGTCGCCGTCCTTTATCCCGAAAAGTTGCCCTGCCGTCAGCGCTGAAAAGACGACAAGCGGGGAATCATTTGGAGTGGAGGATCATAATTCTCGGTAAACACCGTGAGTGGGATGCCAATGACTGGTTGCCGTTGATCCAAACTACTGTCCTTAAGTGATTAGGGACGACTTCAGGAAAGGATACAGGACATGATGGGGAGCGGCAATTGCTATTCCTCATCTGCCTCGCCCACATGGATCATTAATGCCAAATCGTTAACAGCATTGGCTGGCCTTTGACCCCACCGATATAATCAGTGCAGTATGGAAATCATTCTTAAGAGACCTGAGAATTGCTCGGGGCGGTTAATGATAATGCGCCGTCCACATTGCTCATGTTAACGCACTTACAGCGATTTTTAATAGCTTCAGAAAAATCAGTGCGACGGGCACGACTTTTGGGAAAAAATAAATAAATAAGAAACCACCACCGCGCCACTTCACACTTCTTACAAAGTGCAGTCGCGAGCTCGGTGGGAGGTTAACACTCCGTGGTGGCATTCAGGGTTTGTCAGCTCAAGAAGAATTTTTAAGTTGCTCTTACCAATTCAGGAATATGTGCACAGCATATATGGTGCAACGTCACATGCCTAAAAAAATATATATATTATCAAGGTTCTGTTAGGGTTTCATTTCAATAGAAAAAATAAAAAGTTTGACTTCAAGGCCATTTCTTTTCACTACAAAAGCCTGACCAAATGCTTGCGAGTCCAAGAGCTCTCCAACACATTCATATTTGATTCCCCTTTCGGCATCGGCATGCCACCACTGAGGACCGGTTTAAGCTTTATCATTTGATGAGAATAATAATGTATACGAGAATCGGTGTCATAGACTACAACAACACAGGAATTGTGTGTCAGCCACGCAGGAATAGAAACTTGTGTAAATGTGACACTGAAAATGATGATTATTTAGATGTTTTTTGGACGGTGAGAAATCACACAGCGGACTTTTCGTGAGGCCTATGGCATCTATTTATCACAGCAGTGTTTGTTTCAGTCCTCCTATTCAAAGTGTTACATCATCCTCCATAAGCCAGGAAGTAGCCTGCTCGCTTACAGAAAACTAAACACAAATATGTTTTGTTTTCCCACTTATACCAACAGTCAGGCCTTGGCAGAGGTCCAGCTGCACTGTATGGTAAGGAGTGCCGCATCAGTCACTATGTAAAGGAGAAGATAACAAAGACACCAAGAAGTGCTTATGAATGGAAGATGATCCATCATCTTTTGTGCGAGAGTGGCGCTGACGTGGGATGACAATTACACGCAAGGGAACACTGTTGAAATGAGTCAAATGGGATAAAGGATTCATTTGAATTTCGCCATTTGGCGCCATTGTTATGGTTGCGCAATCCCTGTGGCTGTGCCATCTCAGCGCTTTGCTGTCATGTCTTCCTTCCTGCAACCCCTGAGCGTGAACCTTTTGTGAACCTGTCGGCGACAAAAAAAGTTGACTTATTCCCCTGGTTGCTTTCATATTCGGAGCATGTTCAAAGTCGAGCACTTTTAACAACCTACGTACAACCAGCTGCCATCGGCGCTGAATACACAGTTGCCATTCCAATGCACAATACAGCGAAAATCTAAACCCCTCTCTTTTTTTTTCGTTTTATCTGTCTTGAGCAGCACCGAGGCTTTCACAAGAGACACAGTGAGCGGTATTTAGGCGATAACATTTTGCATTGTCACGGTCGCATCGCAAATTGAAAGATTGAAGCACAGGCGAATTCGGTCTCCGATTCCTCATGCCTTTCTGGCTCCCTCCTATAGTGTCCGCCTCTCTTCAGCTCGTTCGACAAAATTAGTGTATGTGAATAATGCACACTGGGCTTTGCAAAATAGACACGCCAGACAGTTCATAGTACAATGGCAACTAGCCTGAAGCGTTACTGACTTAACATGCTTAAATTCATCAAACTGAGCTATCTATATTTAAGTAGACCGAGCAAGGGAGAAACCTTAATTAGCTAGATGGCTAGTTATTTAGTGCGGTTTTCCGTGAGCTATCTAGTTAGTTTGGTATTCACTTAGCCCTCCAGTGAACTAGCTATAGCTAGATAGATACCTAATTAGTTAGCAAGGTAATTAGCTCGCTAGTCATGTTTTAAATCAGTTAGCAATCTATCAGTCTACCTAGTTTGACAGCTGGCGATACAGTTTTTTTAGATGGCTAAATATCCAGCTAGTAAATTTGTGAACTTTCTATATAGTATATATCTATTTTACTTATCTAGTTATTTAGTAAACTAGTTGGCCAAACACTTAATTAGTCAGATACCTAGCTGGTTAGTTGGCCAACTAGCGAGTGAGCGAGGAAGTGAGTTAGCTGTCTTGCTGGTCAATAAATTAGGTGATTTAGCTGCAGTATTTAGTCTGTTAGCAAGCTAGCCCTTTAAAGGGTGGATGGGTACTGTAAGTAGGTAGATAGATAGGGAGATAGGCAGGCAGGCTGTAACATGGCTATGGCGGACAAAAAAACATGACGCAAACTTTCTTCAGAGAGGCAATACTATTCCTTGAACACAAAAGTTCTTTCTCTGACAAAAAATAGGGTTCTTGTCCAACATATTTTGAACTCTGAGCAAGATCTGTCAAAAATATTCGGGTAGATCCTGCAAAAAGAGGCCAGTCGAAAAAGTTGATAAGTGGACAGATGCATACAGGGACGAGATGCAGATACTCAACTGTCAAAGAAATAATTTTCTTTTAATATGGGAAATCCATTGAAACATCAGTTATAGTGTGTTCAAGCATTATCTTAAATGGTTTTGACAAAGTGTAACAGATGTCAATGAATCAACTGTTGGAATTGGGTTTTGCATTGTTAAAAAAAAAAAAAAGTGCCTATGCATGCACAGCATGCATTACTTTTTTAAAGGACTGAATCTGTGAGTTGTCCCTGATCCCCTCTCGAGAGAGGTCAAGCTTGAGCAAAATCAGCCATAAAGACCTTCAGAGGCCCTCTCAGCACGACCACTTGGTTTTTTTTTTTCTCCAGCCAAGAGCTTGAGCGCCAACCCCATCCCGCCGTTTTAGTCCGCCCTCACTCATAACGGCGGCGGGCGTTATCAGCCGTGGCCAAGCTTGGCTGTAAGGGACGAGAAGAGCGGATGACTGATAAGGGAGTGATGGAGGCAGGGTTTTTTGTGGGGGGGAGATGAGAGGATAAACAGATAATGGGAGTGAGGTTTGGATGTCGAGATAGTGAAGATGGCGGCGGCGGCGGTGCGTGATGTCGGAGAGATTTTTCCTCTGTGCGGATGTCTGTCCAGGACTCCAATCCGCTAATAGTTAAAACGGCCATCGAGACTGCATGCAAACTCGCAAGACTGACCTTGAAAGAAAAGCAATTGGATACGTAGAAAAATGGAATACAGGCTTCCCCCTTGTATTGTGGTTCATAGTACGTGGCCCATATACATATATATATATACACACCCACACTGTATGTAAGTTTTTATTGGTTTTTACGGTATGCAATTAACGGTTGCATCGAATCGTGATCGCACTGAATCGCATCGTTCCACTCGGTTGTGACATGCTCTCATTCTAATCCTCCATGGATCAAGAATTTCAGCAGTCATTTTCTTTTGTTTTGAGGGGCATGCTGCTCCATTGTCATAGGCATCCAAATCACCTGCCGGCAGCTGTAACTAATGCATGCGGTATTGGTTAATCAGTTCCCGCAATGGCGCATATCGGATCGAGGTGTTCTTCTCATTTCCACCGTCACCACTTTTCCCCTCGCGGAGTGCATCGGATGCTCCGGAGTTATTAAGAGGAAGCGATTGGATGCATTTCGACGAGCATCCGGGGATGAAAGGGGCATTTGAGAGAGCGGAGGCGGCTGGGCGATTTAGTGCACTGTGATTGCTAGCGCCGCCGGTGAAGAACTGATCCCGGAGCCAAGCTTCTTGATCTGGAGTAGTCACCGAAATGCGACACCGCGCTACGTTATTGTTGATGTGTCGCAATACACTAACATGGCACAGGAGCCACTTGTTCACTTGGAGTGTCTTTCGAGATATGTTTCAGAATGTGGACGATGGGATCACATACCTCCGTCAAGGCATAAACAGTGAGAATTATAAAGTGTGGTCGCCATACTTCTACTCCAGTACCTGTAGGAGGCGAAGTGCTATTACATTGATCTACGAATCTAAACTTTTCTAAAAATTGGTCTGGAAACGAGTACAGTCAAACCTCGGTTTTTTAACGTCTCTGTTCTCGACCATTTGACTCCTCTCGCCTTCCTTCCACGAGGAAGTGACGCTTCCTCGGGTAGACGAGGAAGTGACGCTTCCTCGTGTTGCTTTCCATTGTGAGCAGACGTGTTCAGTAAATAATTTTTATTTTAAAAAGAGAGTGGTTTCGGTTTTCGAACATTTTCGGTTTTCGAACAGCCTTCTGGAACGGATTATGGACGAAAACCCAGGTTTGACTGTATTTGGATATACAATATTTCCGATGGAAAACATATTGAGTCAGACTTTTTGGGGCAGATTAATGACAAAAACCGTGATTAAAATTATTGGTTGATTTTTTTTTAATCTTAGGTCTAAATCTTCAAATTGTCATTTCTTTAATCAATTAATATTTTTACATGCCTTAATTAGTTCATCATTTCTTCTAATACATTTTATTTTTCCTTTTTAAAACCAGCCAGTGTCACTATGTAAGTGGAGATTCCCCAAATGGCAAATAAAACATCCTAGCAATTTTTATCGCGCCGTTGTAAAGGTTTCTCAAGCATCATGTTTTTCTTAATGAGCAGTCAAGTTGTGCTTTCTTGGAAGTTTGCATGTTTTTACTTGGGCCAAGCCGACAAATGGGAAGCACTTATAAAACCTAATCATGCCATGACGCTCCCTGCTGGGATTTCGAAATGGACTCCATGTGCCATTCGCAACTCTCCCCGTCAGTGTCAAAGCACACTCCATTGTGAAGCGCTATTTTCACTCATTTAGGCCAAATGCTGCAAATGGCCAACTTGGGTAAGGCAATTTCAACTCTGGATCACACTTGGCCAAAATTAGCTTCTTCTTTTTTTTTTCTTGGTATTTCTGCTGTCAAGACATTCTGAAGCTTAAATTGAACAAACATTTTTTTTTTTTTAATGCTGGATGATATTCAGTGCACTTGTCATCAAGCCTGGAGTGTTTGGCTTTGGTTCCAATCAGCAAAAATGCCTATGTTGACGCATATTTCGAGAAAGAAAAAAAAAACTGCGAATGAGCGCATGAATTTCCCCACCCTTTTCACCTCTGTGTCAGATCAGGTGGGGGGGCTTCCGTTTCGATTAAACTTTGCCTGCCGCCAGATGACATTCCGTGAGAGGGGAGCTGATATTTTCACACAGTAATTGCAAGCATAGGTCAGTGAAATAGAAAGACACCTGCTACATGTTTCGTGCTAACTAGGCAGCGGGATTGTTCTGACTTGTAGTCCATTGATGTGGTGGTGTTATGTTATCATATGTCATGTTAGGTTATTTTCCAGTGGTGGCAAATAATGAAGTTCATCTCAAATGATCTTTTCGCACTGAAATGAATGGAAATACCATTAATTCGTTCCAGCCTCTGGTGAAAAAAATACTTATATATATCATATATAAAATTAGATATTATTTTAAAATTTACACACACACACACACACACACACACACACACACACACACACACATATTTATATCTATCGATCGACAAGTGCACTATATCTATCGATCGATCGATAGATATAGATATGTGTGTGTGTGTGTAAATTTTAAAATCCTTCCGTAACTACCTAATAGAAGGTAAACTATTGAACAGTCCATGCATCATGATTAATAAATGTTATGCGTGACTTGGCCAGAGGGGGCAGTATACTATGCCTACGTAGACCTTGTTGCTGGCATATTAGTTTCTTTTGGTTTTGGGTTTTTTTTGTGCAGAGGATAAAGACCAGTACCAGTGATTGAGTGAGTTGATTACCTGACCGACTGATTTACAACCAGGGTGCATCGACAAACAATGACGCAACGGCTTGCAAGTGTTTTTATTTCCCATTTGTATGGTTAACTGTCCTAAATGGCTGAAATTGCATCACCGACTGTGGCTCTCCTCTTTATGTATTTCTTTATTATTTTTTTTTACCTCACTCGAGAGAGGGCCTGGCTTGACGCTTGCTCATATTTCGGCTCACAAGACAACTCAAGTCAAGCGACCTCTGTTGGAGAAAATGAGGCGACTTTCACCGCATCCACGCAAACCTTGAAATCCGACATCCAAACAATTAATTGGTGACATCAGCAGCGTTTGTTTTCCTTTTAATCGAACCCCAACGATGCTCCCAATCGGTACATCATAAGCATAATATACGTTTCAATCCCGATTCGGTCAAATTGACCACGGTGGAGAGTGTTAATCCATGCAAATTGCTGCTGATTAGTCAAGCAGGGTCATTAAAAGCCCTTCCTGTGCCCGATTGGCTTTATTGATCTTGCTGTATAGGCCAAATTCAATACAAAACATGTGGACACGTCGCATCAACACACTCTCCAGCTCGTTTGGCTTCCACTGGTGCTGTCACTGTCCAGCGAAATACATGTAGTATATGCATTTACATGCTCATTTTGATGTTCACATTTTGTTTTGTTTTGTTAGGATCACACTTTTAATTAATCCACGTCGAAACCAGCGAGACTAAAATGAGCAGTCGCGCCACTTCAATCCCAATTTGGCAACACACTCTCATATCTTTGGCAATGTTGGAATCAAAAGCGAGGCGATGTGATTAAAGGCCTCCCTCGTTGGCCTCTCTCACCGGCAGCCCAGCTGCGTCCTGATGCCGCGTTACCCTCCGCGGAGAACTCTTTTATCAGAACCGGGGAGACGCGGGGAGGGCGCTCAGTCGGCCGGCGGCAATGACGGTACGTGCACTTACCGCTTTACTTCTTGTTGTTTTGATGTTTCTGGCCTACAAGTGTTTTTTTTGTCGAGAGCAATTCATTTCAGGTGTTCAATTTTGCAGTTGTGTCATACTAAAAGTTGTTTCTAGTAGTTTGGTTTCCAAATGGGACAAAAGAAATACAAAGCCATCAATCCCTACTGGAAAGCCACCCCAAAAGAATGTTTGGAACTGCTTTCTAAAAATATTTCGGAGGGGAAATGAACCAATCAGAAATGAGAGGGCGTGGCGTCAAAGAAAAAAAACAAACAAACATCAGCCGCTGGGGTTTTTACGACTCTGTGAGTTTGTAGTTATTTAAAAAAAGGATTTCACGCAAAATTAGGTTAAACTATTAATGCTCTCTCCCATGTGCCATTTTGAATGAGGATGGATTTCCGCCACCGAAGAGTGACATATCTCACAAAGAACAAACAATTTTGATTGGACGCCTCGTTTTGAACTGGGGCCCAACCGCGGTCAACGGCGGTCTTTCCAGACCTGATTCCTTCGCGGGTGTGGCGTGCCAGGCTCCATTCATTGAGGCTATGCAATAGAGGTATCAAAATTGATCGATTAATTAACAACTAATCAATCATCAATTAATCGACAGTTATTTTCATCATCGAGTCATCATGTAGAGCCATTTTCATCAGGATATGTTTGTAAAAATTGGTCAGAGGCATAAAAAAAAAAAAAAAACAAGAATTCCACGCCAATAATAAATGATTAAAAATGTCGAGAAGTGCCTTCTAAAAATTGTCTGATAACGAGTTGAATTGGCCGCCAAGGACAAACAATCCCATTTTGACTTCTCTCCAAATTGTACTACTGCACAGATGCCAATCTTCTGCGCATGCCAACATTTTGTTTTATTCAGGTGCGACCATTAAATTAAACAAATTACCAGGACAATTCCCAACAATGCAAACGAGGAAATCCATCCTATCGGGTTTCTTCTTCGGCCTGAGGCCCATCCACTCCCTCCATGAGAGAGGAATAAATACATCTCTGACGGCGTCAATAAAAAGCAAGCACTCTTTATGTTCAAGTGGTGAGTACATCTGCCTCACTATTCAGAGTTCTTCTGCCACCTCTGGAAAATGGATGATCTCAATAGATTGTAAGAGTGGTCCTAATATAGACAAGGCACGGCAGCTTCAGTTGTATAGTGCGTTTCATACACAAGGTAACTAAATGTGCTTCAGACAAGCAAAGACACAGCAAAAAGTATTTGCTAGTTAGTTAAAAACATTTAAAAGCAAAAGAAAGAAATAAAAGGTGTCTTGTTCAAAGATTTTTTTTAAATCAATACATTTTTACACTTGGAGCTGATTTCACTTCTGTTGGCAGAGTATTACATTTGAGTGCAGCATAACAGGCAAACGCTGGTTCACCAAGTATGCTTTGAACTCTGGGCTCCACAAATTGATCAGAGGCAGATCGGAGAGCCCGACTGATTCTATTAGCAGTTGAATAATGTGTTCAGGACCTAAAGCGTTCAATGATTTATAGACTAGTAGCAGAACTTTCAAGTCTATTCCACAGCTGACTAGAAGCCTGTGTCAAGCCTTTCGGACTGCAGTAATTATGTTCTGCTCAGAACCGGAGCTGCAGTGTCCTGAATGAGCTGCCGCTGTTTGATGCTCTTTTGAGGGAGTCCAGTCAGAGGATCATGACAATTATCAGGTTCTACTGGAGATAAAAGCACAAATAAGCTTCTCCTGGTCTGCCTGGAGCATGCAAGGTCTCAATCTGGACTTGTTTTTTCCAGCTGGTAAAAAGGCTGTTTGATTGATTGTCGTGGCCACGGTGCATAATGTATGTGCAGATTTAAACAAACTCGATTTTTTATTAATTTTTTTTTTTTGCACACAAACGGAATGAATGTTCAACCTTTACAAAACGCCTCGCGCTCAATGGTGGTTTAATTAAAGATGGAGATCATGTCCCAGTTTTGTCTTGTTAAGGGAAAATGATTCTCTTTCCGACTTTGGTTTTTGAAATGTGTTGATGGCAGCAAGGAGAGGTTCTATTCGCAGCTTGCTCATTTGGCGGCAGTGCGCCGGTCATGAATCATTCACTGTCCTTCTCCTTGACTTTCTTTCAAGTGCTTCTCAGCTTTGTGTGAAGAAGAAGAAAAAATTTCATGCTGAGAGAAACTCAAAGCTCATTATCTGCTGACATTTAAGCGTTTCCAATTCCAGCGTTCCGATTTGCGTCGACGACTAGTAGCTACTAAACGACTTACTGAGTAAATCTACACTAGCGTGCAATCATTGATTGCGCTTCTCGGTCTCTCTCTGTATATTAAACATATTGGAATATGTTATATATATATATTTTTTTTTGAATTCTTAGGAAGTAAAGTCGTTGATGGTGTAGTGGTACACTCGCCTGACTTGTGTGCAGGCAGCGTGGGATTGGTTCCCACTCAGTGACGGTGTGGATATGGGCGTGAATGGTCGTTTGTCTCGATATGTGCCCGGCGACTGACTGGCGACCAGTTCAGGGTGTAGTCTGCCTTTAGTATTTAAATAAGTCCGAACTTTAAAAAAAAAAAAAAAAAAATTATAGTTAGTGCTTCGCAACGGGTAACATGGTGGTGGGTGGTTAGCACGATCTGGTTTTGAATGCTTCGGAAAACTGTAATTAAAGAACACGGAATGCCTTGCATCCAGTTCCCACATTCTAGTTTTGTGAAGCGGCATATTCTGTAACGACGGCAACCAAAACAAGAATTACCAAGCCATAATGAACCCACTTTCAGTGCCATTGTCTCTCATTACCGCCAGATGGGACCGGCTTGTTGAACAGAAACAAGTACAGCTAATTACAACTACACTCGACGTAAAGGTGAGTTCGATTTTTAGCTTCTTAGACAGTCTGTCAAAACATGACTTTACACAAAACACGCCCATCGAGGAACGCAAAGTATGTTTACGTGACCTGCAAGCCGATACTTCTGTGTGACAAAGAGCGATAAACAAATAAACACAGATGATCCCGGCGCTAGTGATGGATAAAAAAAAATGGGCGCCATTGCCCCCACGCTCACCCTCGCGCGTACCTGCATAACTGCCAGACATTCCACATTATCGGCTAGGTATGCGGCTCATGCATCCGCGCGGTTAATGAACCGGTGGGCGTATGTTTGATATCTACTCACATTCACTCTGTATGGGCCCTAAACACAGAGCCGAGCGGCATGATGGCGTGTGGAGGAAAAGGATAAGTTGTTATGAACAAGGGTGGGCCACGACACTGGGGCTTTCTGATTAATAAGCCTCTGGCTAGCTGAAAGGAAGCATACGTCGATCGAATAATCCCGTATGAAAACCTTTCAACAGCATCCGGCTTAATATGAAAGGTACTTCATTTGCTTTGTATTCGTACATATTTTATGTCAAAGTCGCCCCGAGGAGAGAAAGGCGTCGAGGGCTTCCTTTACTTTGGGGAACAAACAAGAGCCATTCAATGCTAACGGTCGATGTCAAGTGATGAAGCGGCATACGCGCGGCCACGCACGCGTTAAATGCTATCTGCCCGTCACCTTCCCGGCCGGCTCATGCCTCGGTTTCCAAGTAACTGCCGGACGTGATCAATGGAAGGAGCCACGCGCCAGCAGGAAATCTATAGGAAGAAGGCATGCGTCCATGCAAGTCGTTGCGCAAATGGCATCTTGGAGGTTTGTCCGGTTGCGCCAAGACAAAAGGAGTCAAATAGCAGCGTCCAACACGTCCAAGATTGGCGGGATTCAAGTCACATTTAAATCGACCCAATCTGGGGAAGTGTCCTCCAAAGAGGGTTCCAGAAGATCATAACATATAGCATGCAATGCAGGATTTACAAATAATTTGTCACTTGTGTCAGCATCTGTCTGTCATCAAAAATGACAAGGGCCCGAACAATTCTGAGATTTGGCAAAGGAAAATTACGATAACCGAATAATTGTCTGAGTAATTTAAAAATTATAATGAACAAAATAATGTCTTGTTTGGTCCACTAACGCTTACTGAACAATAAATTACAGGGGGAACCTATTGATTGCTGATTATTATTTTGTCCTTGTTTAACTACATAAGAAAGAGAAAAATGAGCAAAAATGGGTTGGTTTTTTTGGCCTTTTTTGGGAGTGGGGGAGTGGCTGGGATGTTTTTTTTTTTTTAAATGTATTTTGTCTGCTATTGTAATGTGTTAACATGCTTTTTTGCCAACTTTGGGCAACGTAAAAAGGGCTTATATCGGCCAATTAAAATCAGCCGGCCAATTAAACGGATGGGCCCAGCAAATGACAAATTCCCTTTTTTTTTTCAACTGAGCACATCTTTCCCACAGTCGAGATGTTCTGGATTTGTATTTTTGTGTACAGTGTACATGTTTTCCTTGTGCTAGTGATTTTTATTGACTATTATTATTTTGACACCAATTCATTTTGTCTTTTATTACACGAAGCTTGTGTAATTTGCTCAAGTTTGATTTCGTTCAACATGCCAATTTTTATTGTGTAGCACCTTAGAAAGGTGATACAGTGAAACTCCTCGACAACGAAATCTACATGGGTGAAAATACCCCCTAATGTGAAAAAATCTTCATGCATTAACACCAGTCCCACTTTCCTGTTTCAAATTTGCTACAGTGAAAACCCCCCTGTTGTGAAAAATTTGTTGCTGCAAACATGAGTTCGTTGTAGAGGAGTTTCACTGTATAAAAATAAGTTTATTATTGGCATTATTATTATTACTATTATTATAATTATTGCGGTGGCCAACTGGTTAGCACGGCCGCCTCACGGTTCAGGGGCAAACATCAAGCTTTGCATGACGACCGGGGGTGGAGCAAGGGGTGTTGTGACGAGGCGAATGGATACTGCATACGGAAGCGGCAACCCAGAATGTGGCCAAAAAAGAAAGGGCAGTAAAATTCCAGATTGTATTCTCACTCTTTGTGGCAGCGCTTCATCAACAGGTTTTTTGGTTCCAGCCAATTGGTGTGCTGATCTGGTCAAATTCAAAACGCCTTGCTCACTGTCCCCATTATCAGAAATAGGCAGCAAGTTGATTTGTTTATTTGATGTGTAGAAGAACATCTCGGTTCAAATAAGGACCGGGGTCCACCTGTTGAGGCCCTCTGCATTCATTGCAATCACAATAAAAGGGTTGGGGGTAGGAACCACTTGATTTAGGATTACTTTCACCTGCCATACTCCTCGCCGAGTTTCAATCTCCCCAAAGGGTGGATCGAGTCATTCATTTTGTTTGACTTGCCCTTATGTAACAAGCAGCGGCGCGTCCGCGAGGAGGAGAACAGCATCTTTTTTGTCAATGTCATTTATCAGCGTGAAGGTGGCGCGCATTTGAGCTGCAATGATGTGATCTCCCGGCCGGCTAGCGGCAAAAGGTCAGCGGCGAAATAAATGTCATCTGGGCTGAATCAAGAGGAGTTGCCGGGACGGGAAATAAACATACGACAGGTATCGACTGGAAGGTGTTCCGGGGGCGACACCCCCGTACTCCTCGGCGAGCACTGCTCAATGACACGGCATAATAGAGACATTCACATTACACCACTGGGCCGTGTTCACGATGCCGGAGAAGAAGACGACGGGTTGCGGCAAAATAAATAAATCGGCAAAGAAAGACCGTAATGCGAGCTGCGGCGGCCTTCGGTATAAATAGTCCATTCCATGATTTCCCTATGGGCTGTATCAAGCTCTCTCTTTGTATGCTAAAGCACTGCATTAGAAACATTGATTTGGGCTCCCCACCCACTCTGACAGTAGGTGTAGCGGCGCCCCGAGGCTTGAATGCCAAGCAGAAGGCTGCAGGAGAAACGAGGGAGAAGAGCAAGGGAAAGATCCTCAGAGATTCCATGAAAGGCCAGCAAACAAAACCGAGGTGGTACAATTCAGGTGGCAAAAATCATGTCATCAACGTCATGGAATTGTTGACACCTGCAGAATTAACCCGATAAACAAACCCCAAAAGACCCACAAAATAGATCGACAGACCGCCGCCAGGGCATTTAGCAAAATTCAGTTAGATTAACCCTTCCATTTGACTTCTGTGGAAAACCGCACATCTAATTAGCGTGGCTACAAAGGCAACATTAAAGCTACTAACAAGCGCCAAAAAAAAAAGCAAATAGCATAACACGGTCCACAAACTTATCACCAATTTGGAATAAAACTGAAATGGATTCCTGTCTATGGCTTTCGCTAGCATGACGACAAAGGCAGAAGTCGTAGCAGCAGCTCACGTGAGAAAAAAAAATAATACAGCGCCCATAAACATCATCTCTGAACACAAAATTAAATAATAATAAATAAATGGATGTGTGATGTCAAAATTCAGAACGTTTTGAATGAAAGCTGATACTTTTCCGTCTGTCATTTGACAAAAAAATATGAAGCTATTAGTTGTCATTTGCGTCACGAAATTGGGCACGACTCCAAAATCAAACCTAATAAAACAACAAAAAATGGTTAGATGAGCCACCAATTACGAATATAACCAAGACATTTTCAGCACTGTTCCATTGCGGACTTGCATGTGGTGGTGAGTAATACAAACGACAGCGAGTGTGACGTGAAACGCTCCATCTGTCGGCGCTAGCGGGTCACTATCCCACTTGTTCCCGATGCCAGCTGACTGAAATAGACAGCCTGACAAAATCTGCACTTTTTACCAGATCTGCTCCACAATTTCGCGCGCCTACTTTCTTGGTCCATGTGCTACCTCTTAATAATGTATGGGGTGCGTAACCCGATATTACCAAGAACTGGACTTCGGTCCAAACACTGATGACAAGATCATTAAAAACGGGGGCAGTGGATGCCAAAAGGGCCGACAGCAACATTGGAGGAGCTGCAGAGATTTCTGGCAAGTACTGGCCGTGTCCTACATGTTCCAGCAATCTTATAAGTTCTGAATATTGTCTGGACGAAAGACGGAAGCCGATTCCATCCACCCATGCACCCATCCAGCGCTTGTTGAGTTCGGTGCAACCCACCACAGCTGAGAAGCTGTGGAGTCAGCCTATTTGCCTTGCTTGCGAATACAGTAATCCCTCGTTTACCGCTGGGGTTACGTTCCAGAAAGAACCAGTGATAAGTGAAATCCGTGAAGTAGTGAACTTTATTTTTTTACAGTTATTACACAATAATTAACTATATATACATGAAATCAAAGACCAAACCCTGTTTTCAGGCCCAGTTACAAAAAAAAATAATAATAATACGTTTTCAACAAATAACTATAATAGTTTTTGGAAATACCGTACTGTTGACACGCGGCCTCGCCGACGCGTTCTGATTTAAAGGGTTAAAAGCATTTGAAAAAACTACAAAAAAAATCTGTGAAACAGTGAAGCCATGGAAAGTGAACCGCGTTAGAGTGAGGGATCACTGTACTCCCGTTTTTTTTTAAGGTGTAATAACATTGTACAAACAGTTCAGTCCGGGAACAAGAAGTTCACTATGCAGATCCTGTAACGGGCCAAGTCTTGACCGGTGCACTTGGCGCCTGTCGTGCGACATCAGCAAAAGCTGCTTGGCATCAGAAAACTTGTTTTCGACTGTTTTGGGTCTGGTTTTGGCAGGTTGTCAAATTTAGAGTACAAGCTGACCTAAAGGTTGTTGTGCTAAAAACATGCTTTGGCGGTGGTGAAAGTTCTGCGTTGGGGGGAGGGCGGTGTGGGGGCTTCTTTTTCTGCTCTTGTGTCACATCTGCTTGGATATCAGTGACACATGACAGGGAAGCAGTAGGCTAAACTACAATGGTCGACTTTTTCTTGTGTATAGACACGATTTTTTGGGGGTTGTTTTTTTTTTTTTACCCTCCAGGGGACGTTATTGTGTGATTTTTGGCAGGTCTTGTTTGGGATCCCGATAACACATAGCATCACCAAGTTACATGTGCTTCAGAAAAGTGGTGAAGTTCCAGGCGTGTTGAGAACAACAACAAAAAAAAGATGATCGTAAATAATAAACGATTCCAAGAGGCCCTTCACACCTCTTAACTCAAAGCCATTTCTATTAGTCACACAAGGTATTACATTATAAAAGCATCAACGGAAATAAATGACACTGAGCATCCCGAAAAGCACTTCCGACGCTTCAATTTTACAACCGATTAGGTGCTATTTCATAGAACTTTTCAAGCCTCGGAAAATAAGAAAAGTTTCCGCGAGTCTCCAGAAGTTGCCAATTTCATTTTCCTGACACCTTCCCAAAACACGAAGCAGATGCTGCACCAGAAGCGTTCCAATTTGTGGCTGTTGTAATGTGACGACAAAAGCACGGGGACCAAAAAGGCTGTGAAATCACCACAATTTGTCAAAATTAGAGCTCATCCCTCCCAGTGTCATGCGCAGTCTGCTTCTACTATGGCAACCGTAGGAGTCCATGCTCACGTTCCCGCACCGCATGCACCCATGCGAGCGCCCGTCAAACGATTTAATCTGAAAAGATCCAAATGGAAATGATTTAGGGCCTTGCTGATGCGAGAAAAACAAAAAGTTGCGCAAAAGCGGACTCGAGAGGGGCGGCGAGGAGGTGAAAGTGACAACCCGAGGGGGGACTGCAAGGCTTCTTACGGCGCACAACTCTTATTGACACACACAAGCAGACATTTCCCGTTACACAACACACCGTCACACTCACGCGCACAAACACAGACACACACACAATGACACTTTGGCATGCATCGAGCCACTTCCTTTCACTTTGGCTCAGCAGTATGCACACATTGTTGACTCGGGCAAAGAATGGTTGTCACTGTTTGATTGTTTGCGGAGTGGGATTACGCAAATGCTACTTTGGCAATTGCAATGTTGCTTCGCGGAGAAGCGAGGCAGGGGCCACGGAGTACAAAAATATGAGTTTTTGTTCAGACAGTGGGGGGGTATTGAATGAAATGATAATCTAGTCATGGTTATTGTCTGTGGTTTGCGGTTGTTGGTGTTGTCGCATTTTTTTTCGTGGTTGTGCGGGTGTTGTTGTTGGTTGATGATTGGTCTGGTGGATGCTGTCGGTTGTGATTGTTTTGCCGGTGGTGGTGGTTGTTTTAGGTGGTGTGCTTGCTCTTGGGGGTGGTTACCGTGATTGTTGTGGACGTAGAGTGAAACTCTTCGACAACAAAACCTACATGGGCAAAAATACCCCCAAGTGTGAAAAAATCTTCACGCATTAACACCATTCCCACTTTCCTGCCCCCCATACAACAACAAAAACCATGTTGCGTTATACGAAATCTTTTTCTCTGCTCTTGCCTCGCGACGAGATTTACTACAACGAAGCCTAATCCAACAGTGACCTCTACTGCTTCGTTCGGAAACGGCAACAGCAACCACCACACTGGTTTACACATGCGCAGTAGTCCTGGAAGTATTTGTTATTGTTAGTTTCAGACACAGCATGAACGTTGCATTGCTCAAATTGCTACAAAACGGACATTTGGATGTCAAGAAACACAAGACAAGAAGAGCTCTGACGCTGGAAGAGTGGGTAAAAGTGATCAAAATGAAAGTCGGAGGAAGCAAAATAAAAGACATTATTAAAAAAATGGATGTAAGTGAAAGTGAATGCTGATCGTAAATTTCGCAATTTCTTTCCCGTGTTTTTCTTTCTACGCTGGCTATATGAAGTGTCAAATAAGTGTATGCTCATACTTATGCACTATTGGAATAAAAATAAAGAGTACACATACGTTTTGTGTGTGCATGTACACATACGTTTGTGTTTACGTCTGAGATCAAATTTTCTACAGTGAAAAACCCCCTGTTGTGAAAAATTTCTTGCTGCAAACATGATTTCGTTGTAGAGGAGTTTCACTGTAGTTGGTGTAATTGGTTGGTGATAGTTTTTATTTGTTGATGTGGTCATAATTGTGACGGTTGTAGTTGATGGTGCAAGTGTTGTAGGTGATGCTTGTGATTTTTGTTACTAGGGTGGTGGTCATGTTTGTTGGGGTGAATGACACTCCGGTTTTGTTGTTTTGCTAGTTATTGCTGCCGAAGTGGTTGTTATGGCGACTATCGCGCGCGCACTTATATTCTTGATTCGTTTAATAACTGCCCATTCAAGCTGAGGATATGTGACAAGTGACAAAATGTGCGCATAGAGTAACTGCTGTTCGTGCCCAAGCGAAAGAATAGACTCCGGGAGAAAAGGAGCAGCCATTTTAATCTGCTCAGACCAGACAAGCTTGGTTTATTAAAGCTTCACTTACAGTTTGCCGCAGCCAAGAAGCCATCCGAGTGCACCCAGGGGAGACAGCCCGCAGAAGGCCATCGCTCCCCGGTCGGCATCAATAGTTGGAAGCACAACGTCGATAAACGGGAGTCAAAGCACCTCCAGCCGGCCCACATCTAACAACAAGTCCCCTTGAGTTAAACTTTACTTAACTTAATGATGGCAAACAGCACCCGATGGCCTACTCGGAAGAAAGCGCATGGAAAAAAGGAAAGGAAGTGTTTTAAGTAGAACTGACTGTAGAGGAGCTATTTTTCTTGCCTCCCAAAGGCTTTCAATGCCGTAGCCATCTTGTTATCTGTGGGTATGAACTCCACAGAGGGAGTCTTGCCAATCCCGGCCTGAAAGAGGACGCATGATACCAAAATGACCTTTTGAATGGCTTGTATATAAATTGTGAGGTCTTTGGAGTGCCTGTCCATCCATCAGTGTGAAATTGCATTTCTGGGGAGCTGCCAGTATCAGAAAAAGCGTCAAGATTTTAGCCACTGTTTTGGATCTGGCGTGTCCCCGTCATGCACCACATGCACCAATCGGCACATCAACTGAGTGCAATTTGATCGGTTTGTGATGAAGTGCCGCCTATAAGTAATATATAATCCAACATTTCATCTGTATGGTAAACTGGGGGAGATTCATTGTCACCCCCCCCTCCCCAAATCAGGCCAAGTAGACTCTCCATAGCACCGCTGCGTTGTTAAGCCGAATTTGCATCGACACAACCCGCAGTAGAGTAGGCGGGGTGACCAATGGCTCATTTGAATGAGATAAGACACCTGGGGACCGTTTGGTTTAAAGTTGCGGAAGAAAACGCACATTATGTCAGTATGTTTCATAAACACAAGCTGTGTGATGGTCGCACCTCGTCCAAGTGCTGCGAGAGGGGCGGGGGTGGGTGGAGGGGCTCTGCAGGAGTGCCAGCAGAACTCTGCGGTGTAATGAACTATGCCGCTTTCTATTGAGGTAAAAAAAACCTTTGTGCCTGCAAAATGGATAAATGAATGTAACCGTTGTTCTGCCACCCCTCCAAAGAGAAACCCCAAGATCACAAAGAGAAGCCATATCGTCTCAGAAGGGAGTGATGAGCCCGCGGGCACAAGCAGAGGAAACTGAAAGACAGAATTAGGTTGGGAAGAGAAAACCCGCTGGGGAAGGGAATCAGCAAGGTGTGTGGAGTGAGCTGAGGAAATTGTCAGGCAATCACCTACTGCGGCTCACGACCAGGATGGAGGTACAGTTTGGACCAATTCATTCGTTCATGTCAATCAGAAGAGAGGCTTCTCGGCTTCAGAAAACGGGCGAGCCGCGAATGGTTGTTACCCGAGCCCTGTGAGCAACTGTGACGTCATTTTCGGTTGACAGAAAGTGACAAAATGGCCGCCCACCGTGATGGCGGAAATTTCAAAATCGTTAAACCTTAGTCTGCATATGTAGTATGTGACCTGCGATTTACTGGCCGTCAGTCCGGGGTATAGCTTTCATCTCGCCCAAAGTCACCTGGGATAGGCTCCAGTATTTTGTAACCCTGAAGCGGCGGATAAGCTGTATAGGAAATGGACGGATATAAAGATGTTGAAGTGGTGGAGTTTTACTTGTCTGGTAGGAAGGAAAAGTGTAGTTAAAAAAAAAAAAAAAAAAAAGGCTTTAGAAAGCGTTCACAAACGGCATCACTCAACTTCGGTACACTCGAGTCGCTGCGGGACGGCGGCCAGATACGCAGCGCAATCATCGAGGAAGCACATGTTAAGTCCCCCCCGTGCTCCGCTCGTCCTTTCATCCGAGCGACCGATGCTTACCCGAGTGGACGGCTGCTGCCGCATAAAAGACTTTCATATCTTACCTTGCCTCGCCCCCCCCCGCCCCCCACCCCTGCCCCCCAGAGTACCTTATCGAGTCGCCCCTCAACTGTCTTGCCATGAACTGGGTATCTAAATGGTCGATCGGGTGTCACGGGAACGTCGACCGTGGTGGAAGAATTTTAAAATTTCCCGAGATGGCTTATTTTGTTCAGTCTCTGATGTATTCGTGTCTTGGACAGTTGTCCGTGGTTTCAGCCTCGCAAGCCTGCAGTAGGTCGTTGGGGAATGACCAGAGTGACTGCGCAAGTGTGTGTGTGTGTGTGTGTGTTTTGTGGATTAGCAGAGTGCATGACCTCCATGGGGGCTTCAAAGACAAAGGCCTTATTATCCATCACCAGAACAAGCCCTCATCCCTCGAGCGCGCTGATCTGAAGACGCGCAAAACGCACGAGCCGAGCGGATCGTGCATGGCCACGCTCCTCCCCATCAGTTACGAAAATGTGTGTGGGTTGCCGCTTGAGTTTCCATAAAATAAAATCCAAAGAATAAAGTCTGTAACGTAGCATCGTACAGTGAGCACCAGGCTATTCCATTGTTTGTGCTCTTTCTACGATGCGGTGAAATAACACAAGATGGCCTCTTACAGTATTGTGGAAAGAGCACAAAAAGCTCTCCAAACATGATCAGACAGTTTACAGTAAAGTAGTAATTGGAGCCAAGGAAGTATAGTGAAATGATATAAGTACAATTAGTAGAGAAAACCGATATACATACAGTGACCAAAAACCTTCGGTCGGTTTCTTGATGCACCATTTGACTCCTCTCGCCTTCTACACGACCAAGACGCTTCCTCGTGTTGTTTTTTATGTTCTAGCGTGGTTTCGGTTTTCGAACAATTTCGGTTTTCGAACAGCCTTCTGGAACGGATTATGAACGAAAACCGAGGTTTGACTGTAGATGTAGCTTCAGATCAAGATATATCGATATAAATAACACGTCAAGAAATAATCTGGTTTTATGAAGCGTAATTAAGCGCCTTGCCACTCAATCGTGCATCGTTTGTTTGTTGCATGGCCCAGTGAACGACATTCAAGAGGCTGCTGTCAGTCTTGCCGGCTGTTTGGCACGTGCGTATTTCAGTAAGCGTCTTCTCCATGCTCCTTGTGCGTGTTTTCATTTCATATCCGTGTGCGTTTGACTGTTTGTCCTGTAAAATAAGTGCCTTGGAGTGTATCGGAGCTTGTGCCGCCCCATCACTAAAGCAGCGAGGTGTCTTCAATTTGCCACACAAAGCAAAACTAAACAGATTGAACGAGTGAAACCCGCTAACTCATGAAACTGTTAAGTTATTAAGCTTTGATGCACTCCGGTCTCCGAGCTCCCCATTGTGACACATGTAAATGATATCATTAGGCCAATCAATGCCTTGCTTCATAGTGTGAGGAAACGCGAGGACACAAGAGAGATGTTTTGTTTTTTCTAGGAACAGGAGTGGGCGGGATATTTCCCGGCAGGAAGGCGCGGAGGAATCGTACACATCGTGCGGCACGTCTCGTCCGTGCCCTTGAGAAGCAAACCAGGAACGCCCGAGAGCGGTCTAATCAGACGATGACGAATCAAGCTCTTGGCTGGATTGTTTGTCATTTGGATAATGCACTGCAACCGTCCAAGCACGCCCCCCTCTTTATCTTCTACGTGAGAAAACAAACTGTGTGGAGTGGTCTTTACATACGGGAAAATTAAACAGAATCAACTAACATCCATCCCTCCAAGATGGCCGTGATTAACAGAAAAAAAAAGAGACTAATGATAATCATATGCAGGATAATAACCCATCCCAATTGACTGCTTGATTTGTAACGTAAATCGCAATCCGAAAAGGACATCCAACGATTAGCTGCACCCACAATCTATTTCTTTAACCCCCCCGGTGACCTACATTTGATTATCTGCGCACCGATGTAAACCATAAAACCTGCTTACAATGCAGCTGAGTTGCGGCGCATTAGCTGTGTTTGTGTGCGTTTTTTTTTTGGTTTTTTTATCATCCCAAAAGCGAATGGGATTCCGGGGGATCAAAGTCAGCTAAAGCCGGGGCGCCGGAAAGGCGAACAGCCTCGTAGGGCTGTTGCAATGAGGTGAACAACCGTAGGCGAATATTAGCTGGGCTTCACAAGGCACAATAATTACTGTTTAAGAGGGGCTGACTCAGAAGGAGGATCTTGGACCGTATTTACCGAGAGCATGACTAACAACACGGGCTCTTCAGATTTTGTCTTTTCAAGGTTTAAATCATTTCCATTTTCAAATTGGCAGGACAGAAAATGCACAAACATCAATTATTTATGATTCAGTTCCTGCTCTGATCTGGTCTCTACCGTGCCAGAAAAATCAAATGTTTTATTTTGATTCTACACAAATATATTCATTCCGCTTTGATGGTGAACTACGGAATCTGTTGAAAAGTTGATCGAAGAAGCATGAGGATACTTTTAAATGCATAAGGTGCCTAATTGATTGATCGATTATCATAATTATCAATTAAAATGATAAAAGATTAGTGGTCCATCAATTGTTGCACCTCTACATATTTCAACACTGCCCAAAAATACAAAGCATAAAATGTATCAAAATACCGCATGGGGTCTGTTAGATCCTTTCAGGTGCCTTTAAGAGGCGGGGCTGGTGTGACAACTGAGAGGCTACATGTGAATGTGGCCGATCGCAGCTTCTGTGTGAGTGTGCTCACTGTGTGTTTATAAAAAAAAAATAATCATTAAAAAAAACAGGGACTGAATAATGAACTGTGGGGAACACCACTGGCAATAAACAATGTTTTGAGCAGTTATAATTGACAATAAAGAAGTAACTAAATAAGCCTTTAAACAATGAATGATGATGATGATTTAAATTTAAATTTACAAACAGCAATGAACAGTGAAGCCAAACACGAACCCTCACCCCAACTTTCCCAGGAGCACCACATGAAGAGTAAAAAATAGCCCCCAACACCAGTTTCACAGATTGACACAAAACTGGGTGACAATTCTACTATTAAAGTACACCCAAAAAGTGTCAAGGTCGCATGTGTTGAACTACAACAGGGAATTCGTCAATACTGCTTCGAAATTGGTGCCCTTCTGAATAATTGGAACTATGTAAATATTCACAAAATAGTAGTCATTGTGATGCAGTACCGAAAATAACAAGAGGGCTAGCGTTTGCTAAATAGCATAGATCGTATTATGGAGCTCAGCAACAGGAATAGCACGCCTTGCCTCTTTGTCATGCGCGAGGAAGAAAGCGAGCGGTAATTAGCGAGCTCGCTGCCGTGATCCTGCGCGAGGGAAGAAAACACAACAGCCTGAAAGTCAAAAGTTGCTGCTTGCTCGGGGCTGCTGGGATTTCGCTACCCCCCCCCCCCCGAGATGACTGATTAAGGCGTCTTTGCCAGCGTGTCTTCTTTCTATCTCAACACTTCCAAGACCGACTTTTTTTTGGGTTTGTTTGCTCCCTTCATTTGAACCAAGAACCATCTCGGTTGATCTGGTTGCCTGCTGAGTTAACTGGAAAGTAACACTAAAACGGATCTCAAACCGAGGCCCACGAGCTGAAACTTCAGGTCCGCATATATATATATTTAGGTAGAGTCAACTACATGTTGCTAAAAATAGACCACTCTGACTATAATGAAGTCCTCTTTACAGACAAGTGCACTAATAACATCCAAGACATTTTTAAATAATGGGGAGGGGACATTTGACAACTCGCAAACTAAATACGGTTTAATTACATTGTTATCAAGTATGTTTTTAAACTACTTTGAGTAATAACACGATCAAAGCATTTTTCTTCATTTGTTTTTGATGCTTCTTTGCTACTTTTTGCTTAAGTCATCACGGAATAACTTCTACCTCAGTCACCGCAGCATTTCGGAATGTGTGCTGATGAGGAAATGTTCTTGTTTAATTAACACAACACACGGGTGATAAATGCACTAGTTGTCCAGAACTTTACTGTTACGACACAATTAACCTGCTATTGTCGCATATTATTTACCGCCCAGGTGTTGGATTCGCTCTCACGTTACATATGCTAACTAAAATTTTTTTTGAAATAAGTACATTTAGTTCATATGTACAGTGGTTAGCACACAGTGCAGAGGTACGATCCCACCGGCATCATGTTCTCCCCGGCTTGCGTGGGTTTTCTCCGGGTGCTCCGGTCAAAAGATAGGCACTCTAAATTGTCAGGCTAATTGGCTAAAAATTTTTTTGAAATAAGTACATTTAGTTCATATAGTTTGGGTCATTAAACATTTGTAAAGAATTCTCAAAAATATGGCATTTTTATGCTAATTTGTGTTTATATATTTGTTATAAACGTGTTATTACTGTATTGTATTAACAGTGCTTTATAAGATAAACAAAAATACACAATATATTATACCCTTTCAGGTTGTTTATGGCCTATTTTGGCCAGAAGCAATCAGTCATTTTTTTTGCCCTGCTCGGCGGCTATAACAACAAGTGTGAACTCCTGGTTGCAAAATAATGAGCCCACCTCTGAAATTCTGCATGCTAGTTGTAAATGTGTATTACCTACTTAAGAAACATGAACATCTTACACATCATAACACCCCGGGCAGATGGCAGAAAATATTTTTTTTCATGGTAGGTTGAGCTTGCCAAATAGCAATAACAAATTAATTAGCAACGTAATAAACACTAATAAGGACAGAACGCGAGCCCACATTCAACCTGCCGTTAAATGCTATATTACCTACTTATATTACAACGTGCAAGACATAACTTTTTAGACGGGTGAGCAAAGTCGTTTGTACTGCTAGCTTGTGCTTGCCAAATAGTGAGCCCACATGCTGATTGGCTGGGAGAAAACACAGACTTTGGTCGAATGGTGAATGCTTATCAATTTTTAACTGCAAGCCAGCGTGTGGGTCAAAGTTATGTTGGTGATGCCCGCCCCCCTGCTTGAATCTGGCCTCTGAGAGTCCTGTAATATTTTCACGATTAATGTGCGCGACACTGGCAATACTGGATACTGAAATGGTGATCGTCTCAATTGACGGCCTGAGCACGCGCGTTGTATGAATCCCAACAGTTAGAAACAAGAGTTCATTGTGCACGCTTCACCATTTCAAAGCCCTTTGATTGTTCTTGCCTGCGTTTCATTGTTGCGGCTGTCACTATACGCCGCTGGCACGGATAGCTGAACAAAGGAGGTGAGGGATTCATGCATCCAGTGTGCGCCTCTTGATCCCCGCGCTCATCATCACAGTTTTAATCATCAGACGCTTGAATGTGATCGGTCTGTTTAAGACCCCCGCCCCACCGCATGCCCACCCCCCAGCCCCCCCGACCCAGAGGGAAACGTCTCCTAAATGACCTCACCTCCCTCCCCGTTGCAGCTGTAAGCATCAAAAGGAAAAAGGATGCCTCTCTATCGTGGCGGCGCAAATCATTTTGAGCCCCCCCCCCCGCCACCCCCCTCTTTTTCGGGTTTGCACAATTAACGCGGCCCTCTTTGAAGTCCTTCTGTTATAATACATGTAGGCGACATCCAGATAAGATTGCAGCCGAGCATGAATAATTGCTACATAATAGCTTGTGTGTTCAGGCCGTCTTTCTTTTTTTTTTTTTTTCCTGTAGATTTGATGGAACTTTTAACTCTGTGTATATTTCTCGACGTGCTTTCACAACCAATAGGAAAAGGCCCCGCTTGAAGCACAATCCGAAAAATAAAAATAGAACCGAAAGCAAAAAAATAATTCTACTCACGCGTCCCCCCCCCCCCTTTGTCTAGAAATAACGCGCACACGCTTTGATGATCACTATCGATGGCTTCCTCTTGTAGTTTTTATTGTGTTTGCATTTTTCAACCTTTCCATTACAGATTAGCAGATCAGCTCCGGCGGTTAATTTCCTGTAGGATTGTTAGTGATACAACAAGATTTATTTAAAAAAAAAAAAAAAAGGATTGTCAGGTCTCTCCTGCCCCCATGTCGTGTAGATCACAAATGTAGCCGTGCTAATTAACGGGGGCAGGATCAAAGAGAGGCTGCTGCTTTTTCAACATCCAACCTATCTGCAGTTTCTGTGCCCTTTTATGCAACGTTCTAAGGTGCCACGGGAGTAAATAGTAATTGATATGCGGAAAGTACACGTCGCACCCGCCCCGCTTTCTGGTTTGGGAGTGAGCCGAGGTAACGAGACGACGCGCTGCCGTTCCGCTGGGACAGAGGACACGCATTCATGATGATTATCCAAACGCAAAGACACAAGCCTGTCTATCAACGTCTTTCCTTTGGCTTCCGCCCAACCCCTCTTTGCATTCTCTATTACGGCGCCGCTGCAGATGGGATGTGGTGGCGGATGGATGCCAAAACAAGGCGCTGTAAAAAGGTGACCCGTATCGCCCCGTTGGTCATTGTTTTTCTTTTTCAATGTCTCTTGGATGGGTTGTGTCTGTTCCATTTCAGGTCAATAACACTATCGGTATCCCAATTCTGGTTTTGAGCAGAGTTTAGCCACGGTGGTTAGGGTAAACTATGTACTTCCCGGGGCATTTTTACTTTTCAAAATAAAATTGGAATTAAGTTTTGAAGGACGAATGTTGTTTTGGCCGAGTTTGAAATGATAAAGTGTTTGGGAAGGTTGAATGTTGAACGTGGGCAAGTGTGAACACTTTAAAAGGGAAGGTGTCAATTTCTTGTACTTTTGGGCCCTGTCCCTATCCACTCTAAGTAGTGGGGTGTTTAGTGTCGAAATGAAACATCTTTCCTGCCTTTTCGCTTGGCCCCAAGTTGCCAAGGGAACAGCAAAGTGAGCATTTGCTTTCGGGGTTGGCCATGAGCTCTCCCGCCGCCCAGGTTCAGGGTGTTCTCTACTTTGGCAATGCTACATGACTTTTCATATTAAAAACTGAAAATGAAAAAGCAGAAACAAATTAGTTGCACTTGTAAAAGGAACATTTTTTTTTTCCAGGAACGGTTCTATTCCTGTTTCCACAAGCTGCAGGTGGACATGAAGTATGCTGGTGCAAATTGGTGTTTCCATGCCAACCAACACAGTCATTTGTGGGATTTCTCCCCCCCCCCCCCCCCCATCACCTCAAAGTGCATAGTTGCAATGTGTAGTGTAAAGTCCTCTTCAAATGCACAAAATCTTATGCACCAGTGGCCTGACGCCATCGGTCATGGATATGGCACCGGACCGGGGAGACTGAACTATAAATATTTGATTGACAAAACAGGTGCACACACATTCACATGTAAACAGCGGCCGATGAAGAAAATATGCACTTTTAAAATACAAAAAGTTTTGAAATACAGTTAAACCTCGGTTTTCGTCCATAATCCGTTCCAGAAGGCTGTTCGAAAACCGAAATTGTTCCGAAAACCGAAACCACGCTCTTTTTAAAATAAAAATGTTTAGTGAACACGTCTGCTCACAATGGAAAGCAACACGAGGAAGCGTCACTTCCTTGTGTAAGGAAGGCGAGAGGAGTCAAATGGTGCATTCAAGTGCGCTCAGTTTGTTCGAGAACCGAAATTTGTTCGTCATCCGAGGCATAAGAAACTCGAAATTTTTGGTCGAAAACCGAATTGGTTGAGGACCGAGACCTTCGAAAACCGAGGTTTGACTGTATTAGCTTTGATTCCCTTTTAAACTTCTAAACTCTCTGAATCACTGCATTCTCGTTTTAAAATCATCTCGAATGCCCACTTCATGGTACAGGTGTGCGTCCATCACGTCGAGACTTCAGTATGCGATTAGGGTGCCACATTTAAAGGAATGAGAGGAACTTTAATTGGCTAAGATAGAAGTCTGCTCCCACATCGGCGTAACCCTCCCTCTTGCGCTCACTGTGAAATTACCAATGTTGGGTCTAACCTGCCTCCGGGCAGAGATATGCCACGTACGGTGCCAGCACAAAAATAGATATGTGGAGAAAGGCTCACAACTGAGGCACTGAGCCCTTCAAAAAGCACTGAATACCTTCCATTGCAAAAACATCACGAAGCAGGATTTTCTGCAACGATGGAGACTATAATTACTCCGTAGACTATATTTAAGTAACACACTTCAAATGTCATAGTCTCCCCTTACTCCGAGAGGAACCATGCGCAGGGGTCCCGGTAATTACAGAAAGAACATTCACTGTTCTGCAGACTTGGATTTCGAATCATTTGTTTCTATGCCGTCTGTCTAAATGTGATTTGACGTGAAACCGGTCGGCGGCGCAAAAAAAGTTTGGGACAGCTGCTGTGACAGAGATCTCTTCAGTGGAAAAACTCCACTGAAAGGGAAAAGAAGAAGACCGCCGACAGCCGTGCAGGGCAACCATTCAGTTTGGAAACGCTACATCCCATTCCTCTGTGTCTCATCCTGGTTGCACGGCCTGCCAGGGCGTTGCTAGGAGGACGCCGGCGCCGCCAAAAAAGATTACATCAGCTTGATCGGCAGCCCCCCCCCCCCCTCCCGCTGTCTCAAACAAAAGGCGAAGACGACAAGGAGATGATGTGAAGCGCCTGCCGACACCTCACAAGCCTCCCCCGGCACGCCCCCACCCCCGCCCCCCCACCCCCACCCACCCCTGGCGGCAAACTATCATACTTCTCGTCTTGTCCAACTGGGAATCGCTCCTGGACGCACAGTCTTACTTGAAATTATATTTATACTTTATATTAAGGGCTGCTTGTCGATTGACTGGGTCAAGCATGAGAAGGGAGGACAGAAGTATGTAAAAACTAAGCTGAGGATGTGACATTCTGCTGGAGAAATGTGGATCAAAGAATTAGCCGTTGTTGCTACGCTGTGGCAGCTTGACACATAAGCAAATCATCTGCTTCGTCAAAAAAAAACAAGTCTGTCATTGTGTAAATTGAAATGTCCTAGCTCAAAAGTACTACGGGTATGAGTCGTCTACTATTTTAAATGCAAACTGCTTGGAATCACATTTTCTGCTCTCAAGGGAGCCGTAGATACGATTTTGAATATGAAATTAAACGTAATGCTTCCCCCCTTTTTTTTTTTTATTGCATTAGAAACTAGGGATGGATTTATATATTTATTAATTTCACCATAACCCAATTCTGATGATCCTGAGGCACCGTACGCACGCACACTGGGAATCTACGCCGTAATACATGATTCTAATGTCCACCGTGGGACTGCAGTCATATGCTTTTAATTTCAAAAAGCTAAACGCGGAAGGCCCCGGCTTTATGCGCTCATATATTCAATAGATGTTAGTCACGTCAAAAAAAAACACTACGGCTTATGACGACCAGGAAATTACCCTCGTCTAATGACCGAGCCCGCTCCCAAATACTCTGGCGGGAGCAATGCGGAGGATAATAAAGCTATATTTTGGCTTAGTGTGAGGCTGCATCTCCGCTGGATGCATTATTCAAATGCAAAGTGCCTTAAGAGGACATTTGTACCCAAGCGGGATGGAATATTTGTTGGTCTAGCAGCTTTGGAAACCGCTAGCATTGCTAATGTTTATAAGATGGCTAGCAATTAGCTTATCGTGACACCCTCCAACAGAAACAGCCGATGCATGGAATAAATGTGCGTGATGCAACACATATAAAGAGCCCATTAACAGGAAATGCTTGTGAGTTTCATTTATTTGCTTACATGATTTCAGAATGACAAAATTCTTCCCACATCATAGTGAAAAGGCCTTCGTAACTGAAACGGCTTCGGGGCACGGCGCATCCTGAACTGAGTCGAGGCACTTTTCATTTGCTGACTGAATCTTTTCTTCATACTGTATACATGTACAGTCAAACCTCGGTTTTCGAACGTCTCGGTTCTCGACCAATTCAGTTTTCGACCAAAGATTTCGAGTTTTTTATGCCTCTGATGATGAACAAATTTCGGTCCTCGAACAAACTGAGCGCACTTGAATGCACCA
The DNA here is from genome assembly GCA_018466805.1 of Hippocampus abdominalis. Lineage (NCBI taxonomy): Eukaryota > Metazoa > Chordata > Actinopteri > Syngnathiformes > Syngnathidae > Hippocampus > Hippocampus abdominalis. The sequence goes on from CM031702.1 coordinate 2,828,566, forward strand.
TTTGACTCCTCTCGCCTTCCTTACACGAGGAAGTGACGCTTCCTCGTGTTGCTTTCCATTGTGAGCAGATGTGTTCAGTAAACATTTTTATTTTAAAAAGAGCGTGGTTTCGATTTTCGAACAATTTCGGTTTTCTAACAGCCTTCTGGAACGGATTATGGACGAAAACCGAGGTTTGACTGTATTTGTAATTGAGAATGATTATTCTGTATTACATGTTCATGTTTTTACATCTATAATTGTTCATACTGTATAGTACATCGTAGTTGGTGTCCATTTTATTGGAAATGGTTTCAACGAACTACCGTTATAACGTACAGACTCGTCATGTCCCTCGAGGTACCTTGTAACGAGGTTCGACTGTCGTAAGGTCATTTTATTTGTAGAAGTAGTAGTTTGTAGTAGTAATAGTAATAAAGTATTAGTAGTGTCATGTAGTACAGCAGCAGAAAGAGGAATAGCACTGATGTAGTGATAACAAAACAAGTGGCAGTAACAGTGATCGTAAAATACGTACGTTAGTTGGTGTTGAAATACTATTATTATATGTTTGTGTTGTTGCGTTCCTGGACATATTTTTGGGGACGTATTCACAGCAGGGATTTGTACATCTGCCGGGACGGCGTGCAGGTACCGTGACACTCATGTTGTTGGAAAATAATCCGCTCGGAACACAACGCGCAGCTTAACTTTTTCGGACGTTTACCGATGTGAGATTTTCCAAGCAGCAGTGGCAAATGTTGCCTCAAAAGAACACCGTGTGTGTGTGTGTGTGTGCCTTATCTCTCTATGGGTGACATGATAATGTGAGCTGCTGCACCTGGCTGTGGTGTTCCAGGAAAAAATTATGAATCATTCACATCGCCCCGGGTCACAAGCGGCCTACGCATGTAAACACAGCCTCCACGTCACACAGCACGACACCGCCGTCTCTCGGTAACGTGGACCCTGTAGAGCGGGGCTGTCCAAAGTTTGACGGGCGGGCCAATTGCAACACTTTTTTTGGGTGGCTCTCTGCATATCCTAATCATTAAATAAAACACTGCCCTTGTCAAATTTTACATATTTTTTCAACTGTTGATAAAAAACATTTGTTTTAATAGAAAATGTTTTTAAAATATTTAATGTAGCAATACATGCAGACAAAAAGTCCACACACCCCTGAGGTTTTTGGGTTACATAAAGATCCATATTTCAAAACTTTTTCCAGTATTAATGTGACATAAAATGGAGCATTCATTTGAAAGAGACAAAGTTTTGGGAATAAAAAACTGAGCGAATGTGCTTGCACAAGTCTGCACACCCTCCCCGTACCTGGGACGTGACCATCTTCAGAATTAATCACATTCAGACCTGGCCTTGACTTTGACACCTGTGATTTCAAGTGTTGCATTAACCTGCCATGCATGTTTTTATGGAAACCGGAGTACCCGGAGAAAACCCACTCAGGCACGGGGAGAACATGCAAACTCCACACAGGAAGTCCAGAGCCCCGATTCAAATCCAGGACCTCTGCACTGTGTGTCAGATGTGATAACCAGTCGACCACCGTGCCGCCGACTGGAAAAATGTCATAAACAAGATGCCACCAAACAAAAAAAATGTCAACAAAAGTTGGTGCATTCAAATAATGATGAGCGGTACTTCTTGGAATTTGAGCCAACTATATGAACGGCAACAGGCGGTTACACCGGGTAACTGCGGCTCTAAAACACTGACATAGACAGATGAACGAAGAACACTCTCTCAGAGTGGTTGGGAATCGCTGACTGACACCAGAGGCGGGATTGCAAACTCAAAAGTGCAGTCCATCAGCATCAAAACGCAAGCTTGCATTGCGCCTCGCTCGGGTGTGTTTTCTCCTTATGCCGGTGATTGGAGAGAATCATTTGCGAAGAAACATAGCCAATTGCTTGCGAGGAGAAAAAAAACAAAAAAAAACACTAAAGCAGAGTAAATCATTGCAAGCTCATAAATAAATGAACAAACAAATAAACACATTTTCGAAAAAGCAGTCATGATGCAACGGCGTGTGATGAACCGAACGCCTTGATGCGTATTCATACGGTGATGCATATTTGACCCAATTTTCTGTGACGTCGGCGTGTTGATGGTGCAGCGGGGTTTTGATTTCATCCTTAGCGAGTTTACACACCAGCTTAGCCTCCACGTTCCCCCCCCCCCCCCACCTTCCTCCCCTAACCCTCCCCACGAGGAGCGACGAGGCTCTTCGGTGACAGATGGTACCGCTCAGCGCCCGTGTCTGTGGGCAGTAATGCAAACAGTGGCTCCCAAATTCATCTTGCTGTCACTCCATTGACGAGGCCCGGCGAGCGGAGTCCATCGTTTCGATTGAATTCACCCGTCACTTTTTTTTTTTTTTTTTTTTTTGCCTCTCCAGATCCCTTCCTGCCGCCAAGTCCTCTTTAGCCTCTTGGTAGATTTACTCTGAGGCTGACTTGCTGCTCCTTGTCTTGTCCTGGAATTAAAGAGTGTTGGAGCTGCCACTGTTGCAGGTGGCGCCTCGTAAAGTACACGCGCGCAGCACACACACACACACACACACACACACACACACACACACACACACACGCCGCGCACTAGAACTGAGTGGCTCTCTAATGACCAGCAGCTCCTCCTCTCGGCGCACTGGCCGCAGCGGCGTTTTGCAAAGAAATAAAATAAAAATACTTCAATAGCCAGTTATGTGGTCGTCCGACCCTAGTTTGGGGAGCGATACTTTCCGCTATTGGCCTATTGGCAGTGTAAATGACGTGTACTCTTGGGCCATCATGCCCGTGCCATAAAGCTTTATGAGCAAACCTCTTCAGGCAAGTCCCAGAGAGGAAGTATAGTACTGGCGGCAGCTTTGTAAAGAGAAGCTTTAACACACAACACTGAATCTTAAGATGGTGTCCTGGACAGTGCAAATCGTCAAAAAGATCTTCAAACATGAAGCAGAGATATATGTAAGTCTTGAATCTCAAACAATGCCCAGGACAGACCGAAGCAGCTTCAGAAACAGCAATCAGAGAAATCCGAGTATTGACAAGGTCCAGGAAAGTATTGAAACTTAAGATTTGCCTCGAAAGGAAAGGCTTTCAAAACGTATTTTGTCCTGATCTTGAAACCGCTGTATGGGTTTGTCCCCACCGCCCCCACGTTTGATGACCGCACTCTCGTGTCCTATCAGATGCATGGCGCCGGTTCATTGAGCTGAGGGACAGATACAGGCAGTATAGTCTTTAACAAGAAACAGGCAGTCAATTCTTCATCAAGCTGCCTTTCCCCACTGCACATCTTGACTTGCCTCCATCTTTCGTTTGAAAATAAAACACGGAAGATGCTCTCACAAACGAGAGCACTGGAGGAGGAGGTTTTCTTACATTTATATCTCTTTCAATTTACAAATGATGATTCACTGTATTATTGGATTAAGTCTAATCTTGGGTCAAACAGACCCGCACAAACCCACATACGCTGATTGCTTCATGCCAGGATGCACAAACTCTCGCCGACTCGTCACCCGTCCATCCCGCCTCCATCATCTCTTGGCATTTTTGCTCAAGCGGCCGAATAAGAATAGAGGAGACGGCCAAACCGACAATGCGGGGGCCGGTGAGTCATCGGCAGGGGCGCAGGCCGACGGACCACATCAGTTGGAATCTGACAGGACGGTACACGTCCTGCGGCAAAATTCACGGACTCAAACTGGTAGAGAGGTATTGACGGCGCAATCGAGTGTGGCGGGTGGAAGAAAGTCAGCTGTAGGGGGCATCAGAGGTGGCTGTTTGGGGTCGAGACAGAGTGCCGACATCTGCCACGGTCCTGACTAGGGGTCGTTACAAATGCGTCATAGCAAAGATGACGGGAGTGAGATCCCATGTCGGTATTGCTAGCCGACACGGGAAAAAAATCTTTCGCTATATAAGCTAGTATTGTCAAACTCATTTTTGTCGCGGGCCACTTTGGAGTGACATCATCCCTCGGAGGGCCGTTAAGACAGTGAAACCGAATAAATGTTTTATCATCACGTCGTATTATTACTATTATGAACACAAAAAAACCGTTCAAGCAAAGTGGAGACTGCAGATTCAAAAGACGCAGTGTCCGGGCTAAGCTAACGTTGCCATCGTTGTTTATTTTCCTTGACAGGACGGTGAAAGTTGGATGCTATGCGACTTGCAATCGAAGGCGGTGAGCAAACATGACAAAGATAAAAATAGTGTTTTGACACTTTCCTCATCTGCACTCACTTTTCGTCGCGTCCCGTCGCTAAACCACCCAGTAACCATTTGCGCAATGACTTCCCCCAAGCGTCTTCAGTCAAATATGCCAGCGAGCCAAAGTGAACCATGGAAAAGCAGCCGTCTGCCAACGAGATGGTCGTGTGAAAATTCGCAGGGGAATCCGACGTGACGGCAGCTCGCTTTAATTGGACACTGCGATGTTTCCAACCAAACTTTTCACAGTGCGTGAAAAAGCAGCGAGGAAAGCCGCTTGGATTACAGCAAACAAAGCAAAGCAAAAGCAAAGCAGGGTGCTCTCTCACGCTCTCCTTTAAATAATTTATTTCCGTGGCATTTCGAGGAGATTGTACCGCTACGTCCTTTGCACCGTGTTTACCCAAATTGAAACGCTTACGCAAAATCATGACATTTACCACGCTGCTCTGACAGAGCCTTGAAATGAATCCACATTTTCGGGGAAGTTAATCATCACCCGCAGCCGTTCGTTTCAAAGAGCTGCCCCCGCCCCCACCGCATTGGCACATCTCAACCCAAAATACACATAGTGTGGTATAAATAAACATTCAAATTAGGACCAAAGCTATGTTAATTTTACATTAATATTGAAGAATCCTCTGAGTCCTTTTTCAGTGAAAATTAATTATCATTTTTACCCATCATCAAGACAGGAATGTTAACGTCATGATAAATGTGGTGAACAAGTGACATCAGGGCCACGCTAGTGGTTTTGCCTGCTAAAACTGCATATTTGAATAAATCTGGTTTGTCAAAAATGTATCTATCGGTAACGACTATATCAGGCAGTCAGCATCAAATGTAAGCGCGCGGATTGATTTTTGCCCAATTAACGGTTTTTCAAACGTCGTCAGGCAGCAATGTCGCGCGCCCACCGAACACTCGCCGCTAGCACCTAGCTGCTAACACCGGCCAGTGGTGTTGTTTTATCCCACAATCAGTCAGGACCATTTACCGTATTGGCCCGAATATAAGACGGTGTTTTTTTGCATTGAAATAAGACTGGAAAAGTCGGGGTCGTCTTATATTCGGGGTCTAGACATTATACCCATTCACAATGCTAGATGGCGCCAGATATCATTGAAGCGAATGCTGAACTTGACTCCCCAGGCCAAAGCGAACCCCTGTCACGAAGAATAAAAATTAAAATAGCTGTAGCACAAAGAAGAAAAATAAAAAATAGCGGTAAGAAAGAAAAGAGAAGAAAATAAGAGGAGAGATAACAGAAAATGGAGAAACGTAGCGACAATCTGGAGAAAAGTGGGTCGAAGATCGGCCAGGTTAACGGCAGCTGAAGAGAGGTTATGGTGTAAACATCAAGATGCTTTTTCTCTCAAATATATTGTTATAATCATTTGTTTCAGGTGTACTGTAATTATTTTCTGTATAAAAATTAATTTGGTGTTCAAAAAGTCTTTTTTCAAACCCACCTAACGTCAGCTGGCATAGGCTCTCATTAACCGTGACCCTAATGATGTGCAGTGCAGGTAATGCATGTATCTACCTTGACCCCCAAAACGTTCTACTTCTGGCACACATTATCCATCTTTCCCCATTCTATTTCCAGGTATAGCTTAGCACACACTGCTGACGATGGATGTTTCATGGGAAAAAAAAGAAATCAAAAAAGTGGGTCTGTGCCAGCCACAAAGTGTACTCCAGGTCACATGCACGACTTCACTCAGACACAACCTGGTAAAAAGCAGTCTCGGTACATCCTTGCAGATGGTACCTTCAATGATGAAAAGGCAGGCCTAAAAGGAAAAGATCATCCATAGGACTCTTTTCCGACACGCACTGATGTCCGAGCGCTCTGATGTACTGAGAAATCACACATTTGTTGCGCCAAGTGGCACGGCCAAATGCATGAACGGATGCAGATTTGCGCACGCGGGCTCTTAGTGTTGCCGCGAGAGGCTGAAAGCAAAGAAGCACGGCGGCAGCCATTCAAGACGCTTTCATGAAGTTATCAGGAGGCAAGACATCAATCTTCAAGTGCAGTGGTGACACTGTTTGCCGGCATCAAAGGCCCCTATAATGAAGGAGAAACTATACCCGTGTCTCAACATAAAATGCGGGGGGGGGGGGGGGGAAAAGGAGTACAATGTATGATGCATGCTTCCCCAATTTAAAACCGTACTTATCAAAAAATATACGATGGGACCCAGAAAATATAAATATAAAGTCTAAAAAAGTCAAATTAAGCCAAAAGTCATTCACGCGTAATTTAGGACAAAGCTTTCTAAGGACCAATCAATTGGCCGATATTCGCTTTTTTAAAATCGGTAAAAATCTGTCATTTGACAAATTAATTCGCCGATATTAGCATTTTTAAATCGGCAAAAATGTTTGTGTTTTCTTTTTTTTTTTTTTTACACTAACACAATCCTAGACAAAGATAAAACACTCCCCCCAACAATAAAGAAAATCAGAAAGGTAAACAAATACGGCAGGCCAAGGTATTGTAAACCTTTTCTGCCTGTAACTCATATTTTGTTAGCGTTGAGGGTCAAACCATGAATTTGTCGGAGGAGTTTGTAAGACTAGAAGCCGAAAAGTAAAAATATCCAAGCCTCCAACTCCCCTCTGTGCCAATCGTCCTAAACGAGGACGTCTGAAGGTGCGATGGTGAATCGCTCTGCAGCTACTCCTCAGTTACGCCAATGTGTGAAATAAGCTAGCATGGCGGGTTAAAATTCAAGGGGTGGGAACATTTTATTTTATTTTTTGTCAGCTACGAACTTGTGTTTCCATGAGAGTGTCCTACTGGGCGGAAGTGGAGGTCTTCATGGTTTGTCCCTCGCTAACGTCATGTTGAGCTTCTTCAGTCAAGCAAAGCAGGAAAGAGTGAATCGAAAGAGCCTTTGCACAAAAAGAGTGACAGAGGATCAGTCTTATGGTGCAGCGGATGAATTCTTCCTCTATTTCACTTGGACTCTTTCTCTGCTCTCGCCACATGAAAGAGTTCTTGACCGAGCAGTCTTTCAGAAAGCCCATTTCAAGTCAGATGCTTCCCTTCCTCGTTTCACTATGAACAAGCAAAACTCCCGCCGGGTTTCAGCCATTTCCCAGCTTGATGGCCTCCGCCGGCCGTCTCCCGCCTTCTTAACGGCAGGCCAGCCCTCTTGAAGTGGCTTTTGTTTGAGACGCCGCTCGACGTTCCTTTCCGTGCCTCTTCGCGCTTTCAGCTTGAAAAGAGCGCAGCGACGCGTCCTCGACTCGAGTTTCCCGCTGCGCGAGAGCCTGTTATTGCAGAGTGACGTCCTTCTGTCATGTTGTAAGGTGACAAATGGCGCCGGCATCCAGATCGCTGTTGCTTTTGTGAATGTTTTTTTTTTTTAGCATTTGTAATCATGTACAGTATTCTGTTGCATTAATTGCCACACTGATCAAAATCGACCGCGTCGCACTGAAAAGCCGCCCAGGCCGAGATGCAATCAGCGGCAAACAAAGTCAAATTGTCCAAGTCAGCATGGTGGCTGGAGTCTTGCTTTGTTGCGTTCAACTGGTTTTAATGCAAAACAATGTATGCCTACTCACATTTGATTATGATCAAGTCAGATGAAACCATTCAGCGCATGACGAATGCCGCCAATAGCGGGCTGACGCGTCCAAGGTCATTTAAATACGCGATATGCTGTGTGATGAATGACAGTTACACACCCATTCGGGTTTCTTAGATGCGACATCAGTAAAATGGACAAAAAAATAGTTTCTGTCCATTTCCAAAAATTGCCTGAATAAGCCATTATGAATTTTGCCCCACTCTCAGGAAACAAAGCGTCTAATTTGCATACCTGCCTAAAGCAGGACTCCCCATGACTGATTAAAAAAAAAAGTGGTACGCCAAATAGGCACTGCTTAATTTGACAGAGGCTGATAAAAAGACATTTTTAAGAATAAAAAAATAAAATCAGTTGGTCATTATGGAGCTGCTTGAAAAGAGTGTTTTGTTGTGTGTTACTAGGTGTAAAATGTAGGGAGTGACAGATCTGGATCTGTTTTTTTGTTTTTTAGGCCGATGCTAATTCCGCTATTTGGCAAGATAAAATTACAAAAAACTGACTTCTCCGCTCTCTATTCAAATCTTTTGTATTTTTTCATAAAGTTGTGTCATAATCTGCAGATGCTGAATAAAGTAACGAGTCTATTTTGGCAACATCAATAGAAAGTACACATTTGTGTATTCATTTTTTTTTCCAATGAAGAGAGTACAAGTAAAATGTACTCAAAGTACAGACGCTTAAAAAATCTATTTGAGTAAATTTTATATTTGTAGTTTATTACGTCCTACCACTGAATACGGACGGGCCCAGTTTTACGAATGCCAGGTCTTGAAAGCCAAAGCCTCCTACTTGACCCGAGTGGCAAAATGTCAGTTTTGTGTTCTCCGGCTAACTTGTTAGCAAACAGCGATTGAAATAACGCGTAACAAAACCGTGCGCCGGCAAATGTCAGCTGCTCTCTCGATGGATGAGTCAACATCGACCATGTTTGTGTTGAGGCGCCGATTGTGTACCGTGGGACGGGAGAGCTCCGCAAACACGCAAAACCCAATGGGGATTAATTGCTTGGAAGTGCAAACTCACGGGCGCCTCGTGACAATAACCCACCTGTACTACATGTAGCCAAACGTCTACTCGTGAAGATACCGATCCATAAAACCAGCACGGCGCTTTGAACAGCCTACTCGCATGCGGGCGTACTTTGGAGAATTGCCGCTGACGGGGAGGCGAGAAATTGGCAGAGATGTTGATGCTTCATTTAAGCATCCTGAGCACGGCGGACATTGCTTTTGGTAACAGAGTCTTCAGTGGGGACGAAATGCACCAAACCTTTCCACGTGGCAATTTTAGAAACCATCAATACAGGACAATATACGGCTATCATCAAGATGATAACGACGTGGAAAAAATTAAAACAAAACATCAGTCCCTCGACATGCCGGTTATTAAATGTAGTCATGTGTGCAGCTCATTAGTCAAAACTTGCTCTGACCAACCCATTAGGAGATGCAAAAATAGTGGTGTTATTGTGGGCAAGCACCCTGGAATTCTGAAGGAAGTCTGAGATCGGATTTGGAGGGTAACTGCCCCAATGCTAATATAGTTTCAGTTATATTATTGCAGCATTATTGATTCTAAATTTTTTTTAAATATCTAATTTCGCCTGCATACTTGCGATTCGCGGCTAAATTTTGAGGATCAGGCAATACGTTTATCACCTTGGCACCATCTTGTGGAATCTTTGTGCCAAGGAATTGTGTTGAAGTGAGTTGAGGAACTTAATTTTGAGGATCAGGCAATACGTTTATCACCTTGGCACATTGGCGGACACGTAGTCTCTCACAAAAGGAGACCATTTCACTTGCTAAAATTTAAGGATTAAAATTAGATTCAGCATGACTCAATCTTTGTGCGACTGTCTTTGATTGTTTTATTGTTGTATATATGAAGGTACAGCATTGTACAGCAATGGTTGAAGTGAGTTGAGGAACTTAGAGATATAAAGAGCATTGATGTGACATTCTATAAAAAAATTCTAAAAAAAAGATAACAACAAACCGGTAACATTTCGTTTTTGGCAAAATCCCCATCATGACCCTGTCATGCTAGCAATGAACCGATGCTGACTTGGGAAGTGCTGCCTTGTACGCTATTGCATGTTAGCGAGACCCTCAAGAGCAAATTAATACAACTCCATACCGTTTCGGCCCGCAAAGAAGGATTTCTTTCCGCTGATCTTAGAATTAACCCTTCCCAAACACTGAGGAGATTAAACTGCGACAGATACACCCCACCTGTGCTGCAGCATCACTTGGCTGATGAAGGTACCTGAGCGTTGATGCAGATTAAAATAACTGTGGTGTCGTTAACCGGGTGGGCGACAAACCAAAAAAGGTCGGCCCCTGCGCCCCACTCTTTGTGCCCGAGCCGCCGGAAAAGACATCAAAACACAAACAAATCCATTACCGAGATTTATGCGGCATTATTAAATTCACGGGGCACAGTAATAGTGAACAGGCAACGTTCCATCACATTTAGAGCACGGCGAGTAATGAGTTGTCATAAACCCGAGAATCAGATGGCGGATGAAATTACCCGTGCAGACATCTTCAAATGAACCATCTTTTCACCTTTTGTCATGACAGATTGCGCACAGGGCAGGGGGAGGTGGGTGTGTGGGAGAGGGAGAGGGGGGGGGAGTGTTTCTCAAAATCATCTTGAGCGGACAGAAGGGAGCGAAAGGGATGAAGCCGTCCTTGACTTTACCTTGGCATGGGTGACACGCGGGAGGGAAAGTGGACTCTGTGGGGCAGAACACTCAACAAATTACAGCACCGCGCAGGAGCAAGCGTCTACCTGCAATGAGTGGCTTTCGATTGCCGTTCACTCGGGTTGACAAAAGAGCATGTAGGCATTGTTATCCTTGGAAACAAGACGAAGAAACAATACTTTTTGGGGGGGTGAATCCTAACATTCTGTCAAGGGCAGGCTGTAACTCTCCCACACAGCTGTTGTAATGTGTTCATTCATGATCCCCCCCGGAGGATGAATCTTCTGCCTCTCCCAAAGGCATGAAATCATTTCCAACTTGTCATTCTCCAGGGTTTCTTATCACCTGCTGTTAACTTACATAAATCTACACGGCCGTCCAAAATTCTCCTCCCACCACGGAGAACAGAAATAACTTCTATGCTGGTACAACACCTACAAGTTGCTAATCAATTGTTGAGGTTTCGCTGAAGTTGTATGAGTAATACAAGAGAGCACTTTTTTTGTCTCTCTCTCTCTCTGGCTCACAGTTAACTTTCAGTTTGATTCAGATTGATCACGAATGTGATATTTTTCCATAAATCTGTGCGATGAGTCAGGACATGTGTTATTTTTACAAATTATTGAGCAATCTAATAAAGGTGACAATTGAGGGGTGTCCTTAAAAGTGATGCTTTTGATGGTGCGAGTGTTTTACCTGACAACAGCGATTTAAACAATAAACAATGCCCTCATGAGGAATTACCATATTGGCCCGAATATAAGACGGCGTTTTTTGCATTGAAATAAGACTGAAAAAGTTGGGGTAGTCTTATATTGGGGGTCTAACCCATTCACGACACTAAATGGCGCCAGATACCATTGAAGCGAATGCTAAACTTGACTCCCCAGGCCAAAGCGAACCCCTGTCACAAAGAAGAAAAAATAAAAATAGCGGTAGCACGAAGAAGAAAAAAAATTTAAAATAGCGGTAAGAAAGAAAAGAGACGAAAATAATAGAAGACATAACAGAAAATGGAGAAACGTAGCGACAATCTGGAGAAAAGTGGCTCGAAGATCAGCCAGGTTAAGTTATGATGTCATTTACATTTCAAAAACCAGAAGCCATTCATTGACGAATGTGATTGCACTTTAGTTTACATATTTAAATGTTCAGATATTAAGATTTGAATGAGGTAAAATAACATGCTTTTTCTCTCAAATATATTGTTAGAATGATTTGTTTCAGATGTACTGTACTTATTTTCTGTATAAAAATTAATTTGGTGTTCAAAAAGTCTCTTTTCAAACGAGTCTTGAAAAAGAGGGGGTCGTCTTATAATCAGGGCCGTCTTCTATTCGGGCCAATACGGTATTTCCATAACCGTGCTCGTAATACAAACCTAACGATATGCAGTATTTGGAGACGATCTTGTTATGTGATGATAAAGAATATATTTTCTGTTTTATGTGCGGCAACGCTGTTTTGGTCCAAATACCAGTCACGTAAGAGATTATTACACCAATGCTCATCTGTCGACGTCATGAAGCAATGTTTATTAGCATTAAACTAAAAGGACTAAGCAGTCCATGTGGCGGAGGTACGCTGCATGATGAATTTTAATCATGCTAATGTTCTGATAAAAAAAAAGAAATGTAGTTGGTAGCAACCGGCAAAGGAAAAAAAAAATGCGCAGACTGAACGGGCTGCAGCACAAATCGAAACCAGAAGTAAGTAGAGAGAATGTGAGGTTGGCATTGGGAGTGCTTAACAACAAGAAAACTAATGACATTTTTTTGTCAATACTGCAACATAATTTCCACTGACACGGACTTGGTTCCCCAGGCTGGCAAAGTTAGCGCATCAATCAATGCAATTCCGCTACCTTGCGAGGTAACGCCGCCGCATCCCGCCATGTGTATTCACGGCGGTGGGGCTATGACCGTAAAAAAAAAGACAAATGTTGGACTACCGGCAGTCATGCATCAAAGCACATCCCTGCGCAGCCTCCCGAAAGAGAACAAGGTGCACACAAGTGTGATGCATTATATTTTGACCCGCTCAGGTTTGGTTGTTTATATTTTTTTCCAGGTGTGTACTGCACGTTGCTGTGAAGGCTGTGAATTATTCAAATGATCCACTCTAAGTGACAGTAAATCACTTTGTCTTTTGCATCAGCTGCACCTCTGAGCTGATGCAAACGTCACCTCCCCAAAATGTTAACTAACTGCGGAAGTGTGGAACAGGACACTGTTTCATAACGTCACTGCAGAATATTCACCAAAAAATACATTGATTCACTTCCTGGTTTCATCCGTAACATCTGCCATAAATTCAGCAAGGTTCTCGATTATTGTTTCCCAAAGTAAAAGCAGACATTGGCAAATGTCTTATTTTCATTACTTTTGATCGAGCCGATCAGATTAGAGTAATTCTCATTTTTCATGTTTGACATATAAAAGCTAGGGCAATACGGATTTTACCAGGCATTGTAATATATAGCTATGACATTTTAAAAAATAAAAAAAGTAATCCAACTGTGGCTGAACCTAACCCGTAATTTATTGACTATCCAGTCAAACCTCGGTTTTCGAACGTCTCTGTTCTCGTCCAATTCGGTTTTCGACCAACAATTGAGTTTTTTATGCCTCGGATGACGAACAAATTTCAGTTCTCGAACAAACTGAGCGCACTTGAATGCACCATTTGACTCCTCTCGCCTTCCTTACACGAGGAAGTGATGCTTTTTCGCGGCGTGTGTTTGGTCATCCTCCTGCGGGTCACGAGAGGACTTGAAAGTTTGCAGGCAAGGACAGGAGGAAGCCACGTGAGGACAAAACATGACGCCGCAAGTCCTCCCCCTCACTTGGCAAGCACATTTTCCTCATCAGCGCCCTTCTTAACTCCCATGTCTACTCATGTTTATTCAACTCGTCGCCATCCGGCGCGCTCTTCCTCAATGATCTCATCGGCATTCAGAGACCCTCCCCTCGCTCTTCGCCACCACGGGGTCCCAACTGCCACTCACGGCGGGAGGGCGGCCGAGCAAAGAGCAAAGCCAAAGGTCAAGGTATCCCGCTTGTCACTCAACTCCAACACGAGAATGGGGTACCCATCCATGCCCCCCCCCCACCCCTGTCCCTCAACATAGCAACTGCAGTCATTTCCTGCCGTTTTAACTCCAAAACAGTTGGAAGTGTAATGAAGATGGATAGGCAATCAAAGCTACCAACGGGGAGAGTCATCACAGGAAATGGGCCATGAATCAATATCCCTGACAAATTGTCTTTGCAGCACTCGCTTCAAGTTATATTAAGACTCGCTTTATGTACAGGAGGTGGAGCCAACGACCCAAAAGTCAAACGCGCAGCGCTATTCCTTTTCCGAAACCGTCGTTTTGACATTTTCAAACGGGCACGGTTACCGCCTACCGCCCGAAGACGGCTGGGAATAGGCTCCAGCAACCCCCGCGACCCTTGCGAGGGTAAGCGGATCGGAAAATGGATGGATGGAATTCTGTCCTATATCCAGTTAGGAAGTGCGTGAGCCAATGTGTTCCCCCAGTAGAACAGATGAAAAATGGTGGCCCCCCCCTTCATCATGTTCTTCCTGTTCTAGTTGGACGCTCCGTGTTGCCAAAACAACAAGACAACGTGACAAGACGCAACAGTTTGGGCATAGCTTGTGTGCTGCGGTTGTGGCACGTGTTGAGATCGTCGACTAAATCTTGTCGAGCAACCCGGGCCACTTGCGCTACTAATTTAAATTGCGTCAAAAGCGAGGATGTTATTAGCGCACGTTGACAGCAGCATGTAGATTTTCATTCAGCCAACTTCCACAGCGGATGTTCCGCGTGTTCAGCATTATGCACAAGACAGCTTTGTGAAATGGAGACAACCATGAATTGAATAGCAATGACTACAAGGGGCGAGCCGGCGCACGAAACGCGGCGCAGGGACTGAAAAGTTCCCTGGAAGCTGTTAAAAAAAACTTAATGACTCAACGTAAAGCAGGAATTCTTTCCACTGCCAAAATGGCTGCGCCCACGTGTCACGCCGCAGCGGAGGAAAGCCACCTTGGCATGTTTGGACGCGTCGCGTGCGCATGACAAAGAGCCGCACAAGGTGATCTCACATGACAAGAGCAAAATACTTTTTTTTTTTTTCTCTCTCTTCTTGGATTTTGGGCTTGTGTGGAAGCTACCGTGATGCGACTCACTGCTGCCACCTGGCTGTTTGTTGCCAGGAGACGGCTTCCTCGCGCGCACAGACAGACACACACGCTGGTTTCTTTTGACATGCTGAGATGCAAACGGCAGCAGCGCTGCCAGCAACAGGAAGAAGACTTTCTCCCCTTCCTTCCTGCCTGCCCGCCACCTTCCGCCCTCCCTTTATTCCTTCACTCGTCCTCGCACCCCTTCCCGACTTCTTCCTCGTCTTTGCTTCCTATGACTTTCCTGTTTCTGCCTTCCCCTCCATCATTTGTGTCTACCGCTCCTTCAATCCTTCCATCATTTCTGTTTTCCTTCAAGACAATGATCTTTCCTCTCAACATTCCTCTCCTTGTTTCCCCATCCTTCTACCATGTGGTCTTTTCCTCCTCCTATCGTCTCAACACTGTCCTTCATTTTCCTCAAACCAAATTTTCTGCCTTCATTCTATCCTTCCATCCTTCCTTCCTTTCTTCCTACCACATCCTTACCTTCAGATGTCATCCCTCAGAACCTTCCTTCCTAATCCTTGGCTTCTCTCCATCCATCCATCTTTTCAGCCTTTGCTCATCCTTCCTGCCAAAATGGCTGCCTTCCCTTCAGGCCGCCCTCCTTCCCTTTAAGATTTTTTTCCCTTCATCATTCTGTCTTCCAAACTTTCTGGCTCCTCCCCATCCGCCCTTTCTTCCTTTAAACATTCTCTTTCCATCGCTCTTCCTTCCTCCCAAATCTTTGACTTCTTTCCATCCTTCCGTCTTCTACCCATCTCACTTTCCATGCAACCCTTTTCATGAATTTTTCTCTACCACACTTCCTTTCGCTCCGGAAGAAACCCATTCATTCATTGCTTCCTGATTGCATTATAGCTTTCCATGATTCGTCCTTCCTGCAACAATTACGGCTATTGGCCCATCGTTCCTTGCGCCACACGTTTGTCTTCCATACTACCAACTCTAATATCCTCCTAATATCAGTTTCCCTTCCTTTTTGAAAATTTATTCCTCCAACCATCCAACTCACTGTCATCCAGCAACATTTTTTGAAAGGGACATTAAAAAAAAAAAAAAAAGTCATGTGCCTACCTTCCTGCACAGCCTGGAAAGGGTTGTTGGGCTCGATAAGTTTGACAGAGTGCGTGATCTTCTCGCTTTGCAAGATGTCATCGTTTAGACTCAGGTCTGAGATTGCCAGCTGGAAAATCTCGTCATCCTTCACGGCGTTCTCCTCAAATATGGCACCTGTGGAATAACAAACCAGAATTGATGATGGGAGAATCGCAGGGCGCCGATTGGTGTGCGGCCACCATTTTGGTTAGCGCGAGCCTTCACTGTTTTCGCGTGTCCGGTCATGGCAGCGACACAGGCGGTCCAACCAATGAGGCAAACCAAATAAAAGCCCACCCCAGTCTCCATCCTCTTGCTTGTGTGTTTATGGCATCACTGTCAGACAGGGCGTATATCAGCAGGGGGGATTGGGGGGGGGGCTTTTCCGGAAAGGAGAAGTATATTTGGTGCCTGCTGACGTGCATCAACCAATACGACTTGGATGAAGTCCCAGTGCTGCACTAAAGCTGATGACGGAGCACCTGCTGCTGGCCCAGACTGTTGCAGCAGCAAGAAAAAAAGAAAAAAAGTGAGAAGCACTGCTGCATGCGCACAGCGCAGCTGACATATTTGGTGATTCGACACTGCAACACCATGCACTGCAACATGGGGGTGGGGGGTTGGATAAGGTGTGTGTGTGGGGTGGGGGGGGTCAAGATTAGAGGTGGTGAGGTTCTTCCTCGTTCTTTGGGGGGGGTGGAGGGAAAACAGAACCAGTATGGGGCGCACAAAGAGGTTCTCTATGCATTTTGCATGGCTAAAAAGTCCACCGACGTCCTTCCCCGCTGCTCTTTATTGACATGACAGTCACGTCCTGGTGGAAGTTGAAGCTTGCCGGCATAAAGACGGGAGCTAGCCCTCATCCATTTGTGGCTACGGCAAAACCCCGTCCCCTTGCAACCTGACAGAAAACAGTTGCTTCTTGTTCCAAACGTGCATTGAGCAGAGATGTGCAGGTTTAAAAGGACTCGAGTGTGTGTGTGTGTGCGTGAGAGAGAGAGCAAGCGAGAGAGCAAGCGAGAGAGAGAGAGAGAGTGTGAGACATAAAAAGGCTGCAAGAATATGGACGGCGCACAATTAAGGGGCTGGTGTGCAAGAAATAACTTTTCAGCGTCAGAGAGATGAACCAAATTCCCCCCAAAAACGGCCGCAAACCGTTTTCGCCGGATGCGTCTCATTTCACCTGTGCGCACGGCTGGCTTACCGATGTGTATGATGGAGTCCCCTTTGGCCGAGTTGCATTGCAATATCCACAAGGAGAGACAGACCAGCAGCAGCTCCATGGCGGCATGCAGCAGCACAAAAAGCTCATTCAAGAATGAAAACAAAAACCAACAGGGGGAGGGAAAAAAAAAAACAGGACGAAGCCTTACTGCTTGGCCGTCCGGTATAGTCCAACTGGTCCAAATGGATTGATCAACCCGCGACCCCACCACAAAATGTAAAAATATTTAAAATAAAATAAAATAAAAATAAAACACAGCTAGACGTCCTGAGCCACTAGAAGTAGCCACAGAAATGAAGAGTTCTGCGGGAGAAGGCTGCTCCGGAGAAGGAGGGGAGGGGTGGGGGTGGGGGGGGCGGATTGGACATGCATGTGAGCTCCGGTGCAAGACACTTGGCGCTCCCGCCCTCCTCCAGCAGCCGGTGAGGAGAAGGAGGAGAGGAAGATGCGGGAGGATGAGGAAGAGGAGGATGGAGAGGAAGAGGAAGAGGAGGAGGAGGAGGAGGAGCGCGTGCACACGCTTCCAAATTATTATTGAGGCAGGGGGGGGGTGAGAGAGAAACTCCACACCGCGGTTCGGCGGATCACGTGACTGCAGCGAGTGCGGCTCGCTTGTCCCGACGAGCCGGCTAGAAAAAGACTGAAAAGAGACGGCGAAAGACACACAACATGATGAGACAGAGAGAAAGAGAGAGAGAGAAAGGGGGGGTGGGGGGTGTCGAGGAGCAATGCGTGCACACACACACGCGCGCACGCACGCACGCACGCAACACGTCCACCACCAGCGCTGCCGCCGCCGCCGCCGCCGCCGCTGCTGCTTCACTGTGACCAGACGTGTGGCGTGACAGATGCCCACGGACACGACGAGCACGGAGGACAATCAAGCGAGTGGACTGTTTACTTTTGGAGAAGTTGCAACAGAGGGGAAAAAAAGAGGAGAGAGGAGGGAGAGACCGAGAAGGAGGACAGGCTGGCACGCCAGTTTCCCGAGCGCGGATCAGACAAGAAGACCTCAGCCGGCCGGGATCATCCGCGTAAAGAGGAGACATGAAACATTCTTTCCATCCATCAATTTATGTAGTGCATTTACTGAATTTATTTTTTTTTTTTTGGTCAGGAATATTTCGCCGTATGCGCGCAGGGGGGTTGGTGGGGGGGGGGGGGGGGGGATATTGTGCCAAAAGAAGAGAGCTTGGAGTGAAGGACCCCTGTAGCCTTACAATTAAAGGATATTTCTCGTGTTTGTGACGAGACCGGAAATATCTCTTAATTGTTGGGTTAAGGGGGTTCAACGTGCAGCGGCGGAGTCGCTACGGGATGATGGAGAAGCCGTTCAAAAAAAAAAAAGAAAAAGAAGCACCTGTGGAGGCGACCGGAGGCTGCCGAAGCGCGCATATGATCATATCGGGCATCATTGCTTTCGTTTCATTTTCATGTCATAGGAGCATCTTTGGTTATGCGGTAAACATGTTATTCTCTCATGCAGTCATGATGTAAAGTTGTTTCGAAAAAGAAAAAAAAAAAAAGTCATCTACTGCCCCCACTGGCCAAAACTGGCTACTTGACAGCTTTGTGTGTTTATGCGCTCACAAAAATAGCCTATAAAGGGTGAGCAAGGGGAGCTATTTTAGCACACTGGCTTTGAAAATAACGCAAAGGAAAAAAAACAAAACAATTACATTCCCTCAGCACAAGCTGGATTTAGTGTGAATATTCTAAAAACGTCCCCCCCACCCCCCACCCCTCCAACCCACCTCCTCTCTCGTGATCACTTTATGAGCGATGATGCCTCCCAACAGGGAAAGAGCGACTGCAAGAATAAATGATTGACTTTTTTTTTTTTTTTCTCTCCCCTCTCTGGTAAATCACAGCTCCACGGGCAGTGGTGGATCAATCCAGATCCATTGCAACCGGAGCGATTTGGGGTTTGTGTTGACCCACTGTGATCAAGATGTATTATATTGGGGGGGGGGGGGGGGGGACAGTGATATTGGTTGCACTGATATATGAAGCAATATGTTGGTGACATGATTGTATTCTCCACAGGAAGGCTGGCTTTTTTTTTGTAAAGGTTGCCCTGCACGTGCGGTGAACATTAGCATAAAAATCAGGGAAATACGACTCTGACGTTCGTTGGTGACCAGTCCTGGGTGGGGCTCCCGGGTTTTGCCCAAGCTCAGCTGGGATAGGCCCCCCCTCCCCCTAAAAATGGATGGAAAGCGCACAAGACTCATCATCACATGGATCCATTTCGAACATTGCGCACGAAACCCAAAAGATGGCGGCTGGTCGACAACCGCATGCACTGATACAGTCATGTCCAATATCGGGACATTGATAGAATTTTTTTTTTTTTTGTCTTAAAACGTCTCCTTTTTTTTTTTTTAAGGGAGCGAAAGTAATGAGACATTTGGCCACGTACGGCGGTTGATGAAACCGCTTCCCTTTTTACTGTTACAGTCAAACCTCAGTTTTCGAACGTCTCGGTTCTCGACCAATTCAGTTTTCGACCATATCTTTCGAGTTTTTTTTTATGCCTCGGATAACGAACAAATTTCGGTTCTGAGCGCACTTAGAATGCACCATTTGACTCCTCTCGCCTTCCTTACACGAGGAAGTGACGCTTGATCGGGTAGACGAGGAAGTGACGCTTCCTCGTGTTGCTTTCCATTGTGAGCAGACGTGTTCAGTAAACATGTTTTATTTTAAAAAGAGCGTGGTTTTGGTTTTCGAACAATTTCGGTTTTCGAACAGCCTTCTGGAACGGATTATGGATGAAAACCGAGGTTTGACTGTAATTTGACTGCTTACAAACGAAGCAGTTTCCTACAATATTAGCTGCACATATTCAGTCAAATGCTGCAGAACTCATTGCACAGTGTTTTATAGTGCAAATGGACAATAACCCAAAGCATACTGCAAAATCAAACATTTTTAAAGAAGTGCAATATGATGCAATGGCCAAGTCAATCCGCCTGACCCGAATCTGATTAAGTATGCAGTTCATTTGAGGACAAAATTGAATGGAAAATGCCTCAAGAACAAGCAGGAACTGCAGAACGTTGCCTTCAAAGCCTGGCAGAGCATCAACAGGGTTAAAATCCAGCATCTGGTGAGATTTGTTTGCACCAAACTTTGGGCTGTAACTGGACGTGTAAAAGATTTGCAACCAAGTAACAAAAAGTCTCATTTATGATCGTTCATCTGTCCCATATTTTGGTCCCTTAAAAAGTGGGACACCTTTCAGTATGTGACAGCACATCTCCAGTTTGAACGTAGATGTCACATGACAACTACACTGTCACAATTTGCTATTAATTTACGGTGTATTCATTTATTTTATAATGACTTTAAAACGGCGTTCGTCACCCCATGCAGGTCAATTAATTCATTTCACAACATCTCATAAAGAGATGTAAATGCATGGTGCATCCCAACAGCATATATTCATGATTTTAACGACACCATTGAAGTGGCACCAAAAATGTGGTGTGTGTGTGATTCATCAATTATCAGCCATCACAGGGGGGCCCCGCCATGTTATCAAAGTTAACAAATTTACACACACACACACAAACACACGTTTGAACTTCGCCTGGCTCCATCTGTCCATTTCAAAAATCAAACGCAGCCCAAACTCTTTCTGTAGACGACCAACGGCGTGTTCTCATCAGGTTTTGGATGTTACCCGATGCATTAGAAACAGCTCTCCGTGTATTGCGGTAAACTACAACTGCAATGATAAAACTATTGTTCACTTCACACCAACAAAATGGAACTCGCCGCCAGTACCGAAAGATGTGTCCAGCAAGCACAGGTCAGCTCCGACGCAATGTACTCAGCAATATTATCCTTATATTGCCATTTTCACACACACGCACACACACACAAAAAAGAAGTTCCCTGTTGAAATATTCATCCCACAAAATTATTTATGAGGACGCGGGAGAAGAACTGCGCGCCCGCCACCTGTTGCTCCGTCAGTTGGTCCATGCAGTCGGCAAGCCATGCATTAATAAGCACACCGAAAAGGATAGAAATACATCAATTGTGTATTATATGGTTCGAGGTGTCCAATATTAGGTCCGGGGGCCGATTTGCAGGCCCCCTGCTAATACAAGAACACCCTGAACTAGAGCCCGACCCCGATCAATAGGCCAGCCCATAAAATCCAACAAATGTTTTAAATATGACACATCAGCCCGGTTTCTTTGCGCCAGGTAAAACTGTTGGCGAACGATCTTTTACGAACCCTGAAAAAACTCAAGCATGCACTGCTCAGTGACACACCCGCCAAAAACTTCAAATGGGAGGGGCATTAAAGAGACTCAACCCTCTGTGTGATCAAATATTCACTATTATAGTCAAGTGAGGTGAATTGATTTTCGGACCGCCATATACAAGTTTACACTCGCAGGTCAAAGCAAAAAATGTGCAAAATGATGGCTTGCATCTCGAGGCACCACTTTACCTTTGTTTTTGTTTTGCACCAATTGGTGTCAACGCCGCTCTTAACGGCAGTAATGGCTAATTAGCGAGCCCGTGACGATACACCCTGCTCTGGTGCAGAAAGCCCAAACAGTGGACTTAAATGATGAGTGGATGCCAGGAGGAATCAAAGGCAAGCAGTTAGTCACGGATGAGTAGCACTATTGGATTAGCCATTCATTAATAGTCTATTCTTGTCGGGTAAGCTCTTTCTAAACCCCTCCCCCACCCCCGCCCCCTTCTATTATTCATTTCCCACAGCATCTTGCAAACATCCCGCCATGATTCACTCCGGCCATGTGACGCTGCCTTTACTATCCACGCGGTTCATTTAAAGGAAGTAGCATCTCCCCGCTTTCAATTATCACCTGACAAATAGCTGGAGGTACTCTATGTGGAATTTTTACGGGGGTAATATACATGTCTCACCACCGGCGTAACTGCTCTCTGACCTCATCGATTAGCGCCGCTATTTTAGTGCCACGACGCGCACATAAGATGAACGGAATCGGCTGGGCGGAATCTTCTATTGGTGACGGAGCGTAATTCATCCCGTGCTGACGGACCGCAGGCTTTAATCTGCTCTGGGGGTGGGGGGGGGGGGGGGGGGGCGGGCTACGATTTAAAAAGCAAAAGAAAGGTTAGGCCACGGTTAGCTAAAGTAGGAGGACAGCAGTAGAGCAACAGTAATAGTACCGTATTTTCCGGATTATAAGTCGCAGTTTTTTTCATAGTTCGGCCGGGAGTGCGACTTATACTCTGGAGCGACTTACGTGTGAAATGGTTACCACATTGTACACATCACATGTTATTTTCACATTAAACCGCAAGAGGGTGCTCTCGGCCTGTGTTGATACTTTCCACGTTGGCGGTAACTGAGAAAAACAACTGACGATGACTCTGACGTAAGCGACGTAGAAGAGGAAGCGCTGCATCTTCGACCTCCGGAGTTGGCGGAGTTGTTTAAAAGTGACACCGAGCATGAAGATTTCATTGGCATTCGTGATTTGGAGTGATGCTGATGGTTTGTTAAATTTGTTCGCATGTTCTTTGTGCTATAGTTGTCTAAATAACTCTTAATATGTTACGTGAACATACCAGGCAGATTCACAGTTCGCTGTTTAAGCGCCATGTAACGTTAGCATATCGTACACTTATTCAGCCTGTTGTTCTCTAGTTTTATTTTTATTTTAAATTGCCTTTCAAGATGACATGTATGTTTTTGGTGTTGGATTTTATCACATAAATTTCCCCCAAAAATGCGACTTCTACTCCAGTGCGACTTATATATGTTTTCCCTTCTTAATTATGCATTTTTGGGCTGGTGCGATTTATAATCCGGAGCGATGTATAATCCGAAAAATACGGTAATACGAATAGCAGGACAGATGAAACTCGGGGCGAAGAAAAAAAAAAAAAAAGATGTAATATAGAACATCGGTGACGAGAATCATCCACCCATCGAGCCATGTAGCGAACAACGGGGTTGTCTGTAGCCTACAACATGACCGGTAAATTTCCATGGTAAAATTAAGATGGCGAATTCAGGAAATCGTCCATATTGGAAACTATGAGAATGAACTGAGAAGGGTAAGTGAAATAATATCCGACGGCTAACCAACTTCATATTTCTGGTATTAGTTCAACAAAACACTCGTTGGAATACTTTCAAGAACATTATTGCAATTTTCCTTGGCCTGTGATGGAGCTTTCCGCATTAAAAGTGTGCTTGCACGTGAACGTGGCGAGGCATCAGCCCGCTTTGTCCGCCATTAGCATGCTCTTGGATTGCTGCGCTGAAAAGCCCTGGCGCGCCAATTTGGAGAGTGGCGTTACATTTTTGAGTTTGCTGAGGGGAAGAAAAGAAATATAAAAATCCATTCATGTCAGGCAGAAATGTGCAGGGAATAGAAAGAGAGGTGTGTGCCCGCACAGAGCCAGAGGTGAAAACAGCAGCGCGCTTGCTTCCAAATACACAGCCCGAGGTAACATTATAGATTAATCATGTTATGGGAGAACAAGCACAAGCTCCATCACTGAGGCTGAATTTCAATGAGCCAACTGTTGACTGCGTGGCACATCCCTCCCTGCCTCAACACTCCCCCCCCCCCCCAAAAAAAAATTAAGAAATTGGTGAAATATGCAATGGCTGATTAATAAAGAAGTCTTGCGGTGAACCACGCCAGTGAGTGCGAGTTGACTATATTGGTCAGCCTGAGGCAAGAACACGGACAGCTGTCGAGTTGGCAGCGGGACGCACAAAACAAAAAATAATTATCATCCTAATGTCACGTATTGAACCTTTAAAACCGTGCTGAACGAAGACTTCTGCTTCCCTACCTAATGAAGCGGATTTGCACAAACCCCGAACCTTTAACAGTTTATGACTGTCAGTGGGCAGCACGGTGGGCCTAGTGGTTTCAACCGCAGCGATACAGAGCGGTTCAAATCTCACGTGGATTTTCCAACCGCTTCTTGTGTCCATCATGCTACTTGA
This sequence comes from Hippocampus abdominalis, assembly GCA_018466805.1. Lineage (NCBI taxonomy): Eukaryota > Metazoa > Chordata > Actinopteri > Syngnathiformes > Syngnathidae > Hippocampus > Hippocampus abdominalis. The sequence continues at coordinate 2,852,609 of CM031702.1, forward strand.
AAATGACATTTCGTTTATCAAATGTCAAATTATATATTAGAATAATTTTCACTTTGTGCCATTTCACAATTACTTTGTTTTTTTTTGTTTGGGGTTCACCAAATACAGTCAAACCTCGGTTTTCGTCCATAATCCGTTCCAGAAGGCTGTTCGAAAACCAAAATTGTTCGAAAACTGAAACCACGCTCTTTTTAAAATGAAAATGTTTATTGAACACGTCTGCTCACAATGGAAAGCAACACGAGGAAGCGTCACGTCCTCATCTAAGGAAGGCGAGAGGAGTCAAATGGTGCATTCAAGTGCGAAATTTGTTCGTCATCCGAGGCATAAAATTTTTGGTCGAGAACCGAGACGTTCGAAAACAGAGGTTTGACTGTACCAGATTTTTGTGGCATAAAAAAAATGAGCCAGGAATAATTTCAAAACATTTTCCACCATTGATGTGAATGACAACAATTTTCAAAATGGTTTTGCGGGAAAGTTAAAATAACTCAATCGTGGTTGCACAAAGCATGCAGATACCCATAACGCGACCGTGTTCAGAATTAACGAATGACATTCAAACTCCAGTAAAATGGGACTTACCACATGACAAAGTGCCTATGAGTAATCTCAGATAAAGTTCAGCTGTTCAAGTGGGTTTTTCATGACTTTTTTTTCGTTTCGAGCCTGTAAAATATGCAAATAATTGACTGATAATTAGAATTGTTCATAATTCCCTCCACCTAGACGAAGGTCCCAGCTGAAGAAAAACTGTAGGTGAGGCATCATTATCATCATCATCATCATCACCATCATCGGGAGCAGTGCTGTGTTGATGCCGAACATACATTTTGAATTCATGGCGCCAAGTGCTTACAGCAGCCAACATTAATAAGCCTTGCGGTGTTTATAAAAAGTTATGCTTTAGTGGAATTCAATAAAAGTTTGTGTTTGGGATCAATATTGGATTCGAATAAAACATTGCCAAGTACTCAAATGTAAATACTTTTACTCTGTTGCTGTCGATTCGGGTTTGTGCTTGGGAGACAAGTTGTTTGTTGTCTCTAGTATGCGCTTAGACATTGATGCCAGCAGTGTCATTCGGGGAGGTGTCCTTGGCATGTATTTGTTCACACTAAATAGCAGCGGCTGCCTTGGAATTATTCAAAAGTTCTCAGCTCGCAAATCAATCGAGAACATCCGGTAAAAGATGTATAATGGAATCAAATCCGTCTGTTGGAGATATCCCGGCATCTGCCGTAAAGGGCAGTTGAGGGAGGAAGGGAAAAAAAAAAAACTTTAAAAAAACCCCATGCCTGCAGAGATGTTTACAATTTATGTGCCTAATAGAGACCACTGGGTCATTTGTTCTGCACGCCCCAGGGCAGTGGCATTGAACCCGCTGACGTGCGTGCCGCATTTCACTCAGACTGTGCCTGCAAGATGGTCATTAGGAGGTGAGGTAGCTTTAAAAAAAGGAAGAAAAAAAAAAATCATGAAATAAAAGACCAATTAACAGGAATCCACCTGAAAGGCTGTTATGCTTTGAGAGTGCGCAGATATGGACACAGACAGCGCTGGAGAACAGAAAGTGAAAGAAAAGCTATTCTATGAATATCTACATTTTCAAGTGAGCCCAAAAAAAAACACCAAAAAAACCCAGACACATTTGCTTGTGTCTGGGTTTTTTTTTTTGCACAGATCCCTTTATAAAAAGCACCACCATTCAATACATTAGGCGACACTGGCTGGCGTTGATAGAGATGAAGCAGACCTTGTTGAGCAATGTGTGTGTGGGGGGGGGGGGGGGGGGGGTACATAAAACGCAAAAAAATAGAAACGTACACAACGCAAACAAATGCACGCAATCTGCGACTGGCCAAATTCAATATACAACGTTGCCCCACTATATGAGATTTGTTTGTGCGCCTGCTATAATCGCAGATTATTAGATTATTATCATGACGATTTTTTTATTTGTTTTTAACAGCAGACAAACTCATGCCCTCGCAAGTGGGAAAGGAGAGACACAGTTGAAAAATGCACTTTTCAATCATTTATGGAAAGTTATTCAAGGATTCATCTGATATCCTTGATATCAGGTTTAAGGTCCATGTACTAGTATGCTTTTTATCCTCACTAGGAAGACGATTCAGTGAACACTGGAGGGAAAAAAATATATACATAAAATATATACAGTCAAACCTCGGTTTTCGTCCATAATCCGTTCCAGAAGGCTGTTCGAAAACCGAAATTGTTCAAAAACCGAAACCACGCTCTTTTTAAAATAAAAATGTTTATTGAACATGTCTGCTCACAATGGAAAGCAACACGAGGAAGCGTCACTTCCTCGTCTACCCGAGGAAGCGTCACTTCCTCGTGTAAGGAAGGCGAGAGGAGTCAAATGGTGCATTCAAGTGCGCTCAGTTTGTTCGAGAACTGAAATTTGTTCGTCATCCGAGGCATAAAAAACTCAACATTTTGGTCGAAACCGAATTGGACGAGAACAGAGATGTTCGAAAACCGAGGTTTGACTGTAATCTGTTGCACATGATTAAAAAGTGGTCAACTGATGTCACTTCCTCCTTTTAAAAAAAAAAGACATTGTAACCATGTGTAACCCATGTATCGAATTAACAAAATTCAAAAACGTATTTTTCCAGTGCACACGTAGAACAACTGGGACGCACTAGAACAGCTGGCTCTTTTCTCCACTAGCGTATGGCATTTCTGCACACGAAGCAAGACAGCTTTAGCATGCTAATATGTCACCTATACAGCATGTCACTAGTACGGCAAAACTGCAGTAGTTGACATGTGCACGCTACCAGTACGAGTAGTGAAGCGATGGACGTGAACTTGTAGAATTTGATGTCACGAGCAGCAGTAGTAGTAGTTGCAGATTGACAAATGGGTGTGGAACAAGCACCCCGTGGCAAACGAGACTACAGCGTATTGTGCGCAGCCACTTCCCCAAAACCGTAACTTACTGTACGATCTGGAGAGTTCATCTGATTTTTGACAGTGAAAAAGTTTGACCATCTTGATTATTTCGTATGGGGGGGGAAATAACCCTGCACTTGAGGGATTGAGTATTTCCTGCGACTTTTGTGGCGCGTTATATTCCGCTGTCATCTCCTGTACTCAGCGCACCGACTCACTACAGTGGACTCTTCGAAGAGTTCTTCGGTGGAGCAAAAGAGTTCCTTTAATCCAAACTGTTAAATTGAGTCAAAGCCTGCAACCTTCACTACCTGAACAGCCCGCCCTCCCGCCCGCCCGCTTGACTGACTTAGGAAATACTGGCCGCCGAGTGATGAGAACACAGCCGAGGGGAAAAGATTCATTTCGCCCACACCTTCCCGACTGCGCGAAAGGCTTTCAGTTTCATGGTCCGCCACTTGCATTTCCCCCAGACTGCACACAGGAGCGGGCACAACTCAAATGTCAGAGCCACTTGTTTATTTATTTATTTTTGTTTCAGCCTTCCCGGCATGCAGTCACATCTTAGTCTCACGGGTTAAACGGCATGAGTTCTACGGAAGGATTCGTTCGTATTTTGAATTCATGGTCACGCCAAGTCCGCGCTTTGAGTCCCGACGGCCGCAAGCGTTGGTGTCAAAAGCAATCATCACTGGTCCCGGAATGGCTTTATAAATCTGCATTACAGGTTTCACAGCTACTCGATTCCCACCCACTGCATACGCGTGGCAGACATTTTGAAGAAGTGGCAGAGATCGGCGGGTGGGCTATGAATTGATCGAAAAACGATGATACAATTACGACATGTAATGTAGCATTCATCTCCCTTTGCTAGTGAAGCGTCGTGACAATGAAATGCTCTTTCGAGATTCCTGGGAGTATATGAGCTTTGGCCCAGATTTTACGCTGCTTTTTTGGGAAAATTTGGGAGTAAATGGATTAGATTGGCGTATTTTTCGCACTATAAGACTACCCGAAAAGTTTTCCATTTTCTTAAAAGCTCAGCGCGCGCCTTAAACATGGTATCATGTTAATGGTTCGGCCCACGTGACATCTACCGAATCCGTATGCGGCCCACAATATGAAATGAGTTTGACACCCCTGATCTAAGGATACTTTCAGGAGACATGTCCTTGAAAAGCCTTTCAACGGCACTTTTTGTCCTAAGCGCAGTCCGTGAACAACAGGCAGCGCCGCTAACAAGACGGGATTGTGCCAAGCTTTTCAGTCGAACTCAGTCGAAACAAGACAAAGCAGCATCAAAGATGATGTTGGTGTTTGTGGCACTCTCGAGTCAGTCAAGAAACATTTGCAATCGGTGAGTCTCGAGTTTCTCGCCGGCGTGTGTGTGCTTGTCTGTAGCCGACTTTCATTATCCACTCAGATGCCAGACACCCCTCCCGCGCTAGCTGATCGCCACATCCCAGCATCAGTCACATGCTCTTCAGGGGCACGGCAGAGACATTCCTCATGGTTTCCAGCTCAGGCAATCAGAGAAAGGAGATCCATCAAAGAGAGCACGCGTGCGGCGGGTTTTAGCCCCATAACGATATCCAAAGCAGTCCATGAGTGCAAAAAATAAAATAAAAAATAAAAAAGGAGAGAGGAGAGAAGTGGCCGCGGATGAGGGAAGGATCGTGACAAACAAAAAAGGCTCATTGATTTTGTTTTCTTTAGCTTTAAAAAGTGATCATTTAGTGCAGCCGAGCGTGACAGCTGTTTTTAGAGCCCCTGAATGAAGACACGATATAATAAAAAGACCACCTTGAGGGCTGGAGCCTAACGGTCCATTTTTGCCTATTTTCTAAGATAGGTAGGAAAATAAAGCCATCTGGACGTGTCTATGCTGCATAATTTTTTTTTTTAGCTTGGTCTCAGCTATGCTTTGTGACTGCTTTGCTGCATCGAGCATCGGATGTCTTCAATCTATTCATCCCCCCGAAAAATAGCACTCTGGAGACAAACGTACTGCAAGAATCAAAAAGTGTATCCAATTTGTGTCCTGGGGCTGCTTTGCTACATGCGGCACAGGGTGTCTTTCATCTGTGTGGGCGACAATGGAATTTCAGGATGGTTAACCAGCTTCTGCAGACCTTGTTGATTATCTGATCATTTCAATCAGGTGTGTTGCAGCAGGGAGGGATGGGAAAACATCCAGGAAATGGGCCCTCGACGAACAGGATTGAATACCCCAGGCTCAAGACCATCAATCTACTCTGGAGATAAATGATGCTGCCGAATACAGTGAAACTCTTCTCGAACAAAACCTACATGGGCGAAAATACCCCCTAATGTGAAAAAAATCTTCATGCATTAACACCATTCCCATTCTCCGGTATGGGGGATACGACGAAAAAAACCCTGTTGCGTTATACAAAATCATCATGTGTGTGTGTGTGTGTGTGTGTGTGTGTGTGTGTGTGTGTTTACATCTGAGATCATATTTGCTACAGTGAAAAACCCCCTGTTGTGAAAAAATTCTTGCTGCAAACATGATTTCGTTGTAGAGGAGTTTCACTGTAGCAGAAACTATAGTCCCGGGTTTCCAGTATTCTGGGGTTGCTTTGCTAAATCCTGCACAGGCTGTCTGAAACTATCAAGTGCTGCTTGGTCTCTGTTATGTTTTGAATGTGTGGAGAGTACAATGAAGCCGGAAGACTATCCGGCCCCTGCAGCGCCAAATGTGCGTGCCATGTGTCAGAAAGCGTGGGACTGAACCTCGAACAAAATGACGAGGGGATGTGAGAAGATGGGGTCATCATCATTGGTGATTTTTTTTTTTTTTTTTTTAATGGTTTTAGAAGTGATCGTTCAAAGCAGGTGAGTGTGCTGGCCATTGACCCGCTGAATAAAGACACCATAGAAGAAGAAGAAGATGACCACCCCTGGGGCGGGAGTCCAATGGAGCAACGTAAAAGTCCAATTTTGTGGTTTATATTTCCAAAGGGGTGTAGGAACATAAAGCCTCCTCTAATTGTCTTTAAACGCAGCCAAGCTCATTTATTTCAAGAGTCACTACTTTGTGACGGAGCCAAGATGCCAAGTCGCAGCTAATTGCCTGTGACGGATTCTTTTCTCTCTCTTTATTATTATTTTTACTAATAATAGAGTCGGCCAATAATCCTTTGTCCACACCGCGTTTCAAACATTGCGACACCCATATTTATTTCGATATGTTAAATAATGACACTTTCATGCTTCATAAAGTTTGAGAGATGACAGTGAGTCACTCTTAGCGGAGGCATTAACAACGGATGACACCGTGGGCAGAGTGTCAAGTTTCACAGCTTTGTTTTTTGTTTTTTTTTCGGCGAACGTTAGGCTCTAATCATTGTGTACAGGGAGCACAAAAGTATCATTAATAAAGCCCAAACTATAATATGGGGAGCTAACGGATATAGTGTTAATTACAGAGGAGTTTGGATGGTTACAAGTGGCAATGGGCTTGATATATGATCGCTAAAAACAATGCCCAATGCTAAGATGGAGCAATGGAGAAGAATCACCATTTTGACCATTTTGTTGTTGTAGCTACCCGGATGATGCTCTAGTTTAAACACAAAAAATAATCTCAACTATGATCCGGAAACACATTACCCTTAGAAAATAATGGCTTAAAGACAATGATGATATGTATTTTTTTCATTCTTGCCATCGACTCAGACCGTCAACAGGTTTACAAAGAGATCCTGCGGCGTTTGCCATGTTTAATGCATGAAAAGCGTTGCGGCCGGACAACACGTGGCTACTTCACCATGACAACGTACCTGCGCATGCTACACTTCCTGACTGAATCGGAGATCTGGTTGCTTGGGCAACCTCCCAACTCACCTGCCGATGGCGTTTCACATGATATGTTAGCATTAAGCTAGCCGGCATTCGTTTGACGAAACGACATGGTTTGGTGTAACATTTTGGTGTTAAAACGTCAACTGGCAGTGACATCACTTGAATCAAGCACACTTGGCTCATTTGAAGAGTTGGGCGAGCGAGAGTCTTCTCGTTTCATCAAAGTGCTTTTTTTTTTTAAACATTAGTCTCACATTTTTGTAGCGCAAGGGAGTGAGAGTACTTTAAACAGTGCGTTTTATTAAGTTTGAAATGTGTTGGGGTAGAAGTACTTTAAGTCTAATATTCAGCGATCACAGTTAGGTCTGGAACGTATTCTCGGCGATAAATGAGAGGTTGTACTTTCAAGGCAATGTTTCCCCCCCGCCTCCTCCGCTGGCACTTAAGTGATTTAGACAAGGATGAGCTCCAACCTGCCAGAGCAGAAAGAGCTAAAACTATTTTTTCCCCCCCACGTAGAGATCAATAATGCAACACTTAGTCTTGGAGGTTCAATATGGAGGATTTATAGAACATAATGGCTTTAAAATTATGTTGTTCTTTAAGTTCTCCCTGCGGGCTTGAAAATTGAAAGTCACTCTCCCAGTGATGAGCATCTCAACGGATCCACGGGTGAATTCTGCCAATTGTGTGGAATTGATTGGTGACTAAATAATGATCCATCGTTCCATCTATCAGTGAGCTAGTTTTTATCCAACCGTCTATTAGTAATGAATCTACATTGTGAGCAGGCCAGCGATCGAGCTAGCAATCTACCGGCCAATTATCAGCTCGTCATCAAGCAAGTAATTTCCTTCTCGTAAATCAATTGGCAAGCTTGCAATGTGACATATCTGTAGATCTTTAAAATAAAAAAAAAAGGCCACTTAAGAAAAATCTGTTTTTCTAAGTCTACCCGATAATGTGCCGCTTCTTACAAGAAAGATAAGAACCAAAGTTATTTACCGCAACAAAACAAGATGGTCACAGCGGAAATATGGTCTACGAAATATCTTATGGGGGTGATAAATGAGGTTGGAACGCGAATGCGATTTTTCAGTTTGTACCGTTCTCGCGATGTTATCAGAGAGGCAACAGAGTCTCCTTTTATGATGATGCAGGGCAAATTAGAGCCCCCCCAAAATAATTATATTCTTAAATTAATGTCTGACAACACCTATTAGTAAAATAGTGCAAGATTTGGGATCAATCTGATATGAAGGTGACAGAATGATGATATGGCTTGAATATGAATCATTTCAAGTGCTTTGGTTCCTTTTGGATGACTAATTAAATCCCAGGACAGAAATGCGAGCTCATTGGTGAATTTTTCTCCCATTATTGGCCCGTATTCTTTGCCATGAAGAAAGAAAACCCACAAGGTCACTTCGGTTCAAGCTACTGTTTGTTTTACGTCACTCTGGGCTTTTAAGCCGTACGGGAAGCGCACCGCCGCATCATTAAAAAGAATCCATCTGAGCTAAATGGTCATGTCATCTCATTCATTAACCTCCTGCCATCAAAAAAAAAAAAAAAAAAATGTATCTACTCCATTTAATTACTATGAGTTTCTGGTAGCCCTATAATATGTTTTTTTTTTTCTTTTTTAAATGGCCGGGGGCGTCGGTCCGACTAACTCATCAGCTTATAAAGTGCATTAGGTCTGGCAATGAAAACCGCGTAAGTAAAAAAAAATGATGCCCTGTATGAAGAAACGATTCCAAAAGGGAAAGAGAAGTATTTAAGGCGCAATCAAATGAAAAAGGTCAGCGGTCAATATGTGCCTCTTGGCAGGCGCATGGCACAACATGGGCAGCTTTCTTCTTTCGGGTTCAAGGCAGCCGCAAGTAAAAAATTGAGAACAGGAGGATTCAAGGTGAAACGAATTCAACAAAAAAAGTCCAGTTGCCCCGACTCAACCTTGGCGGATTTTGTTATTTCGTCTATCATCACATCAGTGCATTGATCTTTTCATCAGCAGCTGTGCATCGCGTGGGATCCAGGGCCCAAAAGCTCCGACTGAGGTTTTTTGACCTCTAAATGTTTAGCACATTCTGACCGGTGACGGATTAGTTTTAGATGAGCTTCTGCTGCTCATTTTTTGTTTTGTTTTTTGTTTTTAATCATCAGCAGGGGCGCATCTAGAGGGATTCGGAGGGGTCGGGGGGGGGATAGCAATCGAGCATAACTAAATTGGATAGCATCTAGAATATTTGAAAACTAAATGTGAAGATTTTTTGTTTTTTTAAGTCCTCCTTGGATTCTTCAAATTTTGTGGAACAATGTTGGCCAGCCCTTGATTTTGACTTGTGAGGTCCACATTCGACAATATCAACGCTGTAGGTGTATTATTTTTTTTTTAGCTACGGAACTTTGTCGACTAGCTAATCTAGGAAGGGGAGTACAGTCAAACCTCGGTTTTCGAACGTCTCGGTTCTCGACTAATTCCGTTTTCGACCCAAAATTTTTTTTGCCTCCGATGACGAACAAATTTCGGTTCTCGAACAAACTGACCGCACTTGAATGCACCATTTGACTCCTCTCGCTTTCCTTACACGAGGAAGTGACGCTTCCTCGGGTAGACGAGGAAGTGACGCTCAGTTATTTATTTTTTTATCATTATTCCAGACCACTAAAATTGGGCAATCGGAGATTGTCATCGCAACAACAGAGACGCAGTCGTCCCGAGAACGAGCCGGCGCAGCATCAATATTATCAACAACCTTGACGTCACGCCGTCGTCTCAGTTTGGAGGGTGTTGAAATAAATGAACTGATCATTCTAAACGCAGTCCGATCAGAGTCGCACAGCAACACGGCGCTCTCCATTATTCAAATCTGCTCAAATGTGATTGGGCTGAGCCACGAGATGATAAAAATTAAATGATTTTGTTTGTTTGTGGGTTGAATAGCAAGAACAGGAGGGCCCCTGTCAGTCAAGATTCTTTTGGGAGAGATTGATTTGCTCCCACTTGATGATAATGAAGTGGAAATATTTTTTAAGCTTCGAACTAACTCCAAGACAAAAATGAATAGCAGGCACGTGGGAGATACAGTCAAATAGTAAGGGCACTTTATTTGCCGCTGCTTTAAGCTCTCAATGTTCTTGCAATCCCTTGTTGTCTCAAAACTAATGAGCACTTATGTCATCAATTATGGATGCATGTTGCGTTGCGGGTCTCTGACTGTTTTATGAAACCATTTTGTCTGCCCTGGAAAATGAAATTAAAGATCGGCGACTGCTTATTGAAGATGTACGTCTTTTCGCCCGGGGAGGGAAGAAGAAAAAAAAACAAAAAAGAGCATCGGTGCTTTTATGTCGCAACAGGATTTATTCCCTAATAACAAATATAGCAAAAAGTTGATAGGTGTCATTAGTGCTTCTCAAATGAAGGATTTTTTTTTTTTTTTTTAACTCATTCACTCCCAAAGACATTTTTAAATGTCTTTTCAGACTTGGTCCAGAAGTGGCTGGTACTGAATGAGTTAAATACAGTCACTCATGAACATGAATCCATTTTTCGATGTCGTAAGAGAGTTCATAGTCATCAACTTAACCTGCATGTTCCTTGGAATGTGCGAGGAAACCAGAGTGCCTGAAAAGTGCCAACGTTTTTAAAATCACTGATTTCCTTGAGCGTTTTTTTTTTTTTTTAATCAAGGTACCCGAAAAAACACATAAGAACCAATCTACCATGATCTAATTTGATACAGTGCTGTGATTTTTTTCAAGTATTTTAATGGGTATTTTGTGTAATAACATGACAAATAAACAAACGCAAAACTCAAGCCTGCTTTTTTTCCCCCAGGTTAGCAAACTTGCAAATTTAACAGAAGATCAACTAATTATTCCCCCCCACTGTACATAAACTGCACTAAAGATACTGGTAAACATTTGCGCCATTTCCCAAAGAGAGGCGATGTTCATTGCCAGACGTCTGCGGTATTTATTGACCGATGGGTATTGCCCTGACCTTGGCGCGGAGAAAGAAAGTCCACTGGATGCTTGAATTGTCACGGCCAAGTCTCCTCTGTAACCTCCGCGAGGGATGTCGGAACACCGAGTACGCCGCATTACCGCCGCATGGGCTGAGACGGGAAGAACATTGGGGCTAATTACGGCAACAAACACTCGTCGGATCTCATTTCTGTTCAGGCTGGATGCACATGCTGAGTTCTAAAATGGTGTACTACTGTATATCGTCATATGTAACGTGAGTTCAACATGAATGCGAAGACTCGGGCGCTATTGTCAGCTTCGCAGGTAACCATTAAAGTCGGGTACAAATTACCTTAAGCGAACGACCGAATGCGCTGCAAATTCAAAAATGCTTTTAAAACTTTTACATTATTACGCCAATGCACGCCCGCTGGATTAAATAAAAACTAATGTCCTATTGATTTTGTGTCCGGCGTGATGTGTAGCATCCAGTGAAAACCACCGCAGCGAGACAGCACATTCTTATGCATTGTGCGAGGCAAAAAGGTCATTATGTTATTGACGGGTCTTCTTTTTTTTTTTTTTTTGTCTTAGATATAAAACAAGCATATGGGAGTACTTGCTTTGTGTCAAAAGACATACGGACCCGGATCACCCGAATGTAGGGTGGACATCCGAATCACTTTTCAGCCAAGCCAACACTTCCCAATAAGCTACAAAATGTGCTTCCTTGCCACAAGCACCCCACGACGAAGCGGCCCGTAATACTGAGAGGCTAGTGACTGAACAGAATGCAATAAAAATGATGAATTGGAAAACTAAGGCAATTCTTTGCATCCTGTGAGGCTGAAGTGTACAAAACCTCATGCCCAAAAAAAAAATAACAAACGCGCGGAGGTTGCATAGCATCCATCTGTGACGAATGTGCACCGCCACGGGGAGAGAGAGATGCGGTCCAAAGACTACTGCCGGACTACGCATACGTTTTTCCTCCTCCGACAGTTAAACGTAAAGCCTCGAGCGAGGACCGGGCCAGGACGATGCCTCCCCCGTGGCCCCGGCTGGAGTTATTAAGCTACTCCTCCTCTTGTGATATATCTGCTTAGGCAATATTTATTACGTTTATAACTAAGGAAGGAGGCAGGACCAGTCTCCATTGCAAATGAGGGACGCCGAGCGGTTACAGTAAGTCTTGAAAGAGTGGACCGCTCAGTTGATGTAGACAAACCGTTCGACGCAAATTGCCGGTAACTCCGTATTTGTGTTAGTTACTTAGCGGGATTATTGCAAAGATAACGGGACACGGGGGTGGGATCAGTGAGGAGAGCCTCAGAGAACATAAGATAGCTGGTGCATCCACTAGTGGAAGCATCGATTTAAATTGCGATACCACCCCTGGTCTTGAAATTGATCGATTCCAGCCAGTTTATTGTCTCTTCCTGACAGACCTGGCAAAGGTGACCATAAACTTTTCTACATACCTACCACACGCTATGAGCATATTTAACTCATTCAAACCCTTTGACGTCTAAAAGCGTCAATTAACGCATAGTCCCCGCCTCCCCATGACGTCTAAAGGCATCAATCATTTTTCTGAAGAAAATCGGCCTTTTCCATAAAACTTAGCAATTTTCTAATGCTGATTGCCAACGAACGGAGAAAGATAGAAACAGATTTTCTTTTCTGCTGAAAGAAGAGAGTCTCACCTTTCTTCTGACAGGTTGCATGTTTATATAGCCGTAGAACAGAAAATTCTGTGGGCCTTGCAAATCGGTCAAAATTCAGTAAAAAGTGAGGGATTGACGGGGTTGCTCCAGTGAAAAAGGATGGCATTCAACGAGTTAAATGTATTACGACATACTAATTTTACGGGGTACACTTGGTGTCTGCTATCACTCAAATTCATGAGTTCATTTTAATCCACTCAGAGTGGTTTCAAATAAGAGGTTTCGAATGGCGTAGCTCTATTTGTCCCCTAGCTTGATGCTAACATAAAATGCAAAACGCCATATACGGGCTAATGGAAATTAGCAAAGATGTCAGGATAATTCTAAACGTACTTTCACAAGCAGCGACACAAAACAGATTTTACACCACCACTCACAGGCATATATTCTCCGCTCGGCGGGATTAAAAACAGCAAAATGTGCTACTGTACTACACTGAAGGCATATTGCATCTCTTCCAGCAGACCTCAGTCCTGTGCCAAAATGTGAGACTAGACTGAAGGGATGAAACTAAATTCTTACTTGACTTAAGTGCAAACAGTGAACACCTAAGACTGGAAGCCAGCCAGTCACAATTTATGTTCGATTTAGAGTCTGTATGTTTTTGGAATGTGAGAGGTTGCGAGCTGGCATTTGAAGCCACGGCTTCCTGAGTTTGAGGCCGAAGATCAAAATTTGAGGTTCAATCAAATACTGCTTGGTGCCAGTGTATAATCTCAATGCCAAATATTTCGGGATATGCAAGAATTTGTGCTGATCCAAAACAGGATTGATTGACCTTGGACCCTCCTGGATTGGTCTTTTTGCACACTAAAAGATGCTTGACTTCCAGAATCTGTTTTTGCCATTTGCATTCTATTTCACTGATTGACACCGCAGTTTAACAAACACGGGTAATAAGGTTGCAGTGAGTGTAATGCCTGGTGCCTGACAGGATCACGCTGAGCCGACGATTTCCATAATGCGCCTAGATGTTGCGTTCTAGGCAGTTGCTCGGCTCAAAGCGCGTTTTGTTTCAAAGCTCGGATTTGTATATGAAAAACAAAGCAAAAACGTTGCCAGCGGACGCCTCTCAACTTTGGCTTGTCATCGTCTAATGATGACGACCGGTACGACAGCTGAAACATGACCGCGATTGATCTTGATCTTTCGCAGCTGATCAGGCCATTATGTTGGGCGTCAAAAGTATCGTCAGATCTGACAAAACCGACAACCGATGCTTCACTTATTGCACAATTTGGCCTTTCTCACGATTTGACGAAAGCTTTTGTCCGTCTGTCGTCCTCTGATGCAACAACAAACCCCGGGCGATTGTTTAATGGCGAGAAACTTTTTTTTCCACTCTCGCTCTGGCTTCACATCTCATCTGACACATTCCCCTGCACATCTCACTATCAGAACCGTAACAAAAGGGACTCAAAGCAATGGCAGTTAGACTACAAAAGTGGGTCAGCTGGCATTGAGGGCTTGATGAAACGGTGAGAGCAGACAACAATCTCATCCCAATATCGCTTTTGGCAGATCTACTCAATCCAGATCTCTCTTTACATCACTCATTCCCTCTTTAAAGAAGCACTTGGGGGGGGGGGGGGGGGGTTTCTATGGGGTTCACACAACAGTTCATGTCCATGGACTCCACTAGAAACCAGCCAATTTCAGTACCAACGCTCGCTCATTATAACACTTGTGTGTGCTGGCTGGTCCATGAGTAAGGTTTACACTTAAAGTAGGTGATCCAGGGTCACCGGAAGCAACAACAGATGTGGCATTCAATTTATGACAGATCATGGTGCGAGAGACAGAGACAGACAGAGACGCTGTGATAACCATCCCACAGTAATCTTGACAGAATTTTTAAAATATGGATATTGAGAAAAAATTGTTCTGGAAGTAACTTTCTATTGATTGGAAACTGTATTTATTTATTTATTGCGTGTTTGAGGATGAATACTTTTATTACCAAAACTAAGAACTAACTTCAAATATTTACTGTACCTTTAATACATCAACTCCAAACCTATACACTACAGTATAGCAGTTAACAATCAATATTTATCTATCAACAAGAAAGGAACCATAAAAAAATAACAATAAAAATAATGATAAATGACATCAAACTCACCAGAGCTGTCTTTTCCTGCTCAAAGCTAACTGATTGTGTCGGCTAGTCAGAGCTAGCTAATTGTTGCTGCTTTGGAAATGCTAAATTAAACCCTTGAAATCCTGTCCTGGGTTGAAACAACGCAGCAAGCAACAGCATTAGCCGACCTCGCCGAACAAATTTCAGTGTTTCGTTACACGTCCGACGTGAAAATACTTTTTTTTATCATGTCCGAAGATGGACTCCGTCAAACACCTTCGTGTAATTAGCCATCTATATTCGTCAGAATACGGCCTAGCTGCAATATGATTGGCTGCACGTCGCAACCAATCAGAGGTCGTAAAATCTCTACGTGTCGTGTACCACCTTTTGAATGTCCTGGGAAGATTACACTGACATGGCAACAAACACATGTGAAATCTGATTGGACAAAATAATCTAACATACACACGACTGGAAACTGGGCATCCAACAGCACATTTGACAAAAAAGTTGTATTCAATTCAATTCAATATTCAAAACAGACAAGATGTGAAATGAAGATAAAAGGCTGTTGGGAATAAATTCGTACATCAGTATATTTTGGAACAATACCAACATTGTAATATAGACATTCATTTAATATTTATGGGAGCTATTTTTTTTTTCATTCAGGCTGCTTCGCTTCACCATTTTGTTTTGGAAAGCATTTAAACAATGACGCATTTATTGTGTTTCGGGGGGCAGTCTGATCTTTTCAGTGAGATGACAAAACCTAATGTTCTTCAATTAACACGACTAAAAATAATGACTGTGTGCAATTCTGCATTCAGTGTTTTTCTCTGCCTTATGTGTGTTATCTGTCTTGAATATTCACAATATTCACCTGACGCCCGCTCACATTATACACTGCGTGTGTTTCAAAGTGTCTGATGTATAAACATCTTTGACACATGTGTTTGTGGGTTGACAACATAAAGACACACGCCCAATGCAAACCTATTACACATTCAATCAACTCAACCTTTTATTGCATTTTAGTCAAGTGCAGTCGTTGAGATACTGCCGTCAACACCGGGACAGCAGATAATTACGTCTCGCAACATATCGTGTGTGTACATCAGTTTTTATCTGCATATCTGGCATGTAATGGCCCTGCCTGCAAAACCGTGTAAGTGCAGAGAGGATCTGATTATATGTATATGTCATTTAGATTTCCCAAACGGGCTGGAAAGTGCGAAAGCGAGTGCAGACATATGGCACAATAAATGAGATTTACTTTGACTGATATGGGGAGCGCCCTTGTGTGGAATTGCATACCTGAGTGCCGTGTGTGTGTGTGTGTGTGTGTGTGTGTGTGTGTGTGTGTGTGTGTGTGTGTGTGTGTGTGTGTTGAAGCATGCAGCTCCCCACTTTTGTGGGGAGATCAGTGTTTACAGAATATGGGTTAGGGCTCCATTATGTAAATGATATGTTTGGGTCATAATATGCATGCAAGCGGTGGTTGTAGTGCAGCTAAATTTGTACACAGCTTTATTTTAAAGGCAATGTAATGAAAAAAAAAAGTATTTTTATTGGTTTGTTTACAAATAGTTGGGTCTCTGGAGTGCCATGTAAAGATTATTTTTTATCTAATTCCTAAAATGTATAACCGATTGACCATCCCATATAAAAATAATAATAATAAAAAATCATTTAAAAAAAATTATAATTGCCTATATTAATAGTTTCAATTGTATTTTCACATGCGAAAAAGACTTCCACTCAAAACTCAGGCTAAATTTACCGACTGCGTGGGTGCTATTTGTGTTCGTGTGCCACATACACACAGTATAGCATGGCAAGCG
The DNA here is from genome assembly GCA_018466805.1 of Hippocampus abdominalis. Classification (NCBI taxonomy): domain Eukaryota; kingdom Metazoa; phylum Chordata; class Actinopteri; order Syngnathiformes; family Syngnathidae; genus Hippocampus; species Hippocampus abdominalis. The sequence continues at coordinate 2,868,994 of CM031702.1, forward strand.
CTGTCTCCTGGAGTGAAAATGCTCTTATTTTTCTTAATTAGTGCTGCTCCAATTGATCGGCCACCGATCATGGAAAAAAAGAAAAAAAAGATCACCAGCTGTTCATATTTTGTAGCCTGCAGCCAACAGAAATTTGTCTAAGGTTTACTATGATTTTTGATCGTTGCACTACTTTTTACAAATCATGGTATTTTTTTACTTTAACGTTTGTGCGCTCGAGCGGGGGGGACGTGATTCGATGCATCCGAACGTTTCAATATACGTGTCAAACATTGGTGAATTTGTGTGCCGTCGATGCGGCGTTTCAGGGCCGCTTGTGGGGGACTCAGACAATATGTTGCACATGAAGTGCCCCTGAGTGTGTAAAACGGAAATAAAACACAAGCGGCGGTTTGTCCGATGGGGCCTTAACGGCGGAGACAAATTGCAGCAGTGCCGCAACGTTTGACGCTCATTGGGTTCAGGCAGTCAGAAGCAGTAGCTGAAACAGTCAGTGTTAATCTGCTAACAAGGAAAAAAAAAAATTCTGAATGAGGAGCTTTGCATCAACACAACGTTTTGATCACAAGTGAGAAGCATATGGTAGCAAAGCAGGCAGCGGCTAGCGCCAGAAGCTAACGTAACAGAATCAATCTTTACCCAGGGCTCCTTCTTGTTGAGCAGCCCAAGCAGATGGAGTCAAAGCACACCAGTCACACAAGATCCAAAAAGTCATTTGTTCATAAAAACCTGGCGATAACGGGGGAAAGCCAATATAAACCCATCCAATTTAACTCCATAGTACATATATTTTAACTTCAAATAACTTTATGTATGGGCGGCCTGGAGGGCCAGTGGTTAGCGCGCGGTGACCTCACAGTACAGGGTTCGATTCCGGGTCTGGCCTCCCTGTGTGGAGTTTGCATGTACTACCCAGTGCCTGCGTGGGTTTTCTCCGGGTATTCCGGTTTCCTCCCATATTCCAAAAACATGCATGGCAGGCTGATTGAACACTCTAGTCTAAATTGTCCCGAGGTGTGACTGTGAGCGCGGATGGTTGTTCGTGTATGTATGCCCTGCGATTGGCTGGCAACCGGTTCAGGGTGTCCCCCGCCTACTGCCCGAAGACAGCTGGGATAGGCTCCAGTACCCCCCGCAACCCCTGTGAGGATAAAGTAGATTAGAAATGAATAACTTTATATACAGTCAAACCTTGGTTTTCGTCAATAATCCGTTCCAAAAGGCTGTTCGAAAATTGAAATTGTTCGAAAACCGAAACCACGCTCTTTTTAAAATAAAAATGTTTACTGAACACGTCTGCTCACAATGGAAAGCAACACGAGGAAGCGTCACTTCCTCGTGTAAGGAAGGCGAGAGGAGTCAAGTGGTGCATTCAAGTGCGCTCAGTTTGTTCGAGAACCAAAATTTCTTCATCATCCGAGGCATAAAAACTCGAAATTTTTGGTCGAGAACCAAATTGGTCGAGAACCGAGACGTTCGAAAACCGAGGTTTGACTGTATTACTCTTACATTTATTTCTAATGTCGGAAAAGGCAGCACAAAATGTCTCGCGGTCTCCTTGCGTGGCGCGGTGGGAGACTTCAACTTTCACTTTCATCCAACATTGGTATTCACCCAGCGTCATGTGACTGTCGGGTAATTCAATTGATGACATCATTCTTAACGACTATTCACAATCAGATCGTCTTGATTTTCTTACATCCCAATCCCCCCCCCCCCCCCTCAGCTCCCCACCCCCTCTTTCTACCGGCTTAACCTCAGCTACAGCCAGGACCGCCTGCGCTATCAGTAGCTCCACCATCAAGCTGGCTCACATCAAAAAGCTCGTAACCAAGTTCGGGGGAATTCTTCCGTTTTTAGCAAAATGCAGAATCAATCTCCATGACAAGTTCCGATAGGCACACTATGGAAAATTTACACCTGGGTAATTAGACCCAAAGGCACATTCGTCAATTAATGCTAGGCCACACTGCCTTATTAGCATTATTAGAATATGCAAAGCCTTGATCTGAACCCCTGCGCATTAATGAGCCGATACTGTTGTTTGACTTGAAGGCCATTGTCAAACAGGAGAAGCTCTGCATGCTCGGCGAAGCTGCTTCGCTTCTCACAGGCAAGTCGAGCAGAGGGTAGGCGGGAGGGTAGGCGGGAGGCGGGACGTGGGACCGAACCCTGGCGGGTGGGTGAAGCAAATCGGCTGCGAATCGACAAGTTATTCTCGTGACCCCCCCCCCCCCCTGGACGTCTCACCCCAGGACTCTCATTTCGGGCGTCAACGTGCACGCACGCCATGTCTGTTCACGCTCGCTCTGCATACATCGCTCGCACGTTCCAATGTTTCGATGCAGTGCATGGCCTGCAGCCGGGGTCCCGCAGGGGCCCGAGATTCATCACCGACCACTCCCACCTCAACTCAGTTTGCCTGGCAACAGCCGCCTGTTTAAAAAAAAAAAAAACGCTGGAAAAAAATTGAAGCATATCTGCTTTGATCCATTTGAATTGTACTTGTTGACTTCACAAAGCTTGAATTCACAATCAAATTTTGGGTTGAGATGACGCGCGTCATCCTTGGATTGGTCTCTTATTCTCTAAAAAAAAAAAAAAAAAAAACGCAAGACAGTGAAAGCATTGATTGTATTTTCACTCAAAGACGCACCACTTCATGACCCATCCGCCTAATTGCACTTGTCAATTACTGTTGCGCATGCTTTTCTTCGGGGGGGGGGGGGAGTTCTCGGAGGAGTCGATGCTCTAATTAATTAAAAGTTTTGCTCCAGTAGACCCAGAAGAAATTGTGATTGCGGACGAAGCGGGACGTCTATTTAGCGATGAAGATTCTCGATTGTACCTGTGATTTAGTTTCATCGATTTTTCAGGCGACGATTGCGTACGCCTCGCTGCTCTCACCCTCTCCCGGATTTCAGTTTGACCCCTGCGTAATCTTCTTGACTCACTTCCCCGCGCTCACTTTTGCTGACTCATCCTTGCCATGCTTCGCTCGGGAGGTCAGAGGTTGCCATCGGGAAAGCGGAAGAAGAGGAGGGGTAATGGCAAGAGTGGCAGGTACTTGGCCCCAGGAAGCTGGCAGGACAGTACTTCCACTTGCACCCGCCGCCCCAGTCGGGAGTCGACTCTCAACCTTCCTCCTCCAGCGCGCGCCACTCGGATCGAGGTTGCGTTTCGTGTGGAGTCGGCGAAACCTCGCTTGCATCAAGAGCCTCTGTTACGTTCCGATGCGGTTTCTGCTCGCGCTGGACTTCGATGATCTGCTTTCTTTTCATCCATGCTAAATTGCGGGCTGTGTAACCGCACATTGATATGCAAATACAGACAAGAAAAGCAGCTCGTGGGATGAGAGGCGCGCTACTGGGACGGTCCAAGGCTGTGAGCGGGGATGAATTAATTGTATCTCGATGTGAGCGGCCCGGAGGTGGAAACAGCAGGATATGTGTGTGTGTGTGTGTGTTTTTTTTAAAACTTTATATACACACATTTTTGTATTATGATTCATCTCGGCACCGGGAGGTCTCGATCTGATGATTAGGTCGAGAGGCGAGAGGCTCAGCAGCAATCTCCCCCGGATTGGGAGGACGCGCTGAAGGTCGCTCGGGTTGCAGCTGGCCACTTAAATGATATTCTTGTTGATGCTTTGCTATATTGTTTTTTTTTGTTTTGGGGGCGGTGGGTTTCTTTGAACTGTTTGCTTCTTGACAGGATTAGCAACAACACCAAAATATGCAACCGACGTGTTGGATGGATCGTAGAAGTTTATTGTGTGTGTGTGTGTGTGTGTGTGTGTGTGTGTGTGTGTGTGTGTGTGTGTGTGTGTGTGTGTGTGTGTGTGTGTGTGTGTGTGTGTATATATATATATATACTTTTTTTATTGTTGAATTTCATTTTTGTAGTTTTTAACTTTAAGTGTTTTTGAAAATATTTTAGATGATGATTACCTAAATATTTGGATTTTCATTATAAATATCAAAATGATTGTTATATTTGAATGACTATCATTCCTATCTTTAAATGATCTATTATTGTTTTATTTAAAAATAAGAATCATGGTTATAGTTCAATAGTCCTGTTCTTACATTAAATATTTCTGCAAATATATTCAAATATTATAATTATTTGTCAATAATGTAATTGTTACATTTCAATATTTTATTGATCATATCAACATTCCATTTATCTTACTTTTAAAATGTGATTCTTCAATATAAATATTTTTTATTTAAAAAATAGTGTCCCTACATATTTTTGAGCATTTTTTAAACACTCACAATTTTATCTTGGTTTGACATTTTGTTTATTTTTAACCAGGTTATTATATTTCCATATTTTTCACAATTGTATTTGTTATTTCAAATATTTTCACTATCATATATTTAGATTCATATTTATTCATTAAATATTTTAATAATTTAATTTTTGAGTTTTTTTTTTCCATGCTCAATACTTTTTCTACAGGTTTGCCTTGGCTAAGATACTGAAAATGGAACTTTGCATGAATCTACACATTTATATAAATAATACATCAAATATTAACCATGGATTTCTTTTTGCCTGTTTTCCCCATAGGTATGCGCTGTGATCAATATTTTACTCATTTTCCTTTGATTGTTCTTTTTTTTGGTTTTAATCTGTGATGGTGCTGGATCAAAGCGAGAGCCCCATTGATGACTAGGCAACATGGGCTAACAAACCAATGCCCACTTTGTTCTTCGAATGCTTTAAAAACAAACAAATAATGGGATTTATTTTCATTCCAAACAAGACATGAAACTAACAAATCTGAGTGGATGCTGGACGCCAACCAGCAGAAACAAAGGATACGAATCATCCGGAAGGGATGCTCTGAGAGGGCATTGAATTGCTTGACTTACTGCACGCACGCACGCACGCCAAAGAAAAACAATATTGAGGAGCAGAGCAGAAACACCAGATCAAATTCTTCAGGACAGCATAGAACCAGCTTGGATACAATAAGGAGGAGGAATGGTGGAGCCGGAATGTGAACCGGAAGCAGAAAAATAAAATTGCATTATTGCACTCTAAAAACAATTATTGCCAGGAAAGAAAAAGCTGCTATTCCAATAAAAGCCTGGACCCAAAATTTATCCACACACATATTAATAGAGGAAAAAAAACAAAAAAAGAAACACAACGTTGTCATTTTTGTCTTGGTTCTAAATTCTTGTTTGAATTATTGAATATCAACTATATACAGTGTATTTATCTTATATATATATATATATATATATATATATATATATATGTATATATAACAGCAACTGGAATGCAAATGGCATACGGTGTCTCTTAGAAGAATCTAAATAAACAATATCACTGGTGTGTTACAATGTGTGCCTGGTGAAAGAGGCAATTACGGAAAAAAAGAAATGCATAAAACATCGAAAAGGACTCAAACAACACTGTGGAGAAACATTTACCCATCGCCATTTGTCGCTGCTAACAAAACACTGTCATGTTTGCGATTTTTTAAATTTTTTTTAGCCTTCCTTGCAATCCCCATGAAAGCAGCAAATGGGAGGCTGCAATGCAAATTGCATGGAAGGGAGTTAAAAAAAAAAAAAATTGCCCAAGGCTGTAGTTCCACCTGGAGAGCTGCATAATTCATGAGTCGAGTGTGCCGTGGAATAAAAAACATGGGCGCTCTTTCTCCAAGACAGACAACATATAAATCTGACATGAGACAGCCTCGGACTTGAAGGAGGTGCTCGACGCCAGAAGCGCGAGCGCGCCGACTGTTGTGTTGGAGATGATTAGGAAATGCGGAAATTAGAGCGAGGATACGCTGCAAACAACTCATCTGGGGGAAGAAGAGTAGATCTTCACACCTCTGATGATACTGGGAAGGGGGTTGGGGAGGGGGGGGGGGGGGGGGGACAAACACGCGCATGCAAATGAAGGCTGCTTCATTGCCGCTAATTGCCCAGCCAGCGAGGTGGAGCATGTCCAACCTCAGACTTGACCTTTCCTTGAGCCTGGAAGATCTTGAGATTGAATTGACAAGCAATGTATTCACATGACCACGATTTCTGCTGGTGGGGGCGTTTAGAAAGTGTCTGATGATGTCACAGAAAGGAACGTGTTTGTTTTTGTTTGGGGTTTTTTTATCCTGCAAATTGCCCCAAAATGGCTGACTTCCTATTCTATTCTATGCTATTGGCGGATGAATATTTTCCTGAAGGTCCCAAAAGGGGCTACTTATTGAGTTTTTGATGACCCCTAAATGTAAACACATAAATGTTCAATTTAATGCGCTTGCATGAAAAAAAAAACTGCTGGGTTTCTGGATATGCTGAAATCCCGAAAAAAAAAAGTCTCAACGACCGTATTTTCCACACTAAAAGGTGCACCTAAAAGCTCAGCGCGCACCTCAAAATCCGATGCACCTTGTGTATGGTCATTACGGTAATATTTCGACCCCAAAACGGCTCCTTGCTCGAGATATGCTGACAACGCAGAGTTCAAACTTAAGGTGATCGGTTACGCAGTTGAACACGGAAATAGAGCAGCGGCAAGAGAGTTCAACGTTGAGGAGTTATAAGTTATAACTTGCTGTTGGTTAAGTGAACTGTGTCGCTGCTTTATTAAATACGTTTTACTGACATCTGATCGTTCTGTTGGCGTTTCCTTGAGCATAGCTCCATCTAGTAGATGCATTGTAGATTGCAATTTATAATGCGGTGCACCCAATGTCTGAAAAAAATGACAAAATAGGCCATTCGTTGAAGGTGCACCTCACAATCCAGTGCGCCTTTTAGTGTGGAAAATACGGTTGTCACCGAACAGGTCTTGACAAGTCTTTGATGGAACAGGTCAGAAGTCATTGATGACCTTTTGACTGACTGTGTCGTCACAAGTAATAATTGGCTGGATTGCGGAAATGTACTTTATTTTGGAGTCAGCCAGTCTTCACTCAGAACATCTCGAGTTGATTCAAAATGCGGCGACTCATCTCTTAACTGGAACTCGTAAGCGGGAGCACATAACGCTTTCCCCGGCCAACCTCTCAACTACCTCCTCCCTCCATCCCAGCTGCCAAAAAACAGTTTTTTGTTGTTGTTCCGTGAAAAATAGCACCGCATTATACCCAACGTGAAGCCAATGAGCGAGAATGTAAACAAATAAAACTTACAGTATTTGAAGTGTAATGACAGTTCATGCAGTCGTATTCTTGTGTGGAATGAGTCCAATTTTCTTCATTTTGAGCAATTCTCAAAACCCCCCAAAAAGGCAACAGTTGACTACAAGGACCGCAGTGGAGCATCGAGTTCTCTTTTCAGTGATATTATTGACGGAATGCTTTCAAAGTGCCATTTGCTCTCAGGTTGTGCTCTTATGACTCCAGCACAGCCATTAAGTCCATGGATAGGGATTCTTTAATTGGACCAGCCGGCAATTATGAGAAAACTGCCATCCACGCCGGGTAGAGCAACTATTTCTGGCCATTTGCGTCCATCAAACGCCCCTTGTCGAGCCGAACCGCAGTTACCTGTCAATCGTCAGATTAACGACGGGAAGTAATGAGGATTACAAAAATGGGACCACAGCAAGTCAGTGGAATCCATTAAAATGCGACTTTGGGATTAGTGACTACAAGAATCGGGACCACGTAACTTTTACAACATGGTTTCGTGAAATAACAATCATGGTCCATGGACTGAGTCTTTGAGTCGACCCTGACCAGATCTTGCCTTGTTCTTGATCAGATATTGACGTTATCAAGAATTTAGCAGTCTGACCTTCACTAGTCTTCCTTACAAGAGAGGGGGGAGGGGGGGGGGGCACATAACTCCCACTCATCGGTTCACTGGCTCCTTATACATTTTCGAGTTCTTTTTAAGATCCTCATGATTTGTTTTTCAAATCTTTAAATGGCCTCGCGCCACCTTACCTCGATGAGCTCCTCCAGGTCTGCGGACCAGACACTATTAATCAATACCAGCCAATTCCAGACCAAGTCTGAAAAGACGTTTCAAAACGTCTTTGGGAGTGAATGAGTTAAAGGTACCGTCGACGAAGCGATCGCTCAGAGGGAATCGAGCCTTTTCTAGTGAGGTCAGTCAAATGTCTCGATGGCCTGGTCCTCCCTGATGCTAGCTCAGGCGTTCAGTCGGGATTCCGGTGCATGTTTGGAAGCGCTTGCATCCACCATTAATTTTTCTTGTTTTGGCCGGCACCCATCAATCGACGCCAGCGTATGAGGCACTGTTGCTAGGCAACCGCTCACTCCACAGTGCACCTATGATCATTTTACACCACAACAGTATTCAGTGATCTTTGAGGGGCCACGTTCAAGAAGGTCTAAACGGCAGTTGACGGCTGCCCCAAAGTGGCTGAAGTTTGATTTTATTCGAAAGCAGATGAATGCGGCGGCAGTCCCGAATGGGTCGAGATAACCCCTCCAACTTGAGGCTTATCCGTCTCGCTTGACCCAGAAACCCTCAACTGAACCGCTCGCAGTAAATATTCTGCTTTGTAACCAAAACCTGCAGGGGGATTTCTAATTAGGCGCTCGAGCCGAACACTGAGCTCGGAAGATGCAATGATGAGGAGGAGGAGGAGGAGAAAGAGGAGGAGGAGGGAAGTGGCTGCAGAGAGATGAGGGGGGAAAAAAAAAATAACAGCGCATGATGACAGGAAGTCGGGGGACTTATCAATTAATTATGGCGCAACAATGAGGCTCGACTGGAGGGAGAATTTGGAATAGTAAGCAGGAAGATGGACACTTATATATATAAAGGAGAGCAACAAACCGTAATAACCTCTCACATTCACAAAAATAATCCGTCACACACACACACACAAAGTCACACACTAAGTCACACAAAAATTACCTCACACACTAAAAATAACTCATCCGAAGGAACTCCCACCGCCCCCCCCCCAAAAAAAAAGTAAATCACAACCCTCCCAAAAACTCTCACACATATTGAAAACGTTTTCATATTCAGAAAGCAAATTACTGAAGAATAAAAATATTTGGTGAGTGAATTTTTGTGGGGAGTCTGAGATGTTTTGAGGGGGTAATGTTTTGGGTTCATGTATGATTTTTTTTTTGTGTGTGGGAAATGTGGGGGTGAGTGTGAGATGTTTGTGGGTGAGTTTTTTTGTGGGGGTGGGTATGTGAGGTTGTTTGGTGTCAGTGAGAGTTTATTTTGGCAAGTGGGAGAGGTATGTGTGAGTTTGTGTGAGAGTTGTTTATTGACGTGAGGTTTTTTTGTTCAGTTGGATTTATTTTGGGTGCATGTGAGAGGTCTTCCTCTTTATTTTGTGCTGGGGGTTTTGGAGTATGCGAAAGAAATGTTCGTAAGTGTGAGAGTTTTTTTCTGGCGATTGTGTGTTTTACGTTTTTGCGTGAGCTATTTTGGTGTGTGCGAAAATGTTTTTGGTGCATTTGAGAGGTGAGGTGAGGGTGTTTTTATGGAGGGGAATTTTTGTTTGTTTTTTGTTGGTTTTTAGGTGGGCCTGAGATGTTTTTGCCGATTGTAAAAAAGATTTTGGCAAGTGAAATTTTTTGGGGGAGTTAGGTTGTTATGCATGTGTGAGGTGTTATTTTTGGCCTAAGACTGCACTTCCTAAGCATCAAAAACCAAACGGGGGTTTTGAGACAAGCGTTTCTTGCATGCGGGGCTGCCGACAGAGCAGAGTGCGGAGTTTGCGCCAGGCCAGTGTGCCAGCACGCTACAACGCACAATTCAGCCCAGGTTTTGAAACCTTAATCTGTCAATCTAAATTGCTACCCTAACCCCCGGGTTTGAAACCGAACCAAGCCTTGAAAACCTCATCCTGACAGGAAAAAAAAAACACTCACCTGAAAATCTAACTCTGGCTGGAAACCCCGCGTTTGAGATCCTAACCCAGGGAGCAGTTTGGGTCAGCTGCTGCCGCGCCGCTCGTACGTGCCCGGACTCTCATTGGCTAAATCCCCTCCGGCCACACTCTGAACGCGGCCTGGCAATGCGGCGCTGGGAGTGTTGGATGCAGGGAGGGTTTGAGAAGGAGGGGGGGGGGGGTTATAAGACGGAAAAACAAACATGTTTTGTCAGAGTACGCAACCACTTGTTATCGTATTGAAGGCACGACACGCCATCGCTGTGACGCGCCGCAGTCAGCCGGCATTTCAAACACGTCGCTTAAATGGCTTTCGGTGCTTGTAAATATCTTCCCGAGAATCAGACTTTCAAATGACGCTCGGGAGCATCGGCAGAGGCACGCCTGGAGGTGAAGCCCGGAGTTGGCGGCCCGGCACGATCGGAGGTGAGTTTTCAAGTGGTCCCCACGCTGAGGAAAACAACAAAGCACGAGGACAACAACTCAAAGCTCGGGAAGACTCCAAATGAGCCTTTGGTTTCGTCAGCATAACATCGGGCTGAAAGATTTGGAAAAAGAATTTACTTCAGGGCGCGGCCCGGTAGTCCAGCGGTTAGCACGTCGACTTCACAGTGCAGAGGTACCGGGTTCGATTCCAGCTCCGGCCTTCCTGTGTGGAGTTTGCATGTTCTCTACGTGCCTGCGCGGGTTTTCTCCGGGTACTCTGGTGTCCTCCCACATTCCAAAAACATGCATGGCAGGCTGATTGATCACTTTAAATTGTCCCTGGTGTGAGTGTGAGTGTGTATGGTTGTTCTGGTGTGTCCTCCCCGGGCCTGCGCGGGTTTTCTCCGGGTACTCCGGTTTCCTCCCACATTCCAAAAACACACATGGCAGGCTGATTGAAGACTCTACATTGTCCCCTAGGTGTGAGTGTGAGCGCGGATGGTTGTTCGTCTCTGTGTGCCCTGGCAACCGGTTCAGGGTGTCCCCCGCCTACTGCCCGAAGACAGCCCCCTTCGCGACCCTCGTGAGGATAAAGTGGATCACGCACGTCGAGCTAAAGTCGTTGGGGTTAAGGTTGAGTGAGGTTTAGGCTGCGCTAAGCGCTAGGTGACTAAACAAATGGTTGTAAGATGTATAGATGAATGAAGTGGAATTTTTTTTTTTCCGAAACGTCATGGCTATAAATGACAACACTTGATCAAATTTGTATTGCTCTTGCTTTTGTAGCCTGCAACCCAGTCTAAAAAAAAAAAAAAAAACTGAAAATATCTCAAAAACATCTAAAAAAAAAAAAAAAAAACACCCAAAAAAAACAGTCCAAGGCATTTCTTTTGTCAACGTCGAAAATATGTTTAGACACACGTAAAGCTATCTCCGGATAAAATTTGCGATTCACCAGTGTTATTTTTTCATAATTGGTTTTCCCCAATTTTCGGCAAATATTCTTCAAACATGTATAATGTGTTTGGGAACAAAAACCCGAATTCATACACCGTCTTCTATGACTCATGTCATTCAGTAACATTTTTGAAAAGACTCAAGTGGTCCCCCCCCCCCCCCACCCCCATGAGTGGCCGGAGTGTTGTCCCCCCTCCCGACAACTGGCGCTCCCATTTTCAACGCTCCACATTGTCTTGCCACCCGTCAAAGATGCCTGCCCGTCTTTTGTGACTCCCCACAGACCACAGCAAAGTGGACCTCCACATTAAAGTGACGGCAGTAACAAGTTTCATTCCAACTTTCAATGCTCGGTGAGTCAACCGACAGTCTGACGTCGGTCCGGGTGGCAAACAAAACAGAGCTTTTGTTTTTTTTTGTTTTTTTATCGTTTGCCCTTATACGAATAAATGATTTGAGAAAACTGAATCTGTCTTCAAAAGGTCATTTGACATTTTGAAAATTTCAGACATCTGTGAAAATGTTGAATTATACCACTTTGGGGCACTTCTGGCACAAAAACACAATTTTACCATTGGCACTCTGTTCTATAAAAAAAAAAAGCGAAGCGTGAATTTGCCCACTAGGATCCAAAGTACTCTCCTGTCATTGGAGTGCATTACTTTTGACTCATTGCGAGAGATTTTCTACAAAAAAAATAAATAAATAAAAAAATACATAAAAAGCTGTCGACAAGAGCCCTCATTGGAGCAAAGTCAATCCAATTATTTTTCCAGTCATGGGAATGATTATGACGTTCCTCAGGCAACCTTAATGAAATTAGCCGTTTGATTAGTGAATCCATGCCGAATGGTGTTCTGTCTCTGGCTTGTTAAGATGGCTAATGAAGCCGGCGACTCATGCGTGTCTTCCCCAGGTGCTACGCACTTAAAGATTAAAAAAAAAAAAAAAAAAGTTTTAGCCCGTCGTTTATGCGGTGGACGACGGCGACACCGGCGTCATTTTCAAGAGCCCAGCAGGCCTAGGGGGACTGGACTCGGGTCGGCGGGAGGGCGGCCCGCGAGGGACGCGATCGCCGAGCTCAACAGTCTGATGGCGACGCTAATTAAACGAGACGGGGGGCATTAATTGTGCAAGTGTGTGTGTGTGTGTGTGTGTGTGTGTGTGTGTGTGTGTGTGTGTGAAATTGCTTCTGAGAAAAGGGCTTACATACATCAGGTTAAGGGGGGGCCAAACCTAGAAGAAATTGGTCGGCGGAACGCACATTGTCATTCCGAATGTCCACCGCTGCTTCCATGGTTACGCAGGCGCACTTGTACGAGGGAACACAACGTACACACGCATGGAAACACACAATTATGTTCATGGACATATTAATCCATCCATCCATCCATTTTTCGATCTGCTTCATCCTCACAAGGGTCGCGGGCAGTGCTGGAGCCTATCCCAGCCATCTTCGGGCAGTAGGCGGGGGACACCCTGAACGGGTCGACAGCCAATCGCAGGGCACACACAGACGAACAACCATTCACGCTCACACTCACACCTAGGGACAATTTCGAGTGTTCAATCAGCCTGCCATGCATGTTTTTGGAATGCGGGAGGAAAACCGGAGTACCCGTAGAAAACCCAGGGGAGAACATGAAAGCTCCTCACAGGGAAGCCGGAGCTGGGATCGAACCCGATATCTCTGCACTGTGAGGTTTACGCGGCAACCACTGGCCCACCGGGCCGCCGGACATATGAATAATTTTCACAATTTAAAACAGTTGGCAGGAGTCTCAGCAAAACGCTTGCAACAGGCTTTCATGAAAATACCCCGAGGATCAAAAATTATAGCACACTTTACACAGACGTGCTGAAATCAGCCCATTTTTTTTAGAGATTACTCAATGGTTTGATGACAAGAAGAGTGCCCATTAAGGACATTAAAAGAATTTTCACTTATGGAGGCAGCACTTCATACATTAAACCAGTAGTTCCCAGCCACCGGTATATTTCCTACAGGGCTGCAAAGAGAGGTGGTCATGTTTTGTTTTTTTTGCGGGGAATATACATCGGCCCACCACCACATCAATGACTTGACAGTGTTGAAAGTGGCTCTGAATCTTCACCCAAACTAGGCGGAGAAAGTCCACGCAGGGATGGTTTTTAGGAACAATATATTCGCCGTGCTGTTTGAACATTTTCAGAAAGGCAGCTCACCAAAACTTTTGTGCTTGATGGGCGACTACACAGAACCGACTGGTCAGAACAAACAATTCAAATCAATTTCCAATTATATGCCCCCTTAAACAAAAACATTCTTTTTCTGTCCCCGAAGGTGCATCATTTTAGGACAAGGGAAGTAGAACTTTTTTTCAAAGTCGACCCGTTCGATACGGAAGAGGAGCCGAGGGAGCGACGTGAGGTCTTGTTTTTGGACTTTACTGTCTTTTCAGTCATGCGTGAATGAAGAACAACAAAATCATTTGGAAACAAGCTAGTTCCCGACCAGGACTGTCTCCCATATTTTCATGCTTGGCAAACTCATGACCGCTGAAAAGTGACTGACAGCACTGCCTCCATGTCCCATCCTGACCTATGGTACAATTTCACATCACAATGCCGGAGTTTGTGGCTCGACCCAACTAGCAGGGTTCCCACTCTTCCACTTGCTTTCTATTTATGGACCTCTTAAGGACTTTTGAGGGCTAAGCTAGCAATTGTTTAAGGACTTTTTCTCCATTCAGCAGGGGATTCACGGTGGATTTAATGCCCGTTCAGCAATATGCGGGCTGAACAGAAAGCCACATAATCACTGAGCTGGTCTTCAAATCATTGGTGCCAAAGGAAGGGCACATCTTTATTTTTAGGGGCAATCAGCTAACCCTTTATTTGACATACTGTAAAACTTGAATTCATTCTCAAATAAAGTACACTAAGAAAAATTTAAACGTCAATTTATTTTCGAATAAAAATAAATTTTTTAATCATTTTTATTGATTTTAGAAGCTTTCCGTGAAAATTAAGAGCATAATTTTACAACTTCTTTTTTTATGGATTTTTATGAACTTTAAGGACCCGTGGGAACCCTGACTAGGTGTTGACCCCACACGGATTTGCCGTTGTAAATATTTGCGTGATTGTCAGCAGTGACTGACTTCTGAGCAGATTTTTTTTAAAAATAAAATAAAATAAGAAACCTCGCAACACACCCAACACCACATGATAATCATTCAGGATAATCTTTTTGAGTCACCCGATCATCAAGCTTTTTTCTGGATTCCGCTTGGAAAGGGGTGGAAAATTTCGGATAGACCGATTAGCACCTAGTGAGAAACGCGGCATGCATGTATCCGCGGATAAAATATGAGGAGAAAAAATCATTATCACCACCGACGTATTTCAGCGGGAAGACAGAGGCCAGCATGCGAAGCCAGGCGGCTTAATTGGGGTTTTTTTCTCTGCAGAATTTGAAAACCCAAACACGTTTGGGTCTCCTACCATTGTTGACGCTCGTAGGGGAGGCGACGCGTCTGCGTGGGTCGGCAAAAGTACTCACAATATGTACTCGACCCGCACGCTTTTGAAAAATAATCAACTTGTGATACCCGCCCCCACCCCCCACGAACCCCAAATTGCAGCCGTCGCCAATTGAAGATGGCGCTCTGCTACAGTGCGATGTCAATTTGAATTTGAAGAGACCGGCTAAAGTATAAATATTAATTCGACTCTTTCACTCGAGTCTGTATTGGCTCATCTCCGTGGCAACGGCCTTACATCTCTCTCTGACCCTGGCAGAACGGCCACAAGACCGGCCGGCTCTGTTTAAACACAATTTTTTTGACACTCAGAGGCCATTAGGGCCACAAGTGCCCAACCTCCAGACCACCCGAATTGTCACACTGAACAAATGTCCCCAGGTTTCAAACCTGGTGGTGCTCCCAGGTCGATTAAATTAATCATCTGTGACTTAAAAACCAATTTGCATCAATTGAGTGAAAACAAAAAAGTGCTGACTCTGCAAACTATCTTTACCGTCATTTAAATCCAGGACCGGTTTTGATGACTTGCTCCCTGGTTCAAGTTTCATCCACCAAGGAATCCAAATCTCAAATGCAGTTGACTTTACGTCTCTCTATTGATTTTTTTTTTTTTTAATGTTGAGTTGTCATGCTCTGAGTTAAAAATAAATAGCTCTCTCACTTTGACAAGTTCGGAGCAGAAAGTGCAGTTGTCAACTTTTAAAATAAACATCACAAAAGTCAAAAGTTGGCAAAATCATCAACGTCCAGATACAGTCAAACCTCGGTTTTCGTCTGGTGCGTGCACCTTCGCCACCCGCTGGCAGTAGAATTCGGTCTTCGGGAAGTATTGCGCATGGAGGCAATCTCAGCTCGTGAGTCAGTCACATTGAAAATTGGTCATTCATCGCAGAGGATAAAGAATACGCTCCTACGACATGACAGCAGCTACCGCGTTAGTCGGAAGACGGTGTAGAGTGCGCGCCCGATAACGAGACGCCCGAACTCAGCTGTTAGAACGTCTTGAAATCCAACGCTAATGTAGAGCTAGCATTGATGCTAAGGCTAACGCAACAGCAAAAAGGCACCCGCCCGGGTCCGCCAATGTTTTCTTAATGTGATTTGAACGTCAACAGGCGACAATTCCACTCGGCCGATATGTCAAGTGATAAACAAAGTGTTTGTCAAATCCCGCGCATCCCGTATATGGAAATGCGGCGTCAAGGTGCCAGACTCGCTAATCAGGCGAGACACGAAACGAATACTGTCTGATGTCAATCGAAATTTGAGAAGCCGATGCGATGAAGGGAGGTTGGTGCGGGCGGAGGGGGTCTTTTCGTCCTGAATAATTCCCGATCATTGACGCAACTGTTGCTTCAAAAAAAAAAAAACATAGCTGCAGAGTACACTAAATAAAATATAACACCACATAATGCGGCTGACAAGATGTTCCAAACACAAGCAGATTTGTCCAGTAATTATACACCACCGAGGTTAAGGTTTAATGAGGGGGGGGGGGGGGGGGGGCTTTGGAATAAAAACAAGATGAATGAATAATCTCATGTCGGAGCTTGTGTATAATTAGATGAAGTAAGGAGACTCATTATTTGTGCGTTATACTGAACACCGATTCTAATCGGGTGCATCTGTTCCGCCCGAAAGCAACGCCGTTTTTCACACGTTTTGAACCCAGGGCTGCCCGGGGTCATGAATAAACATGACCGGTCCTCATTCATAATGCATCTGCCGCTCTTTTCAGCAAATGCCGAATTGGCGATGTCCTCGTGTGTTGCTGGCCCGCTAGTTCCGCCAAACATGAAGACAACGCCGTGGCTGACGATACCTTCCACCTGGGATGGCGCTGATCAGTAAGGTAAAATCCAGATTGCGTTTTTTTGTGTGTGTTTTTTTTTAAGAGGACACGAAATACAAATATCTCAAAAACCTGATGTGCTGGAAAAAGAAAAGCTAAAAAATACCGTCGCCGGCAAAACCTCCTGTGCGCGCATGTTCATTTTGTCATTCGGATTCCTGCGCTATTTGGTGAGAAAGTGCAAAATAAATGCTCAATATTGTTTTTGTGCCTGGATGCTTATTCAGATCACGAGCAAAAATGTTCCCCGGCTCTTGTCTCATTAACATTTCATGACTTAATACTAACTTTGGCGGAATGCTGTTATATTATTGTTTTGTCTTTTTTAGCGTAGGAGGGGAGAGTGGAGATTAGCCACCGAGCTCTGCCACGAATACTGAAGGAAAAGGTACAAGGGTTACATTCCAGACCACCCCCACGATAAGTGAAATCCAAAATAGTGTTTTTTTTATTGCATCTTTTTTTTTTTTAAAGATCACACTTTTGAAATAATAGAGACACACTCAAACACATATTTTGAGAGAGGGTGAGAGAAAGAGCAAGTGCAATGGATAACACAAAAATATCGTACAGAGTAACAAAATGCCGATCCCTCTGTGGTTGTCGTAAATAAATGCCGCTACACTAACAAACGAATCATCTCACAGGGTACATCAATAATCGTGACATACATTATAAAACAATCCGACAGTCGTCACTTTCTGTAGGCATAAAAAGCGGGATTACAGAGGCCAGCTAGACAATTAGGCGGTGCTGAAATTCTTCCTGTTTTGTTCTTTTTTCACATTTACCATCGTCATCTAAATACTGGGCTGCCAACTAGTGGTTAACTGCAAAATTACAACCAATATGAATAAGCGTTTGACCAAAATAGTTGTTAACTGTACAAAAAAAATGTGTTTACCGTGCTCATAATTTCAACTGTAAATATGCCACAAACTCATCAGCCCCGAAACACTTGATTTCTAAACTCATTTTACATTACCCTTAAAATGAATCGGAAAAATCATTCAGCCAGCTATAAACTGAAGACACTCACACAGGGAATTAACTAACTCACTGTCGTAGTTGGATCCGGAATCCCGAAACAGAAAGAAAACAACCTCCCTCTCTTGGTGTGTCAGAGCAATTTTGGTCAGTTCTACAAGAAAAAAAAAAAACGAATGGAATCGTAAACAGTCCGATGGTGAATGAGCTCAGACGCTAATAAATGCAAAACAATTCCAGACAAAACACTCCCGAATCGATGCTTTTTTGCTTTGTGAAAACTTTTTTTACTCACCCCGAGGAGCAAACTATCCTTATTTTTATTTCTTAACTTTAAAATGCTTCACGGCCCCCCCCCCCCCCCCCGTTGCTCCTTTTGTAGCATCTCAGGAGTGATTGTGAAATAAACACTTAAGGAACAATGTAAAAGGAGGCATTCCTACCTACTTTCATTGTTCCACTTGGATGAAAATCCTTTTTTTATTCTTCTTTTTTTTTCCTTTTTTATGGCATTCATTTTGGGCGTCCCCACACTAGGCCACAAAATACTGCATTTTTGTCTATTGCGCCAGGTGGCAGTCAGTGGCGCGCTGGTAACATGTTGCTAACGCACTACACCAAAATGTGCCTATTTTCCAGTAAATACTATTCTAACGCATTATATTTTCCAGTTATGTAATCAGACTACATTTACTCTTCAAATATCACAAAATGTTACTACGGCAGCAGTAAAGCCATTGTTGTCCCAATTCCCAATATGGCGACTCGCTTTCAAGCTAACGCTAGCATGCAAACAACAACATTGAACAGACTCCAGAGTTGCCTGTGCTAAAAAAATAAATAAATAAAAACAAAAAAATATATATATATTGAGGCCAAAAAATCTAAATGTTAATTTTCCAAAATTGTTCATTCAGTCGAGCTGTTGGCCATAGCTGGTGTCTCATACAACTAACTTCAGCACCAAATGGGCCCCTTTCTTCCTCCCCGTCACGTCTGCAGCGCAAGTTTAGCTCGAGTCATCGGCAGCCCCGCAGGGGGGGGGGGGGGATGTTTTGCAGAGACCATTAAATGTGGAGAGACAGAAAAAAAAAAACCAAGAAAGGTCTCCGTTTAGAGGCCCTCACGCGCCACTAATGCTTGACTTTGCTTTTGTGAAGCCATGGGGAGGCTCTGTTAGCTGGAATGCCGCGCCCAACGCTGCTGCCTCGGTGGCAGTTCATCACTCATGAGCTCCATGACAGAGAGAGCGCGGGAGGGGGGGGGGGGGGGGGTCGGTGAGCTACCACGCAAGGGCAAGACGGGAGGACGAGGGTGCTAACCAAAACAGCAGCGCTTACCAGAGCATAGAGTCTCTGTGTGATGTTCCGGAATAAACCAAATAGGAGGGGGATCCCACAAATGCACAAAAGGTTTATTGACAAAAAGTACAACATTAGACACTGGTAAAGAAGCAGGACAAAACGGGACAAACCAAAAATGCTAATGTAAATCGCTTGTCATAAAAAGACAATGAAATCCAATGACGAGCCCGATACAAACGAGCAAAATATAGATCAAGTAACAAAAAAAAAAACAAACCTCACAAATGACACAATGAGTAAAACTAAGGCAAGAACTAAAACGGGATAATTGGGGTACGAGCCGCTAGAGAATTGGCACTTGAGACAAGAGTCATGAGCGAGGCAAAATCATCCAGCAGCCAGTTGTTGGGGGTGGCCGGGTTTATAACGGCAGCTGGTTAAGGAGGCAGATTAACGACAGGTGCGGCTCTGGAGGGAACGCCCTCCACTCCCACCAGAGACTGAACAAAACAATCAGAACAGGATCATGACACTACGGGCTGTACGTATTGAAGTGTGGAGTCTTAATTCCTGTTGTGAAGGCTTTCCCACATCTGTAGCACAAATAAACACACTCATTCAAAAAACACGCTCACACAGTTTAGCAACATGCACAAAAACACACAAACTGACATGAGCCTCCCACACTCACAGTCACTCTGATTATGATGACGATGATGATTATTATTATTATTACTATTATTATCAACAAGCAGGAAAACAGATGGCCATCACACTCCCACACTCACTGGCTAACAGACACATGCACACACAAATTCACACACACTCAGACTCACTCACACACTCACTTATTCACACTCACGATTATTTTTACTTCCAACAGGCAGGAAAACACGCGGATGGACACAGCACTCCCGCACACACTCACTGACCGATAGATGCGCACACACACACACACACACACACACACACACAAATATTTTTCATTTTTCGCAGAGCATAAATAATATATGCCTGTGAGTATGATGAAATTGTCTGTTTGCATGTGTTGCTCCACCGAGATACATATAAAATTGTCTTTCAATGGACAGATGCACACACTTAATGGTAGCTATTCACTAGTAATGATAACAGAGGTCATTTCAAAAGTGTATCAAACTGGTAGCCCTTGTATTAATCAGTACCCAAGTAGCAGCTCTCACTTTTAAAGAAGGTTGGTCCACCCTCCTCTATGCTCTCTAATGAGGACATTTTTTTTTTTAAATGCACAGATGAAATTCTGTAAGAGGAGAAGGCATCGATGTTGACTGCGTGTGTTGCACTTTTCAGCGGAGTGTATGAGCGAGATGAGGCAATGTACGTCTCCAAGGATGAGCATCCCTACAGCTTGAGGCAAAATCTGCAAGCAACACCACTGATGAGGTGTGTGCAAGAAAAACAAAAAGAAAAAAGAAAAAAAACCACAATTCTGAGACCATAGCAGAGCACTAACGCCCCCCGGTGGCACCTCGGGAGCATGAAAACACCTGTAGGCTCAATCATGCCAGGCCATCCGTGGCTGTGTGGTTAAAGCCAGATGTGGATGCTGGAGAGACGTTTTGATTGACAGCTTCCAAATTAATCCCGGGGCGGCGATGGCGGCAGCATCATTTCACCTCATCTTCCCTCTCCTGCGCTCCCTCGCTCGCTCGGAGCGGTTGGCATCCCGAAAAAAATTCTTCTAAGCCGAGCGTGGTGGGGAGACGAACTCACACTGCCCTCCATCAGCATTCGAAAAGGCTACGAAAAGTCGAGCAGTGATGGGAAAGAGGCAAGTGGGAGGGATGTGTTGCGATGACCAAAGAAGCGGAAATGGAATTAGTCCCGAGAGTGAAGAGTGTCTGCTCACTACAATATGAGCAATACCATTTATTGCATATCAGTTACTACATAGCGCACGTTACATATGTGCAAGTCACAAGTAAATCTCAAGTCGTAATCTTCAAGTCTCAAACAAATCTCGAGTCACTGTGGAAAACAACTCCGGCAAGTCAAATCGTCACCACATTTCTCGCAAGCCATTTCATTATTTGGTCCAAGGAAGTCGTAAATGAAGACGTAAATGAATGACGTAAAATCGTACCCAGTCAAAACACAGTAAGTGATAATTAAATAATAATCACTGATCACGCGACAAGAAAAGTACATGATACCACTTATGAATGTCTACGATTAAATTATTTCGTGGAATGGATGTTTTTTACACTAAGGTTAAAATGTTACTGTTACATACATACATACTGTTAATGTGGTGATAAACATGGAATAGGCTAAATATGGGAATGCACGTGTACTGTATAATAAACAGATTTAAAAACGACATACCTTGTTTTTGGTGCCAACTTGTTCACCAAATCTATTAGTGAGTGTAAATGGGTAAACGGGAGTGTCCTAACTTTATAAGACGTAAGTCCCTTTTTGAAGTTGACGTGTTAGTATACGGGGCCCTGCCACATCAAATATGGCGGACATGCACACGACCACAAAATGTACTGTGAGTCTATTTATCAATGTCTATGGTTAGATAACGATCGCTGTTTTAATGGTTCTCGCTTTATTTGCTTCTCAATTAAATGAGGAACCGATGTCAGTATTTGACCTGATATTGTGAGCTTAATTATCAAGCTAACCGAACTATTTTAGGATCACAAAACTGCAGTCGAAACAAACAGTTCAGTTTTCACAAACTATCTCACCCCTCATTCGGTGAGGTGTAAAGGGCGTTTTGCCATTCTACTTTTACAAATGTCATGGACTAAGAAAAATAGAAATGGTCAAATAAAGTCAGGCGTCGTTTTTTTCCTCTCCTTTTACTTTTTCCATTACTATTTACACAGAAACGGGTACAAACTTTTTTTTCCTCACTCCTTGATTCTTTTTCCAAATGACAAATATTGTATAAAATAAAAACATTATCAGCTTCCAGGTGGATGGGGAGGGAAGACAGGAGGTAGAAGGGGGAGGGGGGCAAAAAGTAGTCTAAGCATCTTTGTCAATGTCCAACAATTGCTTATGTACATGAGTATTTACATTCTACAATTCCATACAGAGCAGACATTTTGCAAGGTTAAAGTTCATCGCTGAGGGCTGGTGGCCCGTAGGCCGAGCGGATGACGTCCGGGTAGACGCGCATGGCTAAAATGACAACACGTGAGGGCTGGGGGGTATATAAATATTTGTGAAAGGTGGGGAGAAGCTTGTGGGCAGATGGCTGGACATACAGAAACCATGTTTTAAAACAAATTAATTTCCTTACATAATAGCAGATAATAAGCAACTAAACCATCCATTCATCTATACTCTCGCACGAGTCGCCAGCCTGCCGTAGCCCACCTATAGACAAGGGTTCAAACTCACACCTATGGACAATTTAGGGTCTTTAATTAACCTTAACGTGTATGTTTTGGGAAACGGAAGCTGGAGAACAACCATCATCAAACCCAGAACTCCTTCCTGCGAGGCAAACATGCTTATCGACAAGTCCGATGAAATCGCGCAGATTCATACATGCCAGATTGAATTTGAGAGAAATACCACATAGTTGAGTTGAGCTACTATGGGTCTTACATCACATGTTGTGGTTGGACTTGAAGATGCATTCAGTGTGCTCGCAATTTTTCAGTGTGAGCGTCAATATTTTTTTTTAGACGCTACTATAAAACGAGCGATAATTAAATTAAAATTACAATTAAAAAAAAAAAAAAGAACACACAGTAGTCCACATCTACAAGCTTAAAATTCATTGTGAGACTATGTACTGCGTTGTTGGATTTAAATAATCTAAAACAAAAACAAGGCGCTAAAACGTGTCCGGTTTGAGCCATTGTCACTTGAGTGCCAATTTCCTTCCGCATTAATAAAATTCAAATAAAAGGCCCTCAGAAAGGAGAATGAAAAATGGAAAATGTGAGAACATAAACTCTAAAATACACGAAGGACCCCCTTGACATTCAACTGCAAACACGAGGGCCAGCGAATGCATGGAGACATCATTGCGACATGCATGAAAAGTGATTGTTTCTTCATGCTGGTCGGCGAGATCACTCTTGGCTTTTGACGTCGAAGATTTCAACAAAAAAAAATGGTGTGGGGAATAAAATGGGGGGAAAAAAAAGGGGAACCATCTGGGAATTTCATACGTCGCCCCCCTCGCCACTGAGATCCCAGTGGTGGATATTGACGGGGAGCGCTGGCTTTGGTTCAGTTGTGTGTCGCTCGCCGGGCGCGGCTCCCGCCCTTGGCCCACATCCCGCCGCCACGCGGTTCCGGTCCGAGAGCACCCGACATGTCCCCTCGGCTGTGCGGTCCGCGCGTTAGTTTGAGTGTCCGCTGTTAGCAGTGCTCCAGATAGTCGATGACCCGGGAGATGGACTTCTGCCCCGCGGTGCCCACCGCACACTGGGAGGGACAAACAACAGAGCCAGACGGGAAATTGTGAGAGTTCGCGTATCATCCAACTGTATCCTAACGCTTTAAAATGTACTCCCCTTGAATTGTATCACACCCCTATGTATCGAATCATCATTTATTGGGAAGATGTACACACCTGGTTTTGTGTGGGTGTTTATATATTTGGCATGGGGCGAATAACCGGTTCGAAAGTTTCCCGTGGTGTTTAAAAAGTCACAGTTTCAAGAATGTCATCGGTAATGAGCTTGGGGGACTTCTAAGAGGGCCCCAATATGATTGGCTGCTTGCAGAGTTGCGTAAAGGAGCTGCAGCTTTGAGGTTCTCGATGAGCAGAGAGGGGAGGGGTGAGCGGTTACGCACGGAGGAGAAGAGAGACGCTGCAAAGGGGACGCATTTTTGTAGTTGATTCACGTGCGTCTATAAAATGGTGCCATTGGGTACTCGTTAATATAACACCAACGGTACCTTACATAAAATTGCATCCCAAATTATTGACTGCACGAAAATGTGAATCCCAGGGTGACAACAGAACCACCGCTTTAAAACTACGGAAGCCGCGAAGGACATTTCTCGCTAAAACAGTCAAATGTAATCGGTAAAATCAAACAACGGCCCGAGCCTTCGGTGCCCCCGACGACAACTTCGAGACTCACCGTGAGGTTCATGAAGCTCAGGAACTTCTTGAGCATCTCCGTCATGATGGAGAAGTCTCCTTTGGGGAGGTGCTGTCTCACAGTAGTCACGTTCACCTGCCCAAACGCGGAGAAGACGCGCAAATTGTCAGAAAATGGCAAAACACGTTGACGTGAGACATTTTTTCGCGATTCACGTCAAGCGCTTTGTCATCGCGTTGGTCATTGACAGTGGTCACTTTTTGGGTACAGTTGTATGGCGATGACAAAGGATGAAATGCATTTAAAATGGTAGGAAAATGTGACAACATTGTTTCCTTCATTATTTTTTTTTCTTTTAAACGTAAACAAAGTGTGTTTGACTCTGGTGATTCTGCAAACATCAACTGGTGTGTGTGTGTGTGTGTGTGTGTATACCTGGCTGCCTTGGCAGAGGCATCCCAGTAGCAAAGCCGTGTAGGAGGCCACAATGCTGTCCTCCATGTGCTTGCCGGCATGCTGCAAAGCTTCGACAAAGCAAGGGGGAGGGGGGGGGGGCGTTAACCAGCTGCCGCAATTGAGAAGCGCAATCTCCACACTACGCGGTTGATCCGACCAAAATGCCACAAATGAGCGTTTCCACCATCTTTCTCCGCCTGACCTTTTCAGTGTCAAGCTGCGAGAACACAATAGTGAAAAGTTACGAGTGGAATATTTCGGCAACGGGTGAAATGTTTATTGTCAAATGTCAGCGAGTGGCCGACTTTTTCCGAGCTGACTTCCAACCTCAACAAAAGGCTAAAATAAAAAAAATAAAATAAAAATCCAAGCATCTACCTTTGTTTAGGTCCAACTCTTCGTCCTCCTCCTCTTTCTTTGGATTCTCCGGTTGGGGTTGGCTGTCGTTGGGCTCGGCCGCCACCCACTGGATCTCCCCCATGGTCTCCTTCCACTCGCCGCTCTGGTCCTGGGGCTTGGGCGCCTCGCTGATGAGGTCATCGGTTTTGGCCTCGGCCAGGATGGCGGCGCGCTCTCGCTCCAGGAAGAGCTGGCAAAGGAAGAGCCGTTTGGTAAAACAACTTTTTTTTTCTTTTCTTCCCCACACTTTGCCCGAATATGTTCCCTACCTTGACCAAGGCCGCCAAGGCACCGGAGGCCTCGGGCTTCTCCGCTCCGTCTTCCAGAGTCTCGGCCGAAGCGTCCGCTTGCGTCGGGTCGGCCGCCTGCGCCAGGCTGTCCTCCAGGCAGAAGTCATCGATGTTGTACTCCATGTCCACCAGATAGTGGCGGTTTCTGGAGCTGTACTCCACCAAATTAATGAGCAGGCCCAGACCCTGGACGCAGAAGTGGAACACGTGAATTATTTATTAAAAGAAAAAAAAAGAAGAAGAAATAGTAGGCCTGGGCTGGAATGACGCTCTCCAAAATTTGAAGCGGCTCACCAGCACTCGCACGTCGAACCGTTGTTCCTGTGGGATGAAGCGCGGAACCCGCAGGACACAATTCAGCGCCGTAACGATGAGCTTATCCTGCTCGCCCGTCTTGGTGCTTCCCCACTCTGCAGACAAAACAAAATCATTTGGACACTGGAAGATAAGAGATCCTATTACCTCACGTAGTTGAAGTTTTTTATTTTTTAAATGTGAATAAGGTCAAATCATTTCAATGTATATTAACACATTCAGTACCAGCCAATTCGGGACCAAGTCTGAAAAGACGTTTAAAACCGTCTCTGGGAGTGAATGAGTTAAATATAATAGAGCAGGGATGTCAAACTCAATTTATGGTTCGTGTTTCACTTGGAGGGCCGTTATGACTGCAACAATCCGTTCCAGAAGGCTGTTCGAAAACAGATTCGTTCAAAAACCGAAACCACGCTCTTTAAAAAAAAAAAAAAATATATTATTGAACACATCTGTTCACCATGGATCGCTAAACGAGGAAGCGTCACTTCCTCGAGTAAGGAAGGCGAGAGGAGTCAAGTGATGCATTCAAGTGCGCTCAGTTTGTTCGAGAACCGAAATTTCGGTCATCATCCGAGGCATAAAAGACTTGAAATTTTTGGCCGAAAACAATTTGGTCGACAACAGAGACGTTCGAAAACCAAGGTCTGACTGTATCGTATTTATGATATATGAGAATTTAAGATTTTGGTCGACATTTTAGAAAGGATCATGGAAGTTTTCATGTGTGAGGTGCTCTCGCGGACCGCATATAACGATGTGGCGGGCCAGATCTGGCCCCCGGGCCTCGAGTTTGACACCGATGTACATTTGGGTTAATTTTACTGCTCTGCGTAGTAAGGGAAAACTTCAGGGGAGTGTTTGCACACTGAAAAATAAAATCTGCGTATTATTGCTTTCCTTTTCCTTCATTTAAAAAAATAGTTTTGAGTTTTCAAGTCGAAAACAAGCTAAGTGGACGCAACAACACCACCAAAGGGGTTCATTGCGCCACCTATTGAAGCCAAAAGTTACCTACCGTTGTCGTGGGTGAGGTTGAGCAGGACGCCGATGACGGCCCTCATGCAGTCCTCCACCGCCTTGCCCACGTTGCTGAAGCTGCAGTGGGGCAGCGCGGCGGCGCCCGACTCCGCCGACAAGGAGCTGTTGTTCAACGCTCTGCTGTATCGCTGGATCATATCCTCGCAGTAGCACAGCGCTCTGACGAGCGGCGCGCATGAAAAAAAAAGTGTGAGCGTCATTGAAACGCAAAGTTGCTTTCGCAAGACGAGCCGACGGGTTTTGCGCCTCACCTTGCAGAGGAGACGATGAGCTGCGAGTCCTTGTAGGCAATTAAGTAGCCCTGATTTTCCGGATTTTGCACGGTCACCTGTCGTCCCCCCGCCATCCCCCCCCGCCACCCCCAGAGGTGAAAGCAAGGATATCAATTACGAGTACAAGGAGGGGAGTCAAGGCATCGACTGTAAAGGTGAAAAGCAGACTTTTGATGGGGCTTATCAATCAGCGGCAGATAAAAACCAAGCAAGCGCGCATGGTTTTAGCACCCAATTTGGCCTCAGGGGGGGGGGGGGATGACGCTCGAGACGAGACCTCCCACTTACACTCTCGAGTACCCGCAGACATCGCTCGGCTCCCCACAAAGATGCGACGAGGTTCTCCTTGTCGTCCTCCTGGCTCAGGTTTTGCACGCACTCTTTCACTAGGCAAAGGACACAATGAAGAACGAGACAACTTGATTGGCACGTCCACTGGAGAGCGCCTCTTAAAATGGATTTACACCGCGGGTCCAAGAGCCCCATTTCTAATTTAATGTCTCCATCGGATGTGTTTGACCGTCGACTTTTTTTCATCGACATTTCAAGTGACACATATCCAATACGCTCGCTTGGCACTGACCGAACGCAGGACATGGCAATGCGCGGACGCCGTTGATTTAAACCAGGGCGACTTTGGCATTACTCCAGTTTTTGTTTTTTTTTTTGTTTTTTTAAAGTCAGTGATGGACACACCATATTTAGTTGTTTATGCTCGCTGTAGTATCCATTTGTAGCGGGTGTTTGGGCAGGTACGGTTGGGAATATCAGCAATGTGTGTACGCCCGACCGCATATTCGCAGTTCACAAATTTACAGCTTCAAATGTTCTTCTGAGGAACGCAGCTACAGCTAAAAAAAAATCGCTGTCAGGACACACGCTGGTTGACGTTTCACTCTTTCAGGGGTGGCACAAAATGACTGTCTGAGGTAGCAATGTGACATTTCCACAAAATGCAAAAAGTCTGGTTGGAAGGCGTCGCTTCAATCTGAGTATAATGCACCATTATTTTTTTTTTTTATCAGATCGCGGCTTTCAGAGACGTTTTGGGTTTTTTTTTTAATGTGCAAAAAATGAAATCACTTTTGTGTGATAGACAACAGCAGATCAGGTCCAAAAAAAATTAAAAAAAACACCTTCAAATTACAGCAATAAAACTTCATTTTATCTCCTCGACCTCTCGTCTGCCATCGTACGGGACGAAATTCTGACTGCTCCCCAAGTTGGTGCGAAAAAAAATTAAAAAAAGACCGCAAGGTTACAAATGGCATCGCTTTTATGGTTTTCACGCCAGACCCGGATCCCTATCGCCCGACAAATATCAGGGATGACTGTATTTCGAGGCAGTCGAGCTTGCATTGACGCGGGGTTTATCTGATACGGCGCACTGGCACATATCTGATAGGAATCAAGATTTGTATCCAACTTTGGAAGAAGCCTGATTGCAATCAGAAGATATCGCATTCTTGTGAGGGTTTTTTTTTTTGGCTCTCTTCACGTTGCCATGACGTATCTTCAAAGTATGTCACTTGAACTACACAGTGTCCAGCGTAATGGCGCAATATCGTTTGGCGTACCTTTGTCGACAATGTGGTCCAAACCTCCCAAGAGTCGTAGCTCTTCCTTGAACCAATCGCCCGCTCTTTTGGACGTCAGAGAGAGCAACGTCTCCATCGCAAGGTGACCAGTCTACAAAAAAAAAAGAAGAAAATTCAGCGCCCGACCTCAACTTTATTCGTCTTCTGCAATTTCCAGCGATAGCTTCCAACGCACCGTGATGTTTTCCAGGTCCAGGTGTTTGTTGTGAACCGTTTCGCACAGTTTCCGGATCTTCTCTTTGACCTTTGCCACCTCCTTCGCGGTGAGCTGGTCCTGGTGGGCCGAGTAGTCCTGGTCCAGCTCCAGCAGCTTGATCATCAGCTCCAGGCAGGCGCGGTCCAGGTCCATGTTGAGGCGGTCGCGGCTCAGGATGTACATGAGCGCCGCCGTGCACAAGGCCAGGTTCTGATTGGAGTGACCGACAAAACAAAAAGTGAGCGAGCACGGGAACCGGCGGTGGAATCCGACATCATACGGGACTTACGACTGACCGGGTGCTGCGACGAGTCGCTGAGCATTTTGAAGACCTGCGCCACCTTGCCTCTTGCCCGCAGATGCATCCTGAAGCTGGGCATGGCACAGCGCGTGGCCAGGCTGATTATACTGCGACGCACGCACAAGAATGACATGGGTCAAATGGTCTCTCTTCCCCCTTCGTCTTTCACCATTTGAGGAGATATCGGCTGCTCGGGATGGGCGATCATGTGATCGCGATCAATTTCGGGTCAATTGCGGTGATCAGCTGTGAGCGGATTTCCAGGTCTGTCGCGCTCGAATCATTTTGGAATCGATGAGCCGTGCGATTTTTCTTTCCAATCATCCTGAGTAATTCGACTGCGGCGCTACCAAGAGGGGGCGCTAAGAGAAACCATCACAAGTGGTTTGGATGGGATACGACGTGGCCGGGAAATGTTTGAGTGGATGGTGCCAACCAATGCATTGGAGCAAAAAAAATATATATATATTTTTTTAACATTTTCCTACTCTAGTTTCACTTGTAAGTTTAAGACATAAAAAGGAACAGAAAAAAGAACTGACCAAACTTCGGATTATAGAAATAGCCCATTTAAATGCAACCGAGAAATGTTTTATATCATTTCAGTCACGTCAGCATTTTTCTTTCTTGCTAACTAGTTGCAAAAATAAATAAATAAATAAATAAATAAAATAAATGAATAAATAAAACGCATGACATATTTGCCGAGGGCCAGTGTTGATATTTTCCTCAACTTCCCAGCATGAATCATCATGACAAAATATAAAAAGTCCATGCGGGAGACGGGTATACTTTGAGTGTCGTTCCAAAACTGGGACCATGCGCGCTCTCGCTGATGGAAATTATTTTAATCTCAAAAGCCTTTCAAGAAAAAAAACAAACAAACAAAAAAAAAAACCCAACCATGGCGTGTTTCCAAGCTACGCTGAAGCAGCAAGTTGCTGGGTTACGAGCTTTGGCGGGAAGCGCGCGTCGCTTTCTCGACTGGCTAAGACGCGCCAACGTGGACAAATGTTAATTGACAAGCACTTGCACCGTTCAATCAATTTAATGAGCTACTTCGCACTCATAATCGAAACACCGACGCTAATGCTCGCCTCTTGACTGCTACTCTGGCATCCCTTCACTGGCTCATTTTAGTTTTTTTTTAAAGATCCTGTCATTTGTTTTCAAATCTTGAAATGGCCTCGCCCCACCTTACCCCTCTGACCAGACGCTATTCGAGGTACCGAGAACTAAGCGGAGGCTCGGAGGGGATCGAGCCTTTTCCGTTGCTGGCCCCGCCCTTTTAAAGTGCTCGAGAAATACAGTTTGGAGTTGAATGTGTCACAGGCGAGGTATAAACGAAAAATAAACAAAATCGCATCGGTGAAGACAAACTAAGCGTTTCGCTGCGCTTACCTAAGGCATCTCGTGTTGAGCGGCTGACTGCTCTTCAAGCCCGTCTCCAGGTACTCAAAGTCATCCGTGAACTCTTGATTCTCTCCAAACTCCACCACGTCGTTGAAGTGCTTGACGTGCTGCACCACCGTGTAGAGCTGGGAGAAGGCAAAGGAGGTTAATTGCAGCTAATTGGCAAAAGCCGCGGCATCTGCCCAAACGCGCCGCCACCTCTCGGGGGGGAAAACGTTTATTTCCAGGGTAATGGCGCCGAGGCTGCGTGTGTGTGGACAACCTCAAAGCCCGCGGTGACGGATTGACTTCACTTTTAATTGTTCCGATTAGCACTGCGATCGCTTTCTTTGGCTTCAACCAGCAGAGGCGGAAATATGCACAAAATTGCCGACAGCCCAGTGAAGTCAGGAAACCTTTAAGACCAATGCACTTTTTCCCCCCCCCAAGATGAAATTGATTTGTTGATGTTTTCACGCTTCTGCGGGAGCGTTTTATATGAATAAGTGCAGTGGCAAAATGACGATTTGAATGCGAGACATGACAAGAGTGGCCATTAGCATGAAAACGGGCAGAATTGTCGTAATAGCGGCATTTTAACGTTCAAAAGGCATTCACTAAAAGTTGCAACTTCCAGGTAGTGTGTTGAAAATCCACGCCCCCGAATCTCAAATTGAAGCTTTTTGAGAGCAATTTTAGGGGAGCGTGACTTCAGAATGAGGATTCATGTCACGGCAGCCTGGTGGTTAGCTTGTGTCGCCCACACTTGTGAGGCTGGGGTTCGAATCCTGACCCTAAATTGTCCATAATTGAGGTGCTAAAGCCACAGGTTTTTTTTGTTTTGTTTTTTTGCATTACTATTTGAATCGGATTTATGTTTGCACCAGTAAAGCGTGACAGATATCTGGTGTGGCTTAAGAAATTATCCAATGCCATTATTTTGACAATTTATCTCGATCAACCACATAAAGAACGCATGCAAAACAATCAAATGCTCTTCCACGAGATGACAGAAGGTCGATAATTAAGCTAAATCTCAATTTTGGGGCATTGTTTGCCAAGTGGTGTTCACGCCACACTTGTTTGGTAGAAACCTGTAAAGTTGTCCGTTTATACACTTAAATGACTGCAAGTGTTTAGTCAGTTAGCAACCCTCAGCTGAATCCGATAAACTATCCTTCACATTAATTTATGTGGCAGTAGCGTAACACACAAAATATTTACCAAAAATAAATGACTTGCGGGACGCCGTTTTTAATTAATGATGAGGTCTTCACTCACACACAAAATGTGAACGTGAACCAAAGACCGAATCTAACGCCCCCCCCCCCTAACCCCACCGCTGCTGCGTTGGGTTACAGCTCACCTCCTTGTGCTCCTTCCTGCACTTGAGAGCCGTGACGATGTCCTGGTAGGGTCGCGTGGGGATGGTCTCTGATTTAATGACTTTGGGCGGGGGCGGAGGAGCTTTAAACAAGCCGTCATCTTTATGGGAGTTGCTGTCCTTGCTGCTGCCGCTGCTGCTGCTGCTGCTGCTGCCGCCGCTCGATAAGATGGCCTGGGGAGGAGGAAGCGGGAAAAGAGAAACGGAACTCAGGCGGCAGCCACAAAATCTGTTTAATGACATGTCTTGACAATTTAGCGCAGCCGAATAGTCTGTTAAGCACACAGGTCCCGAATAAGTGCCGTTAACAGATGAGGAAGTGCAAAGTCGAGGGCAACTTTTGAAAATCCCTGTTGACGAAGTGCAATTTGAGAGTCCCTGAGCAAACATTGACTTGCGTGGGGGGGAGCAGGGCGAGATGAAAACGCGGCATTTTTGTAAACGGAGGTTCACCGTCAGGGCAAACAACTCCACTCGAAGCGAAAGAGACTAATTAGAGCAATTAAAAGCAGAACCGTTGACTACGGAGAGACCAATAAACAATATTCCGCCTTCGTGCTCAGGGGGGCCAACGGGGAATTGTGTAACAAATGGTAATGATTCCATAATGCTGCGCGCATCGTGCGCTGAACTAAGACAACGCGTCTTCCATCGTCTCGACGGCGCTCCTAAGTGCCACGTGATGAATGCTCGACGAGGCAAAAATGAGAGGCAAACA
Source organism: Hippocampus abdominalis (assembly GCA_018466805.1). Classification (NCBI taxonomy): domain Eukaryota; kingdom Metazoa; phylum Chordata; class Actinopteri; order Syngnathiformes; family Syngnathidae; genus Hippocampus; species Hippocampus abdominalis. Next base: position 2,901,333 of record CM031702.1, read on the forward strand.
CAATTTGTTGCGCCTTACCGGAGCCGTTTGCGATCGAGCGAGGGCCGGCACGGGGAGCTCTTCGGACTCCGGCTGGTTCCAGTGCCGAGCGTTGTACACCGCTTTGGCGGGAGACTGAAACAGAAGAAGCGACATGACGTGACGCGCAGCAACACATCGCAGTGGAAACCTCGCCAGCCAAATGCCCTCCATCTTATACCGGTAGTTCCTGAAATGTGGGTTCAAAGGAAGGTGGCCACACCCCTTTTTGCCGAAGCCGTGGCTTCCAAAACCCTGCTTCGATTGACCAAAAATGTGAGGTTTTGTGTTGATGCCAGCATAATCAACACATACACCAAGTTTCATTTACTCATTCACTCCCAAAGACGTTTTTTAAACGTCTTTTCAGACTGGATCTAGAATTGGCTGCTACTGAATGAGTTAAAAACTAAATCTGCTCAGTTCAAACTTTGGGATTTGGCATGGAGTGGTCCTGTAATATGATGGGGTGACGAAATAGTTCAAAGTTTTCTGTCCTAATGGCCCACTGAGGGAAAGCACAACGATGACGTGCTCGTGACAAAAATTGAGTTTGACACCGCTGCTGTTTTCGCATTCAAATACAATTACAGAGTGCTCAGAAAGTGTGTTTCGAAATGTGCTCGGAAGCTAGAAAGCTGTCTTACCAGATTTGCAAATATTGCACTTGGGTCTATAAGGATTCGCTGTACTTTACAGAAACTCCTCGTGTAAAGTCAAAATAAATAGCGCTCAACAGGGTTCCGGAATTTACTGCATTAAATTTCAACACCAACCAACGCCACTGATACAAAGAGAGCCTGTAAAAGAAATTCTGCACTTGCCGTTCATCTAAATAAAGCGCCGGAGCACTGAACATAAGCGCTGTTGTTGTCAATGAACACAAAGACAGCACATGAATATTGTACAACACGAGCACGACAACGAGCCTGAGACGTCGGTGGTGCGGCACAGAACGCAAGCCCCCCCCCCTCCCCAGAGCGCTGCAAAGCACACTTCCTGAAAATGACAAAGAGCGCTGTGCAATTATATCACAGAACAACAGCGCAGTGGGTTTTAGTGTGTGTGCGTGCGCAAGGCATAGCAGACGCGCGGAACGAAGGAAGCCCGACCACAACAAACAACCCAAATGCAGAGCATAATCAAGATGAGCAAGCTGTGCCGTGAATGCAACGCAGCAAACTGGAGCAGAATAATTCCGATGAGGTTGCCCATAAGGTGATGTTAGCAACACGCGCGCTGAACCGCTTTCTTCCTCCTGCAGCTGTCATGGGGGTTAAAGCGGCGCCCTCGCCGATTTTCACGAGGCCGCGGAGACAAATATCGCATCATGACTCGCAGACCTTTTTGGGCCCGCTGAAGATCTTCTTGAATCCGCCGCCGAGGTCCTTGGACTTTTCGCTTTGCTTCCCTGAGCGTCCTTTTTGGCCCTCGGCGCCCCCCGGACTGGAGTCGTCGGCGAAGTCAAAAGTGTCTGCGGGGAGGAACAACAACAACAAAAAGCAAAGAGTCACGTGACATTAGCCCGGGTAGGGGAATCACATTGCGGATATCGTCCGCCATGAAGTCAAAACAGATTATGAGGAGAATGTCATTTTTCAACTCATTAAAACTCGGTCGAATTGGCCAGCAGATTTTAAAATCTGCATACCTGTATTGCTGCTGGCCTGGCTGTCCTGGGAGTCACTGGTGTGGGGGCTGTCCACGCCGGAGCTGAGCGCGGCCAACGCCGCCGCGGACGTCCTGGCCTTCTTCTCCTTGACCCCGTGGGGGCTGTCGTCGTCGCTGTCGCTCTCGCTGAGGTCGTCAAAGCCAAAGTACTTAATCTTGTAGCTGCTCTTCCCCCCGCCGGAGCCTTCGGAGGCCTCGTCGCCTTTCTGGGCCTCCTCATCCTCGAAGCCGAAGAACTCCAGCTTCGACTCGGCCTTGGTCTTCTTGGTCTTGACGCAGGCGGTTCGGAATCTGCGAGAAACGGTGACGTTTCAGTGCAACGACCCTTTTGTGCATTTTTGTTTCCGGTGCGCCCTTGCTTTGTTGCAGTTCATTGCTGACACTATTTTTTAGTTGCCTATTTTTTTAATCTCAAAGTTAATTGACTTTTTTAATCTCGAAGTTAATTAATTTTTTTAATCTCAAAGTTAATACATTTATAAAATCGAACTCTTCGTGCGCTAACATTTTTGAAGATTTTTGAACGACTGATCTAAGCCGTTTGAATGCCTTGCTTTCGATTGCTTTTATTCATGGCTTCAAGGCCTTTTAAAGTGCAGAGACCGACTTAAGTCAGCCGTGAGAATCAAAACATTTTTTGGGGGGGAGATCAGTAGAAACGGCTGGCATTGAATGAGTAAATGTTAATAGAGTAAATCCCCAACGTCCTACTACTGATTTACCTTGCATGTTTAGGCTGCACCTCCGACTTCTTCTTCATCTGTCCTGCGTCGCCAACGTCGGCGGGCGTGGCCGGCGTCACCAGCTCATCCGCGCTGCGCTCGATGGAATCCTGGATGGTGACGTTGCACACCGACACGCAGGACGGGTGCAGGACCGTGTAGTCGCGGACCCTGCCGCCTCCCCTCCCCGTGGGCTTGGCCGGCACCTTTGCGTTGGCGGCGCTGTTGCTCGCTGAGGCAGCAGCGACGCTGTTGGGTTTCTCGGGAGCAGTCGCCACTTCGGGGGGCGCGTCGGCATCGTCTTCGGAGAATAATTTGTTGGACCGACTGCGCGGCTGGTATTTCTTGCAGTTTGAGGCCCTGAGGGTGAACGGGGAAGGGGGAATGTTGTCCACTGGCTCTGGGGGAGGCTTCTGCCCTGGACTATCTTCTGACGGTGGCGCATCATTATTAGACAAGGAGGAGGTGGTCTGGAGGTCTCCGCTGCTACCTGGAACATCGGTGGACTGTGCGGCGACAGATAGAGGAGCGAAGGGGGTCCTCTGGGTCCCTGAGGAGTTGTGAGCCGAGGGGGCTGCTGCGTTTGACAAAGACGCCGTGGGCGCCGGCATCTGGTTGCTCTCCGGCGCGCGTGCGCACCGCGGCTTGTTATTTTCAGCGGTCTTTGCGTCAGCCGCTGTCTTGCCTGTTAACAGACAATAACACAAAGGAATATTACAATGTGTGACATCATAACTTCAAAGATGACGCGAATACAACAACGGAGCGGATTTTTTAATTGCTTCAGGTGAACAATAATGAAATTCCTCAGCGGCCAGTCTGGACACTGGCAGGGGCAACCGTATTTTGCTTTAGAGGAAGTCACAAAATTTTCCAGAAATCGCCAATAAAACCATAGAAAGCATCTCGATTGTTTTGCTCTGTCTCTTTTAAAAAATTGCTAAAAAACAAACAAACAGATTTTTGCAACCCTTGCAATATCATATCGTCAAAAACGAGTCCTTCCCTCTCCTTACTTGGAATTTTGTCCGTCGCCACGACATTTTCGGCGACCGTCTCGGCCGCTCCGCCCTCATCGACGCTCATGGACTCGTCGTCGCTGTCGAACCCAAACGGGTCGTCCCCGCTGTCGCTGTCCTCCAGCCGGGGCCTCTTGGATAGCTCGCCCGACTTCACGTGAGGCCTTTTGGCCCCCAGCTGGGCCTTGTAGGTGGTCTCGCCCCATTTGGTGGTCAGGGTGGGCTTCCTGTTGGAGAAGACTTCTTCGAACTTGGAGTTCGCCTCGCCTCCCTTGCGGTTGTACGTTTTCCCAAATCTGGATGTCATCGTGGTGACTTTATGTTACATATTACCTGTGACCTGAAACAGAAGGACGACATTGACATTACAAACAGGGTATAAATAATGGGACATGGATGCAGTTTTCATTTATGGGGCCTAAAACACCACCATGTGCTTTAACAACAGACCGTTTGCTTCAATTGGATGATGTTTACATCCCAATCAAGTGATCCCAATCAAAACACTTTGTAAATGTGTCTCCTGCTTTTTAAAGGACCAAAAGTCAAGGGACAATTGACTGCTCGTCTGTTCCGTGGCGAGGTAGGTCTGTGTAGCAGTCAAAGGAAATAGTTCCTTTATATCTTATGATGATGACAAAAGCAGCAGGATGAACTCTAAAGTATTTCGAGCAATATTATTTGGTCGTATTCAGCCAAATGTTTCAAACCACATTCCCGCGTCACTTCACAGTGCAAATGGGAGATGTCGTGGTAACAGCTGGAGGATAGTCCAAAACTGTTGACAGATTATCTTTGCTATCACCAAGGTGTTGGATTTTCTTTCTTTCTTTTTTTTTTAAACAAGTGTACTTTATTATATTGTAACGCACAACTGCATGTATGATTTTACAGAATAAGGTTTAAATATGCTTGCTTTGATGACTTTTCAAAGTGAGTAATTTCTAAGGCAAGGTCATGACAGCTGTTAAGATAAAAATCAATTTTCAAGAACAACAACTTACTGGGCAAATGTGGAGAGCGGCATACGACCTCTGCGAATGATTAGAATGGGACCACCTCTGCATTAATTTGACCCTGGAAAATAAAAATTATATATTTTATGTAAAATTTATTTTGATTTCTATTATCTCAATAGAAGTCGATGCAAGGCAATCCTGCGGGGGAAATAACAGTTTGTCTTAAAAAAAATAAATCCCATTTACTTTTCAATGATCTTAGAAAGTAACAGAAGTGAGCCGAGCTCAGTTGCTAATCGGCAGTTGCTTTCAACACGTTTCCGTCACTCCTCTAACGCCCGACACATTAAAAACACGCCAATTAGATGCACTTTTAAATAACCAACTTAATCCCGATGTTCATTTATCGGTGAAATTAACTTTGGCCCATCTGAAAATGCGGCGACCCTCCGTGCGGGCCATCGGGTTGTAAAGTTCACATAAAGTTAGCCGATAGCTGTTAGCACCGAGTGCTAACTGCTAGTTTACACATCCTATTTGGCCGCACAAAACGTTGAGAATTGTACATTTCGAATGCCGCGTGGCCGGCAAATAAAAAAACAAAGACAGAAATTAGTTCAAGTGACACAAATAGAATTTCAATAATCAAGTTTGGCAAGTACTCTGTGTTACCTTTCAACTCCAGAACAGGCTTGTTTGTTAGCCAACCGGCTAGGCCTGATTCTTCAAACCAAGCGCCTAAAGTCCGTCTCGCGGAGTGGAAACAAGGCCAGAAACGCGTCCCTCGAGCGGTAAACACTGCCGGGGAATCACCGGTGTGCGAACAAACTAAACTCGCGTGTTCAAACGCGGTCTAAATGTAGTGGATAATCCCGTTTTTCGCATTTTGGAGTGCCACTGGCCGCCATTGAAACACCCCCTCCCCTCCTCGTTTTGCTCGACCACAACCGACATGTCATGCGGGGCTCCGACACTGGAACTGTCCAATCAGCTGCGCAGATATTTCCACGTGTTACAGTGAACTCGAGTCTGATTGGTTGTCAGGAATATTTAACCGTTGAAGCCCGATAGGGGGCGCTAGATGACCATTAAAAACGTGAAACTGAGCTGACGTCCATTTGAATGGATTTTAGCTGATAAAGCAATTCTGTCACTCGTCACTGCGTTCGCATTCAAAATATTATTTCATTTTATTTTATTTTAGTATTTATTACTCGTTGTCGCATTCCAAGTTTAGTTTTATACATAGATGTTTCTCGTGTTTTTTTTATTTAGATTTTGTTTTACCTTGATTTCACTGTTGGATGGCGGTGTTTTTGGACGATGACTTCATATCCAGTTTAACAGGTCCATGAACTCGTACGCTGTTTTTCCTCACGAGTAAGACAACTTAGCGTAAGAGTTCAACAAGAACAAAAATTCTCCAGAACTAGTGCCACTTTTGGCCTTAAATATTACTTGTAAACTACTGTGCTGCACTAGTAACGACTTTGCCCAATTAATCTGCATGTATCACAGACGAGTAGCTTCGTGGACCCGACTAGTAGCAGCAAACGGCTCTCTCGTTGTGTATGCAGTTGTCTATGTAGGATTCCAAAGTTGTCCAACTAGTGTGCAGAAATATCACACAATAGCAGAAGGTTCGACAGTTGTGGGGAACTTGTGTAATTTAAATAAATGATGATGATGATGATGATCCTGTCTTTTGCTTGCAGTTACATCTTGAAACCATGTCACGGCAGCAAAAGCACTTCATCATCATCTTGCTGTCCTTTTTCCACCCAAATGTAACCTTTGACCCTTTCGAGCCACAAATATCTTAAATACTTCAGAATATAACACAAGCCTGTGGGCTACGTCAAACATCTATCAAGTATTTTTCCATGTGGAGGAAAAGCAAGAGAGTACGAAGCGGTGATCGGAAGGCCATCCAAACATGTGTGGTCAGCGAAAAAATGTTGAGCTGGGTGGACGCAGCTTTTTGTTTTGCTCTTTTGTTGCACCCACAGCCCCGCACTCCCAATGCACACCAAAGCGCCTAGCGAGTAAAATTGGGTTCAAAGCAGATTCGTGCACACGCATGAACAAATACATACATAGAATAGATTAAATGAAAGATAAACAGAGGCAAAAAAATACACACACATTATATGTGTATTTATTTTTAATTTAATTTAATTCCAACAATTATTTAGGTGGTTCTGAGTAGATTTTTATGTATTTATTTTAATTTAATTCAAATCTAATTATTATTTAGGTTGTTCTGGGTATATGTTATTTTACTTTATTTTATATTATTGTATTGAGTGGTGTGCATTATGTATTTTGGTATTTTTGTACAGAATTTATATTATTTACATTTTATTTGAAATAATAAAAATAATCAATTAAATAATTCTGATTTTTTTTTTTTTTTATGATACAGCAATTTATTTTGCAATGATTTGTGAACATTTATTTGTGGGTGCAAATGAAAGCAAACCGCTTCAAAAATGAAAGGCGAAACAAAATGTATTCCCGTCCAACAAAATATTCTACAGTACTTTTTTGTTCCAATAAAAAAAGAGGTTAGAACACAATAATTATACACATTAAATGTGCTCAGCGAGTCTCGAAATAGCTACAAAAGTGCACAGGAAGGCCTGACTGAGCAATAATATTAAAAAATAAAATAAAATGTAAAAAAACAGCTTCTTGTTTGTTGGTGGTGACCCAAAAAGAGTAAAAACGTGAAAACGCGCGCACACACACATGCACACACACACACACACAAGAAGTACAGTATGGCTTTTTACAGCATTCCGTACAGTCGCTCATTTTCAAGGCACATCGCCAGAATGTTCCAGAATCTGGCAACTCACAGGAGGATGGTGTGTCCATAGAATCCCCATCCACACACACACACACACACACACACACACACACACACACACACACACACACATACACGCTACCACCAGGTAGTCCAACGGTGATGAGTAGATCCTAGCTGCAGTTCCAGAGGTCAGGGGTCGATCTCCACGGGAACGATGGTGAGAATGGCGTCCTCGTTGCCGCGGCGCACCACCACCTTGAGGCTTTTGTCCTTCTTGACGGCGGCGCTGACGTCGTTGGCCGTGGAGATCCTCTTGCCGTTGATGGAGATGATCACGTCGTGTTCTTTGAGGCCGCCGCTGCAAGACGCGCGAGGAGCAAACAGGTCGCTCAGTATGACATAAAAGTCAGGTGGGAACTAGCCAAGGCCTGGAATTGTTTTTAAATAGGAATTAAAAATGCCGTAAATAAACACGTTATTTAAGTTGACACCATCGTGTGACCGGATTGGTGATCGGTTATCGTTTTTTTGTTTTTGTTTGTTTTTTAACTAGCCTAATTTTAAATCGTAAAAACATGAGGTCGATGACAAGTTTTGCTCATCCATAGATCACTTCTCCATATTAAATCAGTTATGTAGTTATACATTACTTTAGTGATGTTATATATCATTAGACGTGTTATTTTGAGACTTCAATTGTGGTGCCAGAGACCTCCATCACGGCTATTACAAACCTGCTTCTGTAGCCCATCAGGCTAATAGAAGGTTCTCTCTAGTGGGCCCACGCACTCCCCTTTTTACAGCATCAAAGTGCACCACAGATATGTTAGTGCGCATATTAGACACGAACAGGGCCTGGTGGGGCAGAGACGGGAAAACCGCAGCCCGGAGCGGAACCCTCCTGCATGAGGTTTTGGAGGAATCGGCTGATCTCAGCGTCTGTCAAATCCCCTCCCCGCCCCCTCTCCTGGAATGGCGGGGGCAGCCGTGGAGGTTATGGGAACCCGCCCGTGATTTATTGTTGGTGGAAGTCGAGCAGGGAACAGTTTTGGGTGACTTAGGTGAGTCACATGACCTGGCCAATCGGGAAGGAGCCACGGTCGCCTCTTTGAGGCAGGGGCCCAGAATAAAAGTCTGAACAGATCTACAGTATCTCTATCCATCCATTCATCCATCATCTCTCCATTTATCTGCCATCCATCCATCGATCATCCATCCATGTCATCTCTCCATTTATCTATCATCTGTCATCCATCCGTTCAGCCATCATCCGTCCATGTAATCTCTCCATTTATCTATCATCTGTCATCCATTCATCCATCCATCATCCATTCATGTCATCTCTCCATTTATCTATCATCCATCCATCCATTCATCCTTCCATCCAATCATCCATCATGTCATCTCTCCATTTATCTATCATCTGTCATTCTTCTATCCATCCATCCATCTGTTCATCCATCCATCCATCCATCCATCATCCATTCATGTAATCTCTCAATGTATCTATCATCTGTCATCCATCTGTTCATCCATCCATCCATCATCCATCCATGTAATCTCTCCATTTATCTATCATCTGCCATCCATCCATTCATCCATCCATCATCCATCCATGTAATCTCTCCATTTATCTATCATCTGTCTGTTCATCCATCCATCCATTTATCCCCTAAATCGATCCATCCATATGGTATCTCTCCATTTATCTATCATCCATCCATCCATCCATCCATCCATCCATCCATCATGTCATGTCTCCATTTATCTGCCATCTGTCCATCCATCCATCATCCGTTCGTCTCTGTCATCTCTCCATTTATCGATCATCTCTCTGTGAATTCACCCATCCATCCATTCAACCATCCATCTCTGTCATCTCCCCATTTATCGATCTTCTGTCCATTCATCCATCCATTCATCCGTCCATCCCTACATCCATGTCTTTTTCTGTGCGAGGTTTTGCAAGAATGACCGAATTACGATAAATAAAATACCTCTCTCGTGATCCATCCAGCAATGGCTTGAAAAGATACAAATAAACCTTCGCCCTGCCCCACGATCAAAGATGCAATTGTCCAATCTAATCAGGAAGTGGCTTGCTCGCATACACAGAGGAAAAATAAAACAGCCGTCGCTTTCGTTTTACTTTCGCGCAAAATAAAGTACCCCGATAACTATCCACAGACTTTGATTGTGTAAGCACTTCAGAGAGCGCTCTGAGAATCCTTTACCCCCAAATGTGTTTATGCTTTCGGAGACATGTGTGAAAACTATCACTCACACTGCAGCTGGCGTCTTTGCAATGACTTCCATGACATAAGCGCCAGAGGTAATGTCAGGGAAGTCTCGATGTCGACTCTTCAGCTCTTTGGCCAGTCTGTAGTCATGCACGTGCATGTAAAAAAAAGAAAAACAGATGTAAGACAGAAAAAAAAAAGGCACTATGCAAAAAGTGGAGTCATCAATCATGCAGGAAGCGTGTGACATATAGGCGTGCGTAACGTACGCTGGAGTGAGAGTCATCATCCTCACGCCGATGTATTTCTTTTTTGCAGCTGCCGTGCCTGCAGAGGGACAGGCAGACGACGAAACCATTCATCTACTTATCATTTAAATGTGTTTCTGACTATATATGCTGACGTGGGGTGTCCCACACTAACCACGGACCAGAGGAAATGAAATAGGAGATATCTGATTCAATTTATGTCCGTGACCGCTGTTGGATTTTCTTTCACTGAAAGCGAGGTTACTCACAATTTTCTCATGTGCGGTATTTGCTAATAATTTGGATGAAACTTTGGTTATTTACAATAATGTGGTCAAATGTGACATCTTTTTACATGTACAACTTGTAATTAGTCTCACAAAAACACTAAAAGGTGCACTGATTGATAGATGGATCTTTGATGGGCATAAAAATATATCTCTTTATAATATATAATATATATTATATTATATATAATATAATTTTTTCTTTCTTTGTTATTGCTTTCTTCAAATCTTGACGTGAATCTCGTGAATTTTATTCCTGTCCATAGTTGCTGCAGGTGGATTTCTTCTCGACAAGCGTCATTATTTTTGTAGATTCGGGAAGAATCAGTCCACTGTGAAAACTATTTCCCAGAGATTCTCGTCGGGTTTACGTCATGTGTCATTATCCTGGCATATTGGAAAAAGCTAACTTTTTAGTACATTCAGGAAGTCAGCTGACCTCATTTTTTTTCGGGGGGGGCTCTGTATAATGTGAAGGACCCCGACTGGACCATTTGAAACCAATCCAGATCGTAAAACTGCCTCCTCCTGAATGATCATTGAGCAGTTGGCACACACAAAAAAAAGGTGATGGTTGTCATGGCAACTCCAATTACCCGCCTGTCGTCTTAATCTGAGGCCCCCCCCCCACCCCCCATCACTTCAGAACAGCGCCAAACACAATCATCGGCGTTTAACTGCCACCTTCTCGTCTCCAATTAGCCTCGCTGATGACAAGCGGTTTCCTAAAGACAACACAGCTGTGAAGTCTGAAATCCTGCGAGTTGTTTTCACATTACGCTTGTGGAAATAATTTTACAGTCACTATTAAACACATCTACCCCCCAACCCCCACCTCCTCCACCCCCCCCCAAACCATATTCCAGCCTGGAAGATGCTGGTTAACCACTTTCCTTCCGGGTTTTAATAAACGCCTTGGACAGTTTTATCTTATTTTCTTTAGCTTGACGCGAGCTACACATTTTTTCCGCCGCCACCCGTTTCGCCAAACTCACTATATTTGCTCAAAGAGGACATCAAATTAAAAATTCTTTTTGTAACAGCTTATATTTAAATATTTGGGTCAGCAGTGTGCTTATCATATAGAAATTTCTCAGCTCGTGACTTGAGATGGATGAAGACACATCCGGTGAAAACTCGATTTGTCAGCTCAGCTCACCTCGAGACTGTCTGTCATACGACTCCGCCAGGAACTGCTGGATCTTGTCTGAGGGAATGGCGAAGGAAATGCCGGCAGTGACTTTTAATGTGTTGATTCCGACCACCTCCCCGTCCTGAAAGAATCATTAAAAGCCACCTGTTATATTTATTTTGAAGGAAAAGCACTCATGTTCCTGGGTCAGAAAGGTTTTAATGATCCAGAAATGTCAAACAATAAAGAACGGTCTTTAACGTCCCTATTAAAAAAAAAAAAAATCTCTTACCAGATTAACCAGAGGTCCACCGGAATTGCCATACTGTCAAGAAAAAAAAAATACATGTAAATAGTTTTTGGGGTATCCTGTATGTCATCAGGAGTTACGTCTTCCATCGGAGGGCCGAATTAATGTTTAATCATCACGTGGTAGTATTATTTGTACGCAACAAATTGATGGATTACTAGTTTTGAAATCAGTCAACTAAATGTTGACTGTAGTTTGTTCACTTATTGTTCAAGTGAGTGTGAACAGGGTCAGAAATTTACCGCAAAACCTCAATGTTATTTATTACACCTGACAATTTGACATTTTGGTACAAATTTTAGAAATGATCATGGAAGTTGACACACATGATCTGCTTTCGCGGGCCACATAAAATGACGTGGCGGGCCAGATTTGGCCCCCGGGCCTTGAGTTTGACACCTGTGCTGTATGTTGATCATGACAGGCTTACGTACGTTGATGATGGCATCCGTCTGGATGTAGTCCATGTCGGAGTTGCTCAGACCGAGCTCCCGGCCCCCCCTCTGGGTGGTGCTGACAATTCCCGTGGTGACGGTGTTCTGCAGGGAAAACGGGCTGCCGATGGCCACCACGAACTCGCCCGGCCTCAGGTCTGACGAGCGGCCCAGCAGCAGCACGGGCAGCTTGGTCTGCAGATTTGAGTACAGTCAAACCTCGGTTTTCGTACTTAATCCATTCCAGAAGACTGTTCGAAAACCGAATTGTTCGAAAACCGAAACCATGTTTCCCATTGGAATCAATGTAAAAAATTTTAATCTGTTCCAAGTCAAGGAAACAACTTTTTTAAACCACTTTTTTTACAACTTCTCACCATAAACTGTACACATGTTATAGGAGAGCAGGTAATATGTAAAATACTGTACAGACAACAAACTGTAATGTTTTATTTTCACCAATTTTAACATTAACATATTTACATAAAAATTGAAGGAACATCTCTCTCTCTCTCAGCTGTCATCAGGCAGTAGGCGGGGCATTTCGGCATCCTGACCTCCTTCGCCAACACAGACACACGCACACCTGACTCATATTTCGCGATCAAAGTTTTATGCTATCCAACGATGATCCAATCAATCACCTATGATACATTTGTGCGTCATGTTTTTTTAAAAGCCCGTCTGACTTTGTCATGATGATGTTTCTCAACCCCCAAAAAACTCCATCGGTGCCTCCCACTAGACTAGACACTCCCATCCCAAAATGTTCACTCCTTTCTCCCACAGCATCCCCGCTGGATGCTAAAACGTTAGCCACCGGCGTGATTTACTGCATTGAAAAGCCTCGCTGACAAAGCATTTCTGTATTGGTGCACGTGCGTGGAAAGAGATGGCCGGAAAAAAAAAAAACCCCACACAAAAAACAGCTTGTGTAGGTAAATAATGACAGTGTGGCCAACTTAGTTAGAAACCGAGGAGCATGGCAGCTCATGCTGCAGAAGCAGACACACAGAGGAAGGTTATATTTATCCCTCCACGCTGGTGAAATCATCTCATGCTGCTGGGAAGGCTGCAGTCAAACCACATCACGCCGCTGCCACTTCAACAACACGCTCGCCTCTTGCATAAGGAAATAATAAGAGGTGCTTTTGTGTACATTCGAGCAAAGCAATAGAAGATTCAAAGTGAGTTGAAACACACACACAAAAAAAACTATCAATGGGAAATAGGAATCAAATTCAAATCGACATGGCAATGCAACTTTCAAACAGCAAAGGCTTGCAATTTGAAAAAAAAAAAGCTTCATTTTGGTCAGGTGGTATTGGTGCGCATTGGTGGAATTTTTTTCTTCCAAGACAGGCACACTTAGAAGCAATGGAAGCAACTCCCCTCCTTGCCTTATAAGTCGGCGCAGAGAGGCGGATGGTCTACTTGGCATGTAGATGCAGGACATCGGCGCTTACGAAATACAGTTGAAAGGAACTGCAGGATCCCCACTTGTGGATGATGTCGAGTCGCTGTGGAATGGGCCCTTGGAGACCGCCTTCTTTGTGCATTCGTGTGTGACCCAGAGTCAAAAGGTTTCGGTAACCAAAACATTTACCAGTTTCACAGACTAAACAGGAAGTCTGCCATTGTGGTTTGAAGCAGCCATTTTGGGCGGAAATGGGTCCAACCGAGCCCTAATTGGAAGCAAGTATCCAACCAGATGAACGATGATAAGTAAGTATAAATTCTTAGCAATGTGGCCGCAGCACGCCGACAATAGTTTCATGATCATTTTTAAGATTTGCTTAAATGGTCCATGCAGAAAACCTGCCTAACTCGGTGCAAATAACTCTTGTCACAAAACGCATGAAAGACACTAAAGGACCCATGACTGAAGCTAAATAGGAAATCAGCTATTTTAACTCGAGCCAGACATTTTGCGCCATTTTTTTTCCCAGATGATCTCAGATCACAAGCCAGTATCCTTGACAGATGGGCGACGCTAAATTGCCAAGCCATCTCGGTTTGGAGCAGCCAATTCAGGCAAATTCCACAGCTTGTACTTTGACACACTCACACTGAGTTAGTGATGTACAGGATATCAATTCTTACACAGTGGTGGGGATCAAACCTGTCACCGTCATTGCTGCGAGACCACCGCCTCCGTCGGGACATTGTGGCGTTTGTCTGGTCAACGCTGCGGTGCGAAAAGCAAACATGATACCTGCACGCACAAACACACCGTGTGTGTGTGTGTGTGTGTGTGTGTGTGCGTGTGTCTGCATAAAGCAGGCAGCCCTGACAGTGTTTGACATGTGCAAACACACACAGACGCCTGACACGAGTAGTAGTAGTCTCTATGGCAACACAAACACACAATGCACTGCTGACCATTCTACACAATTTAGAGAAAAAGTCCAAATAATAAATCTACAAAGGGGAAAGGTGAGAGAAACCAAACCACTGCAAAATAAAGTTTAAGGTAACCATCATTAGGTACAGTGACACTACTTGCCTTCGGAAGATGGGTAATTTTTAAGCTAATCATTAGCCACCACATGCTATATGGAAGGACGGACAGACAGAGGGATAGATGGATGGACAGATGGAAAAAAAAAAGACAGATAGATGGACGAACAGACCGTCGGACAGATGGACAGCATAGCTATCACTTGGACCCATTGACCAAAAAATCCCCAAAATAAGCCTCCCAAAACTCTCAAAATCAAAACACACTAGTGATGTTAGTCCTTTAAAATGTACACTGAGCTGAAGTCTCGCATCATTTTATTGGCAACCTTGAGCCAGGATGCACGCGTACCCAGAGACACAGTAAAAGAACATGATGGGGAACAACGGACACCACAAATGACAGGAAGAGAACGTGACGCGAGTTGAGTCAGGTCCAGAATGAAAAAAAAAAAAAGGAAATAAATAACAGCAAAGCAGATGACGGTGAGTCACACAACAGAATACGTCTGTCAGTGTCGGAATGAATTCATTTACGATTTATTCTAGGCAGTGGGAACAAGTGGCGCGTGACCAGGAGCTCGCGTTTGATGCACTTGATGAATTTTCTCAAAGGAGATGTGGGATGATGAATGAACAGATAAGCATAGTTGTGGCACTCCAGTCCCATGACTTAACGCGGGACTAAATTGGGAAAATGTATGGAAATGACTCGACTTGACTCATACTTGAACAAGATGACTTGACAAGTATTGCCTGTGCCATTTGATTTGATTTGTCCCAAAGCGAACTGAACTCAGTTCTCCTGGACTGGACTACAATAAGTTGCCCTAAACTGGACTCGACTCTTTTGGACTAAACTGGACTGAACTCTATTGTCACAAATTGAACTGGATACTGTCGTACTTTTCTGGACAAGACCACTGTATGTTGTCCAAAATTTTATCAAACTGTCTTATGTCCTGGAACTGACTCTGTTCTGCTAAACTGGACGAGACTAACATGTCCTAACCAGTCCTGGAGTCTGTTGTTCTAAACTGGAATAGACTCTGATGTGCAGAAGTGGACTGGACTCAGATGTCCTAAACCAAACTAGACTCTCGTTTCCTACATTGAACTGGACAGGACTATCTTTTCCTAGATGTGATTGGACTCAGTTGTCCTAAACTAGAATAGGACTCTTTTGTTCCGAATTGGACCGGAATCTGTTGTTCTAAACTGGACTGGATTTTGTTGTCTAAAACCGGACTGGACAAACTTCCCCAAATTGGACTGTCCGGTAAAGTGAACATATTTCACACTCGATTTACTTGATCCGAGTGACAACTTGATTCACAGTGGTCAAAAGTTAGTGGAGATAACTGATATCCGCAACGGTATCTTGGGACTTGCTTGAAACCTGATGGTGAAGACTCGAGACCTATTTATGACTTGCACATATGTGACCTGCTCCCTCCTCTGCAAGTACACAGCTGCCATGGAAAGAAGGAACATCTGTGTTAAAAGGTTTATTAGCTCGGTTGCCTCAAGGCACCGTTAAAAGCAACAAGACTAACTCCTGTTTAATGGAAGCCAGGTGCAAACGCAGCATCATTGTTGATGTGCTACAAAGGGCAAACGCTGCAACCCTATCCCAGTAGACTTGCGTAACAGAGATGCAGTAGACTCTGTTACTCCAAAACTGAACTAAAATCTGTTTTCCTCACCTGGACTGGAGTCTCTTGCTTTAAATTGGATTCTGTACCAGATTTGATTGGACTCAGATGGCCTCAACTGGACTGTACTCTGTTTTCTTAAACTGGACTAGGCTCACTTGTCCTAAAGTGGAACGTCGTCTAATGTCTGAAACTGAACCGGCCCCACTTCAGTCATAAACTGCAGTGAACTCTATTGTGAAAAACTGGCATAGACACTGTTTTCCAAACTGAAATGGACCCACTATTAAGTCATAAGCTATTTTGGACTCTTAATAATATGTTAATGTTTTTATTGTCCTTTGAATCACCCACCCTGTTGTTAAACTGTGCTTCACAAATAAACCTGCCTTGTCTTTGTTGCCCTAAATTGGATTGGACCCGCTTGTCCTAAACTGACGTGGACTCTTTTGTCCTCAACTGGACTGGACCAAAGATCCTAATCAGGAGCATAATCTGTACTTCTAAACTGGGCTGGACTCTGTTCCTCTAAACAGAAATAGACTCTATTGTCCTAAACTTGACTGGACCACTTACCCGAAACTAAACTGTATTCAGTTGGTCTGAACTGGACTGGGTCATTTTGTCCTAATCTCTACTCTGTTGTCCAAAATTGGACTTGATCCACTTGTCCTTACTAGACGTTACTCTGTTGTTCCAAGGTAGAAAAAAAACGTGGCCATTATGCAACTGTAGTCTATTTACTTAGAAGCGCTGTACATGTCTAAGTGTCTATCAAGTGTCCTCTGACAAAATTAACTATCACAGGTGTTCGTCAGAGCCGCCCTCACACCGTAACCACAAAGCTAAGTTAGCTAGGCCACGCTAACGTTTGTCTACACGGGCGCATAAAAGCACTTGGGTTTCCTTCCATGTGGAGCTGCTAAAGGTCCAGCAGTTCACAGAAGAGCAAGCATATGCGTTTGATGTGTTCAGGCTCTGGCGAGAGGGCCGCAAAAGAGAACTCTTTGAACTTCCCAAATCACAATGATGAGAAGGAGATGAGGCATGGTGTGGCCATTTTCTTTACCGTCAAACGTGTACTTATGTGGAACACTTAAGTGATGCTGACCGACCACATGTGACGTGACCCTGAGCGTGGGCGGATAATGTGTGGACATGGATGTGTGGACCTTGTGTATGCGGACAAATGTATACACACACACACACTCACACACACGTCTCAGAATGAGTAACGAGTGGGATGGAGATTTTATATGGCTGACTCAGTTATAACGTACTTGAGAGGCATCTTTGTGGGATGAAGCATCATGCTGAGACTTTGGTATAATCTCAGAAAGCGGGTCCCAGGGCCAGTTAAAAAGCAAGATGGCCGCCAATGCTTTTGTTGAACAACTACCGTATTGGCCCGAATATAAGACGGCCCTGATTATAAGACGACCCCCTCTTTTTAAAGACTCAAGTTTGAAAAAAGACTTTTTGAACACCGAATACATTTTTATACAGAAAATAATTACAGTACATCTGAAACAAATGATTATAACAATATATTGGAGAGAAAAAGCATGTTATTTTGCCTCATTCAAATCTTAATATCTGAACATTTAAATATGTAAACTAAAGTGCAATCAAATTCGCAAATGAATGGCTTCTGGTTTTTGAAATGTAAATTACATCATAAGTTCAGCTGCCGGTTAACCTGTCCGATCTTCGACCCACATTTCTCCAGATTGTCGCTACGTTTCTCCATTTTCTGTTATCTCTTCTATTTTTTTTTTTCTCTTTTCCTTCTTACCGCTATTTTTATTTTTATTCTTCGTGACAGGGGTTCGCTTTGGCCTGGGAGTCAAGTTCAGCATTCGCTTCGATGATATCTGGCGCCATCTAGCGTCGTGAATGGTTATAATGTGTAGACCCCGAATATAAGACGACCCCAACTTTTTTCATATTTCAATGCAAAAAAACACAGTTTTATATTCGGGCCAATACGGTAAATGCCTCCACTCGAGTACGATAGATGCCCTCAGTAATCAAACATCAGATGGGCAGTCATGCATCCCCTTTACCCCTTGTACTCATTCTGTTGAGCAACAAATACACAGCAGGGTGACCCATTCACAAGACTTTGTAAAAAAAATAAAGGCCTCCTCTCAAATAAATGCCTCCTTTTTTATCTCTAAAGTCAATAAAATAACAGGAAAGCATCAAAGCGGCCGCTTTCTCCTTGCAACAATTCTGTCGGCTAATCAATCGAGAGAAGGGTCACCCATTCACATGACTGTAAAAAAAAAAAAATGGCCTCCTCTCAAATATACCCCGTTAGTAAATACGTAAAGTAACAGGTAGGCAGACATGCGATATCTTTCCCCTTGTAACATTTGCACAACACTTGGCAAAAAAGAAAGCCTCCTCTCCAATAGATGTCCCCATCCTTGCAACTATTCATGTTTGACTTTAACAATTCTCTGTTGAACAATAAATGGAAAGCCTTGTCGCTCACTCAAGAGCAGTCGTACAGCCGGACGGCCCTCTCTGCACTTCAACGAGTCACTTGGAAAAGTGACTCAGTCATAAATCACAGCAGTTTGTTAAGGTTAGTTAAGTCTCAATAACCACGGCACCATTGTGGGAAAGTCTTTCCGGGAACGTCCCCAAAAACCCCCCCCCAAAAAAACGCATCGAGAGCGTGTGAGTATTAAATTTAGTCTTTTTTTTTTTCCGCGGAATTTTGAAGGTGTTTGGTTTCCACGGGAGAAGAGATGAGGAGATGAGCAAAGCTGGGGTCAAACAGAGGCAGAAAATGAAGTGATTCATTCTTCTTGGCCTCTCTATGAAGGTCTTTCCACTGGCAAACACACTTGCAGCCGTCCATGTCCCTGCTGAGTCGTCTTCCACTCAAACACACACACACGCGAATACAGTATTCGCATATTTTTGTCCGCAGCCACTGATTATCCAGAGATGTGATGTGAGAGAATCTCGTATTTCCTGAGGAAATGTTTACCCGATAGAGCAGATAACAAGATGATGGCCGGAGCAAATTTCGTATACAGACACAGGATCTTTTTTTTTTTTTTTTTTTTTTTCCTCTCAGCAAATAAACGTAGACATGTTTCCTAAAGCGTCTCGAAAACCCAAACCAGTAAAAAGGCAAATTTCCCACAGAGAATGTTTGGTTTATAATAATAGGTGGAAACATGCTGTGCAGTTCCTCTCGGCACTGCAATGTTGAAAAGATGAGGCGCTGATATTTGGATGTCGGTGATTCACCGCAGTTCTGCTCTCGCAGTGTATTTAAAAGTATTCACGACGCTTCACTTTTGCCAGATATTCTCATGTGCCAGCCTGATTGTGCCATTTTCAAATTCTATGGTGCTTCCCTCCGTATGTAAAAAACCCAAAAACATTTGTCTTGTTGGACAAGTCCTTCACAATTGTGTCAGTTAACGTTTAGCTGCTAGCGATGGTGTGCACGATCGCTAGCAGCTAAACGTGAAAGTTTATCTCCGACTGCTCAGTTTTTAAAGTTTGCCGTTTCTTGGACGATTAATTCTCTTTTGAGAGCGACAAATCTTAAAGATTAAGAAATTGAATTGGTTTAGCTCGTATTTTAGCAAGCTTTCTCACTTTTCGGCATTATTCCAGCATAATCAAGAAACGCAACATCCTCAGCAAATATCTGTGATGATTATCATTTGCTGAACAATGCAAATCATACATGATCATCTGATGCTAACGCTAAGCTGAGGAGAACACCGAGCGGCTAAGCTAATGTTAGCTAAGAAGACAGCAAAGTGGGCAACCGTACGATTTCATCATTTCTGTTTTTTCTCAAGTACTCAGTACACATCTTTCAACATGCGTACTGTCCAAGCCAAGCGTTTGCGGGTTTTATTCCGCTCGTAAAATCATGTTTGGCCTTCAGAAAAGCTAAGCTATGCTACAGGAGCCAGCCTGTAAAATGCTCTACCACGCTCTTACAAGTTGAAGCTTTCAAGACCTTCTGAGCTTCCATGACACATGAATCAATTCCAAGCGGCTGCGCTAGTGACTCCATCCACTTTAAGTGAAATAATGATACCATGATGATACTTGACTGTGCATCTTTATTTTGCGATGCCACGTGCCACGGTGCTCACAGAAAGCCTCAAAGACGAAACAGACCATCCATTTTCTAGAGCAGCTGACCGCATTGCTGCCTTTTCCTCCCCGGTCCCCTGTTTCTCAACCCCCTTGTCCTCCCATAACCACATTCCCCCCCACCCCCACCCCCATTCCCATATCCTCTGAAGTTCCAGACGTAATGTATTCCTCAGAGTTTAAGGGCTTGACCGCAAACCTCGGGAATGGAATCAAGTCCACTTTGGCCAATGGGCAATGAGACAAAGAAGTCTTTGCATTCTACACGGGGTTCTCAGCTTACGGCGGTCCCGACATTTGAGGTTATGAACGGGGGCTCAATAAACTGGTTTGCGCAGCGGCGTAACAATCTGGAGTTACGCTCAGTTAGCATGATACTGATTGGTTTTCGTAGCGTTCTTTTAAAATTACCGTATTGGCCCAAATATAAGACGGTGTTTTTTGCATTGAAATAAGACTGAAAAAGTGGGGGTCGTCTTATATTTGGGGTCTAGACATTATACCCATTTACGACGCTAGATGGCGCCAGATATCACTGAAGCGAATGCTGAACTTGACTCCCCAGGCCAAAGTGAACCCCTGCCACGAAGAATAAAAATAAAAAATAGCGGTAAGAAGGAAAAGAGAAGAAAATAATAGAAGGGATAACAGAAAATGGAGAAACGTAGCGACAATCTGGAGAAAAGTGGGTCGAAGATCGGCCAGGAAGATTTCAAAAACCAGAGGCCATTCATTG
Source organism: Hippocampus abdominalis (assembly GCA_018466805.1). Lineage (NCBI taxonomy): Eukaryota > Metazoa > Chordata > Actinopteri > Syngnathiformes > Syngnathidae > Hippocampus > Hippocampus abdominalis. The sequence goes on from CM031702.1 coordinate 2,922,179, forward strand.
ACGAATGTGATTGCACTTTAGATTTGAATGAGGCAAAATAACATGCTTTTTCTCTCAAATATATTGTTAGAATCATTTATCATTTATTTTCTGTATAAAAATTAATTTGGTGTTCAAAAAGTCTTTTTTCAAACTTGAGTCTTTGAAAAAGAGGGGGTCGTCTTATAATCAGGGCCGTCTTATATTTGGGCCAATACGGTATGTACTCCAAGTGTTTTCTTCCAATTATCTACAGAAATGATCGATTTTGCTACCACATTAGCATAGTTTAGTGACGGACTGCGCCGCGTTCCGATTTCAGGTTACATTGACGACGCGGGAGCGGAACTCAACAACGACGCCGCCCTGTGGTGGTCACACCAAAATCAACATTACATTATTTGTTAGTGCGAACTAGCCTTAAAGTGCTGAACAAATGCAAACATGTGATGCATCACTCTCATCCTATTATAGTTAAAAGTTGAAAAAACGATTAACGCCCTGCGTGCAGGTTTAGCGAATTAAGTCATGCAACGGAATGCAAACGCAAGTTCACTTCTCTCCGGCATCAGCCAAGACGCCAGCACCATCTTCATCTTCGTTTTCGTGGTGTCCCCACAACAAAAACAAATATAATGACAGCGCCGAGACAGCGGCGTGGCGTCTGATGCAAGACGATCCGAGGCAGGAAAGCCCCCCCCGGAGGGAAAAAGCTGTCATCAAGCGCTTCGGCTGCCTGCTTTCATGCCTTTATTACAGGATGAGATGGTGAACGAACAAAAAAAACAAAACAAAAAAGACAAACAAGTAAAACTACAAAGCACAAGAAGAAGAAGAAGAAGAAGGCACTCAAATGTCATGGGCCAGCACGGAGGCATTCGCATGTCGCGTGAATGCCTCGCGTCCAGCAGACGGAGAAATAAACACAGGCGGATAGCGAGTTGTTTTAAAGCTCTTTTTTTCCCACCAGCAAGTGTAAGCCTGTGACATTACGCTGGATGAGTGGTTAAGCACTGCTGCCTCATAACAACCACTGGGTTCGAGTGTTGGCACGGGTCCTTCCTGTGCTGAATTTGCACGTTTTCCCGCTACGCTCGTGTGGCTTCCACAGCTGCCCCACAACACGCTAGGATCATCCAACACTCTAATTTGCCTTTAGTATTTACATAAACACAAGTAAACATTGATCCGTTCAATTTAGATCGTGCTTGTCCTCATTCGGCTCAGAACTGTGCGGCAAACAAGCTAACGATGAGGTGTGACTGAGTTTGAGACATTTTAGTCCCTAAATTTAAAAAAAAAAAAAATGCTTGAGGATTTTATTTTATGTCTCGAGCCTTCATTTATTTGATGCGCAGCTTCAGGAAGCGAAGTCAAGCTAGCCACAGATAACGATTGTTCATGCGGTACATGACGGTAACACGGCGCCAATGTGGTCAGAAGGCCAACTTCAAAATGAAATCTATTGCTGCCAACGTCAACAGAACGTTCAATCGCTAATTAAGGATGCACAAAAAAACTCAAATCAATCACGCTGGCACTGTATAATGCGGGGCCCTTTCCCAGCGGTTGGCAGTGCGTGGCTAACAGCTAGCCTTGTGGGCTGAAGCTGTTGGACTTCTTTTGAAAAGCAGTTGAATGAGCAAAAATGACTCCGTACACTTTGATGTTGACAGCCTAATTGAAAACAACAATAATGCACCAAAAAACAGGAAGGTTTGTGTATTTTCTGCTTAAATATCAGGAATATTAGCACCGTAACGAGTGGCACCCAAAAAGAAGCTAATGCTAATCCTATAACAACCCACCCTCTACTTCTTTGGGGCCACACCTGGATTCTCACTTTCCTCCGACGGCGTTATTGTGATTTACCACCAGCAGTCAACCACCCGTGCAGTTAAAATGAGGAACGACAGAGCAGCGAGACAGCGCGTTGATTTAGTCGAATGGGGCACCAAAGTGGCCGCTTTGAGAGTCCTGCACATGAAACTCGAGCTTCCTTGGTCATAATCACATGATGCATCAGGGTGGAGGTTCGGAACTTAACCTTAATGGCCTCCGGACAAAAAACAGGCACTGTTTGGAAAAATGTCATCGGGACACTTCTAGGCTCCAAGGGATGGAAAATGAGGGAAACAAATTAAAATCACCATCACTTTGATTGATATTGAAATCCCGATTATGAATGAACATCATTCTTCACTGATTTAAAGTTTAAAGTGTGCATGTTGGCCTCTGAGGGGCAGTGTGGAGCCATGCATGCACACACATTCAAGTGTAGAAGAAGAAATTTGTTATTTAACCCTCATGCAGTATTTTTAAGCGGCTGCATGAAGGGTATTACGTCCCAAAAATGTCCCTCTTCCAATGTGCAACAACTTTTTTCACTTTTAATTTTTTTTTCACTTTCAACCCCTCAAAATGTTCAGTGGGAATTGGCCAAGACATAGATATACATCCTATGCAACATTTCAGCTTTGTGGAGTTATTTTTCACAGTTTTTTCAAAGTGTCCGAAATGTCCAATTTTGGGATAATTACTGCATGGGGGTTAATATCACTTTTTTTTCACTAGTTAGGAAGAAGAATGTGCCTTTGAGTGTCGCTATATGACCTGTCTTTATGTGTTACTGCAGTGTTTGCGGAGGAATATAATTATTTTACCTGGAACTCGATGCTAGTTTTCTGTTAGCCTGCCAATGAGATTTCGCATTGACTGTTGAGCATTAGCACTCGTGACGTTTCTAGCGCAAAGAATGCCTTGCTTTTAAATGCTGCTGCTCCATTTGAGTTCAAGTCGTAGTGGTTTATCTGAAGGTTTATATGTACCGTAATAGTAACATTCATGCTAATTTCCAGTTGCCGTCAATGGTGTTTCTCATCATACGTTAGCATTAAGCTAGCTGACTTTCGTTTGGATGAACGTTTAGGTGTTAAACGGGGGTTCACGATATTCCAGTACGCAAGTCGATTACCCAAAAGTGTTCTCAGTACTCACCGGCGCTTCGATCTTGATGAGGGCGATGTCGGAGCGTTCATCCACATCCTTGATTTTGGCGTCGTAGATGGCGCCGCTCTTGAGCTCCACTTTGACACGGTGCTTGTTGGCCACCACGTGCGCGTTTGTCACGATCTGGCCGTCATCGGCCACCACAAAGCCCGAGCCGCTGGCCACGGCCACTTCGCGCTTGGAGTACGTCATCCTGATCGGGAAAAGAACACAAATGAATTACCATTTATAACAACAATAATCACAAAAATAACAGTTGAGCCAGAATGTATTCAGCATGAATCCACCTCCATGCTCCACTGCGGCTTGCCGTATTGAGATAATAAGATGTGTGGCACCCTCAGGGCGACCGTGATGATTGTTTAGAACACAAAGGGGTTGCTAAAAGCGCCAAAATGGTTGCAGAGGGGAGAATAACTTTGCAAATGATAAACAGAAGTGTACTGGCCTGTGAACCTTGATGGACACCATACCATATGTCACTTCAGTCTTTTCTGTGATATTTTCAACGACCAACTTCAAAAATATAACTTTGGCAAGGCACATTTGTTTGAACGCAGCTCTGCTTTTTGAAAAACTAAAATGAATAAACCCAGAACAGTTCCACAGTGGAAAGTTTGCGGAAATTTTCCTGGACGTCAACCAGAAAACCTCCTCGTCGCAACTCCTGTGTCAAGTCAAACAAAAGCAGCGGCGCTTTAAATGAGAGACAGATTTGAGAGGGATGACTCAAACTTGGAGACACGTCCGCGGTGCGACACCCAACCCCAAGGAGGAGCTACAGGAGGAGGAGGAGGCCGGTGACACAGGTGACCAAAAAAAAACAGGAAGCAGGAAGGTGGATGAGGAAAAAGACAAAATGTGTGGAGAGGAAAGAGCTCCGCGTGCTGGTGAGCACTGGTGCTCGAGTACACAGGTGGGCTGTAAATTTGAGAGCACACACCCGCACACACACATCGAAAAGAAAACACACCCACCACACACACACCCGCACACACACATGTACACACACACACACACAGGTGCGTGCTTCTTACTTGCGGTAGAGCTCAATGTGAACCACAGCTGGCGCAATTTTCTCCACCACGTCCGCAATGAAGTTGTACTTGTGTCTCAGGCTGTCTGGGTTGTCCTGAGCTGGAAATGCAAAGTAGGACACACGCACACACACACACACACACACACACACGTTGGATATGAGACAACTACACACAAACACAAGTCAAAAACCGACACGCTGAGTGACGTAAGAATACAAACAACTTGTCTTTGTCATACGAAGGGGAGGAAATGACAGTTGCGGCGCGACGCAGACTGTCTCGCTCAGGTCTGACACACACAACGCCACCGCACGCTCACGCGCTCACGCTCAATATACACGGTCACATAAACAGAACACGCTCGCTCGCTCATGCAGTCTCTCTCACACACACACACACACACACACACACACACACACACACACACACACACACACACACACACACACACACACACACACACACACACACACACACACACACACACACACACACACACACACACACACACACACACACACACCACACACACACACACACACACACGCAAAAACACACACACACGCGCAGCGCGCACACACACACACACACACACACACACACACACACGCACACACACACACACACACACACACACACACACACACACACGCACACACACACGGTCTGCATGGAGTCAAGTTGAAGTCCCCACGAGGTAGCAAAAACGAGAAACACACACGCACGAGCGCGCACACACACACACACACACACACACACACACACACACACACACACATCCCCAGGGTCTGCGTGGAGTCAAGTTGAAGTCCCCACGAGGTAGCAAAAACGAGAAACACACACGCGCGCGCGCGCACACACACACACACAGACGCACACACACACACACACACACACACACACATCCCCAGGGTCTGCGTGGAGTCACGTTGAAGTCCCCACGAGGTCGGAAAAACGAGACCGCACAAACACACACGCACACACCCCTGGCATTCCTAACCTTCACCTTCAGCCTTATCTCACCACCTTGGTTTTAAATATTCGAAATTTCTTGTGTGTGTGGCCCTCACGCACACACGCGCACACACACACACACACACACACACACACACACACACACACACACAGGTTGTTGGCTGCTACCTTCCCCAGGCCAGCCCACCGAGCAAGCATTCATTTGCGCACGCAGCGCTGGGCAAGTCAGGAAACGTTTGGAGGGTCCACCTGGTAATTACGCTCGGCACCGGCTCGACACTTTTTCGCGGCGCTCCCCCCCCCTCAAAGACGTTGGCGCTTTGATTTTCAAATATCAGTCATTAGGGCTCCTCCAAAGGAGATCATTTGGGGTCCAAAGGCTGCCATGAAGTCTAGTACTTGAAAGCGCGGAGGTGAGGTTGTGGGAAAGGGTGAGAATTAAACTAAAATAGCGCAGATCTGCAAGGGAGGGGTGGTGGGGGGGTAATGATTTTTTTTTTTTTTTTTATGATTGCGAAATCACTCTCACCTGACGACACAATTATAGGTTTGAATGAACTCACTGATCCACCCGCCCTAGGAAGTTAATTCAGCACAAGCTCGGAATTTGAGATGGGAAAGGGAGCCAATGCGATTTTTTTTTTTAAATCCGGTCTCTCGGATTTCTAGTCAGCACTTGGGCAGCAGCAGCAGCATTTTGAACCCGATGACTTTTTTCGGTAAGATGTCGCGTTCGGTTTTGACAGTGCAGCCTCCATCCATCCGCCCTTCAATCCATCCATTTTTCCCCCTCCTCCCATTCATTATCCACCCTTCGTCCATCGCTCTTTTAATTGACCCGTCCTTTTTTTTCGTCTTTTCGTCCATCCCTCAATTCACCCAGACATCTTTCATGCCTCCTTTCATCATGCCCTCATCCCTTAATCCACCCATCCGTCAGACTGTCCCTTCGCCCGTCCTTCATTTTCTGTCCCTCCTTCCATCCGTCCGTCCGTCCACCATTCCCCTCGATTCACACATTCATCAATCCGTCCGTTTTCGCTTCTTTCGTTTATCAGGCTGCAATCCTGGCCGTCCGTCACCCGCCTTCACGTTCTTCCAACCATTCATCTCCCTGACTTCCATCCACTCATCCAACCATCCATCTCTCCCTCCCCCTCTGGTGCACCGTGACTCATTTTTGGGAGAGTCCAAGCCGAAAGGGAGCAACCCTTGACCACGCAAACACGAACGACGGGCACCATTGGTTTTCTCTTAAAACAGAAACAGCGGAGAACAGAGATCTTGCTTCTGCCAAATACGCGATGGAAGAAGTCACGGAGGTCACGACGCATCATCATCATCATCATCATCATCATCATCGAGCTGTGAAATGTGCTCCGCATAAAAGCGCTGTTTGTGATTAGCGGGAACGCACAAGATCCAAAAACAAATTCCTCACGTTGGCATTTTCTCAGCCGTTTTGTGTCGAAAATATTTGCGGCGTCTGGTACTTGGAACGCCCTCCCCCCCCCCCCCGAGAAAAAAAACTCCCTTGCCCAGTTTCCTCCCTCAACATCAACCGTCATGCCTCCGCATAATGCGGTTAAAATGTGTATAAAAGCAAAGTTGGCCAATTTAAAGCGAGTGTAATCCTCAGGGTGGGGGCGGGGGGGGGGGGGGGGCGGAGCAAGCGTGATCCTGCCAGAAGCAACACTTTAAGGATTTTACATGCACACCGGGATAGAAAGTGAGATCATGCATTTTTTTTTTTTTCAAATGTGAGCCCGTTGCAGAGCACCTTAATAGTGAGAGGAAAGCAGGGAGGGGGTCGGGGGTGTGGGGGGTGTGGGGGGGTCATTTGCTTTCAAACTTCCTTTCGACATGAACGTCCCCAGAGCAGCAGCCAGCGACGGGCCGCGTTTTTCTTCCGTTCGCCAAACAAAACGTTCCACGTCTCAGTGCAGCTGTGGAAATTCTCGCTGCAGGAGCATCGCAAAAAAGAAAGAAAAAAAAAACCCAGTCGCCCTCGCCGCAGGCTCGCCTGCGAGACCGTCGCCGTTCTTCTCGCTCACGAGTGACAAACAAACGACGGGCCGCTCCAACCGCTGCGCCCGCACGCCTTTTTTTGATGTGCCCGTCAACCCCCCCGCAACCGAAAGGACGGGGTTGCTAATTTTGCGTTTTCCCTCTGCGCCGTCTGCCCGAGGGAGGGACGGTGGCTTCCAATCAAAGGCAAGACGTTCCGTCATGTGACCGCCGAGAGTGATTTACGGTTTGAGGGCCGGCGGCAGAGCTTGAGAAGGGAAGACGGAGACAGAAAAGGAGAGTGACGACTGACTGGCCTTGGCTCGGTTCGACGCTGTGGGAGACAACAGGTGTTGGTTGGATGGCCGCCATTCAAAGTGCGCCTGCTTCATCCATCGAGTCGGGGATGACTCGAGCGACGTCGCTGCACTTTGGCGAGCTCGGCAATATGTGAAAGCGTTCTGGTGGAGGGGGTTCGCTAACTTTTCGATTGCAGGGGAGACATTTTTTCAGGGATCACTCGAATAATCTTGACGTCAACATTTGCATCCCGTTACGTGATTATATGGTAGTTTGGTACTTTTGTCACGAGGTCAGGGGTGTCAAACTCATTTTTATCGCCGGCCATATTGTAGTTACGGTTTCCCTGGGAGGGCTGTTATGAATTTTAGGAAACCATATACAGTCAAACCTCGGTTTTCGTACTTAATCCGTTCCAGAAGACTGTTCGGAAACCGAATTGTTCAGAAACCGAAACCATGTTTCCCATTGAAATCAATGTAAAATGTTTTAATCCGTTCCAAGTCAAGAAAACAACTTTTTTAAACCACTTTTTTTTTACAATTTCACACCATAAACTGCACAAATGTAATGGGAGATGACCAATTTTAACATTAACATAGTAACATAAAAATTACTTCAATTTTAATAAAAATTACGTCCGAAAACCGAGGTTTGACTGTACAGTCAAACCTCGGTTTTCGAACGTCTCGGTTCTTGTCCAATTCGGTTTTCGACCAAAAATTTAGATTTTTTTATGCCTCGGATGACGAACAAATTTGGGTTCTCGAACAAACTGAGCGCACTTGAATGCACCATTTGACTCCTCTCGCCTTCCTTACATGAGGAAGTGACGCATCCTTGGGTAGACGAGGAAGTGACGCTTCCTCGTGTTGCTTTCCATTGTGAGCAGACGTCTTCAGTAAACATTTTTATATTAAAAAGAGCGTGGTTTCGGTTTTTGAACAATTTCGGTTTTCGAACAACCTTCTGGAACGATTTATGGACGAAAACCGAGGTTTGAGTGTAAATGTTTAATCCCCCCCCACATATTACATACACAGCGCACAACAAATTCATGGATAACTAGTTTTAAAATCAGAAGTCAAGAATCATGACTGTTATTGTGGATTTAAAAGTGACAATTTGACATTTTGGTTCAGACTTTAGCAAGCATCCTGGAACTTGACATGTTTGATTTGCTTTCGCCGGCCACATAAAATGATGTGGCGGGCCAGATCTGGCCCTCGGGCCTTGACTTTGACACCGGTGCACTAGCTGGAGTTAGCAACTGAACGGATACGTTTCAGATTAATCTAACGTCAGCATTAAAATTGAACATACATCGATTTGCAGATTATGTCTTAATTGACATGTGAGAGGATATCAAAAGATGGAATTCACACAGAGAAATGTTCTGTCGGTCTTGGATGTCAGTATCAGTGCCTGGTATCGGTAGCCATCATGCCTACACGGTTCAATAAAATAAGGCTGCAATTGGTATCAATTTCAAGGGATCGTATTGCATGACGGGTGTAAATCCGCATGGAGGCGGGTTAGACCCAATGTTGGTAATTTCTCTGCAAAGTGCAGGCCAGCTCATCTGCAAGAAAGAAGGACTGTGCCGCACTCCGAGGTTCCGCTGTCAATGAGTAAGCCAACATTGAGTTTGGGGCTCCGCTGATTAGAGCGAAATGCTTTTCACATGACATCCTCGTGGAGCGCAGGTCCACCATTTTAGAATCGAATAACATTCCCGTCTGCTCGGGTCATTTACTCTCTCGCAGCCGGCGTGTTTCTGATCAAGTAGATGAAGTCCACATGAGCGCCGCGTGGTGAGCGCGCCCGCGTTGAGCTTTGCATTATGACTTCATCCGCCAAGTCAAAAGTTGAAAGGGCGCATTTGAAGTACATGCGGGAACACAACAGAATAGGAGCTTGTTGTTCTAACCGCGACAACCTGGCACCGCGTGTCGCTGACTCCACATCAAACCACCAGAGTCCATTCATGAAGTCACGCTCGCCAGACTTTTGTGCGTATTTTTAAAGAAGGGGAAATGACACGGCGGAACGTCACTCCGAGGACATCAAAGGGGGATTTTCTTCGCTGTTGTTGAACTGTGACTGTGACATATGTCACCAGGGTATTCGAGCACAGATGCAAGAAATGCAGTATTTATGATCGGATTATGCCAGATTCCAATTCACATGCCAACAAAGATTACGCGCAAAGGCTGTCGTTGGTTTTGGACGAAAATGTGCGCAAACGTTAAATGGAAGCATGCCTGATGGCAGTCTCCCACAATGCTGATCTATTTATCTTGGTAAAATTGCACATTTTTGTAGCTTGTACTGGATCTCATTAGATTTTGCAAGTGTGCTTGGCAATTATGACACAAAATGTAAAATTGTGGACTTTACATAGACTGGGTGTGAACTTTGGGTTTGATTTTTATCAAATAGACTAAATCGACAGATGAAGTACCGGTAACACATATTTTTTCCTAATTTTAGATATAGGATATCATAATGCGATCTCATAGTCAAAATGTTAACATTTAGAACTAATTTAGAAATAAAACATGTGAAAACTCATCACGGGTATTCTAATGTATATATGTGTGAAAATCTATTTTTTAAAAAGCAATGCTACCCTTTTTTTGCTTCGATCTATTCATTTACAATAAAATTACATACATTTAACCGTTAAATCTGAATGCTCGCTAGACCGGACTCCAGGACCGAGCGGGCCGCACGAGGCCCGCGGGCCTTAGGTTAGCTAATACGGTGTACCTTTCCCGCAGGCCCCGCGCTGAATGAAGATCACCGGCGGCTGCTGGAGCTTCTGCGCCCGGCGGCTGACCCTCTTCAGCTCGCAGATGTTCCGGTAGGACACTCCGTCGCTGCCGCAAACGGGTTCGGCGGCTTTACACGCGCAAATGCCCGTCTTGCTCCTCCGGCGCACGGTGGCCGTGTAGCCCACTCCGCCGGACACGGAGCACTCCAAGCCCTCTCCGCATACGGGGTCGCCGAGTTTGCCGCTGCCGCTGCACGCCTCGCCCTCGCCGGACGCGCACACCGGGCAGCACTGGCACGCGTCGAGGGTCTGTCCCGCCGGGCAGTCGGACGATGGAGGTCGGGGGCACATGGACTTGTCGCAACGCGCCGGGCAGCCCACCACGAAGCGGCCGGTGCTTTGCGCGTCGGCCGCTAAAGCTAGGATGGCACACAGACACCAAAACATGATTGGACTGGAGGAGAAAACTTTTTTTGTAGGTGGGGGGGGGGGTTGTTTTTCAGTCTGTTTTGGTGTGCTGCGCTTGCAGTGTTGCCGATTGAGAGCTGAGGACGAGTGAGGAGAGGGAAAAGAAATTCCAGCTGAGTTTACGCTCCGCTGGCTCTCATCCATGCTCTCTCTCTCTCTCTCTCTCTCTCGTTCGCCACAGCAAGACTTCTGATTGGCTGAACTTTCATGACGTATTCCAGCCAAACTCTTAAACGGCATCACAAACCTCCCACCAAGGCCAACGGTGTAATTTGGAGCGACACCAAATTGAAGATCTAAAGTGCCTTTGATGACCTCATCAGAATCACTCAGTCATCATTAAAATGGAGCAGAATCGTGAAATACTATTATTATTGTTATTATTATTATTATTATTATTATTATATTATCGTCAAGTCGTCAAACATTTGCAAACAATGAGTCCTCACATTTAAAAAAAAAAAAATTTTTTATCCCATTTTCAGTGGATGAATGTCATTTGGGCACGTCCCACTCACAGCATGGTCCACGGTGTGCTCATTATAATAATACGATTTACTGACAATGTCCACCCTGTCATTATCAGCAAGCTCACATATGTTGCTATTTGCATGCATTTATCTGATAACAGTATTAAAAAAAAACTAAAAAAAACTCTGGAAGCTTCACCAAATACGAAACTGTAACAGTGTAAAATTTCCCCGATACAGTAAACTCTCCATTGTGGGCTTGTTTATGTCGTGTGTAATTCCAACGTCTACCACTAGATAGTGGCACATTATATACCGTACTGTGATACTGGGTACATTTGAAAGAACGAAAACATGAAGTACTTTCAGATTATTAAATGTTATTCCCCTTCAGTCCTGCTTTTTATGCCTACAGAAAGCAATGGCTGTAGGTTCATTTTCCAATGTGCATTTTTGGGCGTGATCATGAATGTATATTTAGGATGGGCGAGTCCTGATACCAGGCATCAGTATCAGGTGATATTATTTCAAAATATCGGGCTTCTTGTAAAGGATGCTAAAATTTGATCCGAGGTGTCCAGGAAAATACGATTAGCACCCAGAAGAGTTCCCGTCTGCAATTGTCTCGTTGCAGGTGGACCTCATAAAACGGCCCCCTGATTGTACAATTTTGCAGTTGCCATTTTTATTTGGCCTCTTTGGACACGGAGGCATGACCGTGTTAAACCCAAGGACCGAGACCCCCTATTTGGGGCGGAAGGTCTCTTCTCTTAAACTCGACACTTTCCCCTTGCCTCGTGTGAGCCATTAAAAAGCAACCACACAAGCCACAGTGGGTTGCATTGTGCCACGAGGCGCCTAACGACTCCAGATTGATTGCCTTTGGTGTTTACTGGACACCAGGCCTGGTAAAAGTGTGTCAAGTGTTCAAATCACTCCTTGCGCTTGTTTTACGGCCCCTTGTGGGAGAAATAAATGGAGCGACTTAATCCGAGTACGACGCCGCAGTACCGTGCTTTTTCGGTGAAGCCGTAAATTAGACTTGCACTTTCCTGAGCTGCTTGATCCTCATTTGGCTGTCAAATTTGCACGCGTGCCAATGCTGACTCATTTAGAACAGTTGGAAGAGGGGGAAAAAAAAAAAAAAAGAATGAAAAAAGGCATTCATTATGTGGAGAAGGCAGACAGTTTGTAAAAGTGACCTTTGTGTTGTGTTTAAATAATTCGGTTTGATAGACAATATTTCCGACCCCATCATATTTTCTTGTACCCCCTTGTAATGTTTGGCAACCATGTCCTGGCACCTAGACTGGGTCAAATTCATCATGTCTAAGCCAAAAGGTAAGCAGAGCTGCATTGAGTTTTGTTGGATGGACAAATTACCATCGGGGTTCCGATCCACCTGAGATGTGATTTTTACTGTTATTTTGATTACTTACTTATAAAATATGAACTAACACACGTAACACCTTCCGATGTTCCTGACTTAGGGGTACCATATGTTTGATTCCTAGCCTTATGTCGGATGCCCAGCGCAAATTAGAGCAACTAGCTTTTTAGAAATGTTTAAATCTTGATTTATAACTTATTTATACCCTCTTGCATTGGGGGGGGCGACACTTAGTTTGCAATTACTGTCAAACCTCGGTTTTCGTCCATAATCCGTTCCAGAAAACCGAAATTGTTCGAAAAGCTCTTTTTACAATAAAAATGTCGGGGGGGGGAGTAAAATGGTGCATTCAAGTGCGCTCGGTTTGTTCGAGAACCGAAATGTGTTCGTCTTCCGAGGCATAAAAAACTCGAAATTTTTGATCGAAAACCGAATTGGTCGAGAACCGAGACGTTCGAAAACAGAGGTTTGACTGTAGTCTGTTGCCCTTCTTTAGCCCTTGACATCTTGGCCTGTTTTACTGCCGCTTCTCCTCCCCCCTTCCCTGATCGAAGAAGAGGCTAGCGATTGTGACGTGTTGGGATAACATGGTTAAATGAGCCAATTTTAACTTTACAAAAGCGCTACTGATTTGCAGTCTGGACACGGAGGGATGAACATCTGCTCTGGAGGGCGTCTCTGAGTCTTTGGAAATCCCTAATAACACGACAAAAAAAAAAAGTCACGAGTCACTTTTTGTTTTTAGAACAGGGTACAATGATTTGGGCAAATGTCCTGGGCGAGGTCACTCGTAAGTGAGCAAAATTCATCTCTGGTGGCGCATGTGTACCTAATTGTGTTGAAGACATGAATTATCTTACTTGAAGTCATTAGAAGTTGAGAACTCACTCATTTGAGAGAGACGTCAGCGGGGACCGCAAATGGCGAGCAGACGAGGCAGGCGGATGAAAAGGACCTCAAGCGTGCAAAATGTAAGCAACACCCCGAGACCAGGGCAGGGATGGCGCCTCCTGATGTCTCCGGGTCTAAAACGGCACGCGGGGCTTTTAATTAATCCAATGCGTGAAGCCACGCGAGTGTCTTTGGCATCCACATGAAACCTGCAGCGAGAATAGAAATTAATGCTGATCAATGAACATGTGGAGGGAGGTGGCGTCCATCCATCCTGAGTTGGAGCTTATCCCAGCTGACGTTGGGTCACCACCTTTCAAAAAGCCGACGAGGTACGTCATAAATGTTCCAGGACTCCTGTCACACAAACAACATATATTTTATATCCAAATGACAAATTGCCATTTTTCGACTTCAAATTGGGCCAGACGATTACCCAGCACGTCTCGAAAGGGATCTCGTTTTGTTCAGTGCACAAGAAGAGGTAAGAATTGAGGCAACTTGAAGGCTGCTTCACCATGACAACACACCCGCGCAGAACCCTGAGGATCTGAAAAAAAAAAAAAAAAAACAACATCGCCAAGGGGAACCATTCTCATGACCTCAAGACAACTGAGCTGTCCTTCCAGGAGTGCACAAAGGTGTGGCAAAGAAGGGCCGGCCGAGGATGCTGCGTTCCACCCTAGGAATATTACATCGAAGGGAAAACATTGCCGTTCGTGGTTCGGATTTGAAATATATAATTTGTGATGCAGCACGTACATCCTGCCTGAAACTGCGTTTCGGAAACGTCAGCTTTTGGGGGATGTGGAAGGAAACCCACCGTAGCCCACATGCAAACTATGAACCTGAAATGTGAGGCATGAAGGCCAACCACTAGCCCAGTGTGCTGCCAGGAAGGAGATAGGGTGAAACGAACGATACCCAATCAAATTACACTAATCACACATTTTGAAGACATCTCAGAGATTCTATGCGTTCCAATAGCACCATAAAATATGAACGTAACTCTATAGATTAATTCTAGGTGATACCATAGAGAAGTCTGCATCAAAAACATATCTTTAAAAAAAAAACAAATAAACATGTTTTGAACATACTGTACGTTTTAAATTGGAGGTGGAGGGAAGTTTAGTGAAGGTTGTTGTCCCACCACAAGAGGGCAGCGGAAGCCCGGAAGAGTGGCACTTTCGCTCACCACAACCACATGATGGACAGCACACCGAATAAATGTGTTTATTTCATCCACATAATAAATAGAGAGAATCCAAAGCAATGACACCTGACTGGAATGGAGGCTAAAATATCTCGGGGTGTGAAAGGAATCAAGTTTGAACGGTGATTATTGTATCTTGGACTCGAGTGGAGAGAGCTTCTGCTACAGTTATCACATTGCCAATGAAACAAAGAAGCCGACATGTGCTATACTGTGTATATATATGTATGTATACAAAAAAAAAACAGAAAATAAATCACACCACTTTAATCTAAAAACACACGCACGCGCACACAGAGCGGGTCTGGATGAACATACTCGAGAAATGGGCAATTAATCAATGTATTGTGCTTCTTTAGACTGCATAGCAAGCTAGCTAAGAATAAAACAAGAACTGAGCACTCCCGTTTTTCCTCCATGGCTTGATGACGTGATTAAAAAAACAATACTGCACAACTGATCAATTATTTTGCCCATCCCTGTTGTTTAAAACACGTTTTAAAAAAAATAGAATACAGCACAACGGACGAGGAACAAAAACTCGCAGTGACTCAAGAGACTGGTGTGCTAGTGTTAGCAGTGAGGCTAATTGAGCTTGACGAAATATTTGTCTTCAAACTCTTGAGAAAATCAAATACAGCTGCAGCAACACACACAAGCACACGCATTTAGCACTAACACCCAAGTGTTCATATTGTTAACCTAATAGCGTCTTAGCCTAAGTCATTTTTTTAACATAATATAAGACTATCCATACAAAATAGCGATGTGCTTTCTAAAGCAAAAAAAAAGGATGGGTTTTTTCCCCCCATTTCGTCTGTGCAGATTTTCAGTTATGTAGATCATGGAAATCCACCAAGTGTGAATTTGTTGTGTTTTGCAAAAACACTCAAAAATGACTTAAGCATTTATACTATTAGGCATAGTTAGTTGCAGGTAGTCCTAAAACTGTCTGGAATCTATGTGTGACAAATCAAAACAGCAAGATTGAGAGTGACATAAACAAACAAACAAAAACAACAACAGGTTCAATCCAGTGTTGAGAGAGTGTAAGAAGCACTCAGCTTATTTATATTCAGAGAGACAACATGTTCAGTCCTTTTTTTTGTTTTTTGGGATCCCTAAATGCTCCCTTTTTATTCTTGGCACTTAATGGTCGAAGCTAAACGCAGCTTCGAAATCCTTAAAGACAATAAGAGCTTTTTCTTCCCTCCGCAATGCTGCCGGACCACTTTGGATTCTCCCCCCCCCCCCTGAGCGATATTTGCTTCTGCTACCTGTATACGCTAATGTCAGGAGATGCTAACAAACTTAATGAAGACACAACGTGAGTGAGTTTGAATCTGTTACTGGTGATAACAAAGCGTGTTTAGCATTAGCATTCCGATTCGGACGGCTGAAATTGTCCTCTTGATTGGTTTTGACAGTCGACAATAGTTTTCTACGTGCATTCTACTGACACCGACAGGACGTAAGTGAAACTACCACAATCTGATGTACAGTGCCGTTTTTTTGTGTAAAGTATGAGCGCTTTAATTGTTAACTTTATTAGCACAGTTGGAATGCTAACGAAGGCTCATGGACCAGATTGCGAAATAGGACTGAGTTTGAGTCGACCGTACTCCGTCCGATGAATGCGAATGACCAAACTTGGCTACAGTTGATAAAGGTAAAGTTAAAAAAAAAAAAAAAAAGAATAAGTATGGATATGCAATATGAAAAATAGTGTTCACATTTTGACATTTTATTTAAAAACCCAATTTCAACAAAGTTGAACTACACTACACACTACTAGATATTTAATGTTCAAACCGATCAACTTAATTGTTTTGAGCGAATAATCATTACCTTCGAACTTTATGGCTGCAACACATTCCAAAAACGCTGGTCAGTTTGAAGGTTACATATCTTGTCTTTGTGGCGTATGCAATGAAGTTTTGGTGGAACATGATTCGCAAATCATTGTATTCCGTTTCTGTGCTCAACACAACGTCCCAAATTCATTGGAATTGGGTTTGTAGAATGAATTCAACTGTAACGTATTATGCAGTTATTTACTCAAATAAAAGTACCGGTACATGTAAAATTTCTTTTAAAATCTAGAATAAATCAATGGATCAATTATGAATTTATATAAATAATTCGTATTTTTTTGGAATCAATAAAACCACTTTTAAGACAAAATTAATCCAATAAATATCGCATCATAAATGCTCGGTAGGCCAGATAAAAACAAAAAGAAAACTTCTTTTAAAAAAAAAATGAGCAGGCCGTATTCTTTCCGCACTGCTGCTATGTCATTTTCTTTTTTGGGGTGATTTAAAAAAAAAAAAACATAAGCAACCTCTGGATGCTTGAGAGAAATGCTCGATAGCTTCACGAGCATTAACGCTTGCCTACGGTATTCTAATCAGTCAAGACGGCAGTTTCTCCGAAAATGAGTTTGACGTCAGTTCATTTAAATCAGAGCTTATTTACTGCAGAATTATCTTTTTTTTTTCCCTCGTCTCATTTTGATCCTCATTTGTACGCCATTTTTTTTTATTTATCGAGACTGATGCTTGATTTTAACGACTTTCATTATTTTCGTTGACTTGAGTCACGTCTTAATATTTCTTTTCTCTTTCTGTAATGCTTTTAATGCACTTTGAAATGTCTCGTACATGAAACGAGCTATACAAATAAAAATGATTGCTCGCCGGTCTGCTTACATTAGCATTTTAGCATCTCGGCTGGTGTATTTTTTTTCTTCAGCCCGTCTCACGCTTATTTACGCTCAATTTTTTTTTTTTTTTTTAGCTCTTCATTATGACACCATTAGTGAATATACGTAGCAGATATGAAGGTAAGTCCAGGAAATGACTGCGCTGAAGTGGTCTGATGTCACAGCGAAAAGTGCCCATGAGTCATTTAGCTTGTCACATAAATACGCCACAGTTAATAGATGAGCGGGTGGACTGTAGATGAAATACTGGGTCATCTTTGGCACACGAGTTCAGAGGATGACCCGACTTTTGCGTGTGTGTGCGTTAGCACCGACGGCACCGGTCAGGGAGGAGCTTTAAGTTCAGCGACGGCCGCCTTCGTGTCCACGGAAAAGCTTCCTGGTCGCGTCGGGCCGTTTCAAAACTCCTCGGTCAGACCTCGCTCACCGGCAGGTCGGCGTCGTCCAGGTCCAAGGGCGGCTCGGGCACGTGCGGCTCCAGGGCGCTCCGCCGGCGCCACGGCGACTCCTCGGCGCACGGGCTCACTTGGCCAGGTGGGTCTCCTGCAGGGAGAGGCGGGCCGGGGTGCGACTGCGAGCGGGTTGGGGCAGCAGGCTCATGAAGTGCTCGCTGTCCCACGCCAGGCTGCGAGCGTGGGCCGCACGCGACGCCGCCGCCATCGCCCCAGTCTGGCTGGCGGGGTGGCGCGGCGGATACGGGCGAGCGAGGGATGGGGGGGCCCGCGGGGCTGCGGTAGAATGTGGAGCGGCCGCCGTGCTCCTGCAGAACACAATCCAAAAACATATTTCAAAATCAATCAAAAGAAGAAGCCGCGTCCTGGAGGTTAATACGAATAAAAAAAAGGTGTTAGAAAAATGAGACCGGCCTTCTTTTGAGGCTTGGATGAGGCTTTAGCAGTGTTGGTGCTGGCAGGCTGGAGGACGGGTAGCATTGTTAGAGTGAAGATGGCGGAAGTTGCACAAGTTGTAGTAGCAGAAGAAGAAGAGGTAGTGGGAGGAGTGGAGAGTCAGCGGGGTGTTTAGTTTGGTAGTCGGGACATGTTGCTGAGGTGGAAGTAGAAGAAGGAGAAGAAGGAGAAGGAGGAGGAGGAGGAAGAAGCCTTAGGAGGCATCGGTGCTCAGCAGCTTGTCGCTCTCAGATTTCAGTCTCTGGAAACACACGGCACACGGGTGAGACGCCGCAGGCAGGCGACGGCGGCGGGCGTCTGGCCAAAATGCTGCTTACACAAACGCTAAAGTGTCACATGTCAATACGAGCGCGCTGCGGAGCAAAACGTCATCAATTCCCAATCATGCCGGGAAGATACGTCGCTCCGGTGTTACGATTGTCGCCGTCAAGGACGTGACTGATGATGATAAATCGACATTTTAGAAATATATTCTTTCATGAAACGCGATAAAGCCGGCGGCTCGTTTGCATTATTGTTGAAGTTGTGGTTGTGAATGCTTCAAAGAGTGGTTTAGAAACGCCAACTTAACTCATTCACTCCCAAAGACGTTTTTAAACGTCTTTTCAGACTTGGTCTAGAATTGGGTGGTACTGAATGAGTTAAATGGCCAAACAAGCCAAAACATTTAAGTGTCATAAATCTGTGACATTTTAACAATTTCGAGTTCTATTTCATAGCCGTTCACTTTTTGTTATGGCAATTAGGGAATGTTAAAATGTTACTTCAAAACGGTGCCGTTTATGCAGGATTTACGATGGCGAGCTTGAGCTCAGAATTCAATTGATTTTTTTTTTATAGAAGACGCTGGAAGTCAATCGGCATCCCAGAATGGATTCGACTCTACTTTGGAAGTTGCACAGACTCGTAGTACCTCGCGTTAAGTTTTGTAGCCGTTTTGTATTTTCGTGGGGGTCCTCGGTTTATGATGGAGCAGAGTTGGGAACCCAAAACTGCACGTAGTCTAACCGAGACTAGCGCCGTGACATTCCCATCTACTTTTCTCTTTTCCAAACATTCAATTAAATGTTTATTAGCATTGCATTTCAGTGGGTGTCAATTTTTTGGCAAAATTCTGGCTATTCGTGGGGGCCAAATCCTCCGCGACTGGAAAAGTAAAAACATGAAGTACGGCAGTAACCGCGCAGGCCTTCTTGATGTATTAACCTCGAAAATGTGGCGACCGCCATAAACCAAGGACCCCTGGACACAAAAAGTGAAACATGTACAGTACACGCAGGATGTGACACAATTAGCGCTAGGCAGGTGCGTTTACGGGGGGGGGGGGAAAGATGGGTGGGAGGAAAAAGACATACAGGCTTCGGACGGGAGGGAGGAGGAGACACAAGCAGGAAGTCACACATCTAAGACAGGTGCACAGCTGCAGCAGGCTGCAGAGAGAAATAGAAGGCAACGAAGGAGAGTGGGGGGGGAGAAAGAGAGAGAGGATGTGAAAGACGCACCGAGAACAGGAGGAAACAACGTTCATGTAGCAAGTGTGCGCTGGTGTGTGTTTGCATTCTTTTTCAACTGATCATGGCAAGTCAAAAGAGGCGGGAGGAAGGCAGGTTGATCGGGGGGGAGGGGGGGGGTTAGATCATGTATTGACTTCTTCGGCTGCATGTGCGCCACGCTTGCGGCCGAGTCGACTCAGCCGGCAAGCCGACGTGACCAAACGTCTAGCGAGGAGCATGAAAGAGGCAGCGGGAGGCGTGAAGGGAAGAACAGGAGCTCTTGATGGGTTATCAGCCATATTCAGGGTGTGGTCGGGTTTATTGAGAAGTGGGGAAGGGAGGGGGTGGGGGGGTTGGGAAAAAAGGGGGTGGAGCGTCAGAAGCGTCGCGATGACATCTGATCTGCTCGAGGAGGCGGGGCCGGCCAGTGAGTAGAAAACAGCGTTAACAGTCAAAACCAAAAGGTGTTGCTTCAAAAGGAAGGGGGGGGGGGGGGTTGTTTTGTTTTTTTGTTTGCTTTTTTTGTTTGTTTTTAAAGACGAGCTGACGTACGTGCTGCTGCACTCCCCAATTCGAGACGTATACCTCTGTATACAGGGGTTCGACAGCCGTCTGGCCTGCCGCATCTGCAACAACATAGCGCAAAGCAGGGTTAGAGCAGATGGGCTGTCTTGCCCGAGGAGAGAGGGAGGACGGGGGACGAAAAAGATGCGAGACAGAGAGAGAGAGAGAGAGAGACAGACAGGAAGACAACAGGTGGCCGGGGGGGAGGGAACAGCTGTGTCACCGCGTCGGGCACACGTTGTCGAAACAAAAAGACAAAATGGAGCCAGCGTTTTCCCTTGCGAGTGACGCGAGGCTCCATCCGGACTCTCTTGATTATTTAAGTTTGAAGTCATGTGGCATGCGGTGAGGCACGTCTGGGGGGGGGGGGGGGGGGGGGGGGGGTCAGTCACAAGTCATTAACATCCACGGCATGCACAATACAACGACATGAAAGCCCCCTTTTTCGATATTCTGGCGGCACTATTGGGCTTTATAGTGTCCGATGAGACCCTCGCCAATTTTGCGCCGCTTACCTACTTCCACATTTTGGAACCCGATAACTTGAGGCCGGGAAAACTCACCTAGTGGCATGTTCCCGTCACAGCCGGAGCTGATGGCCAGTCACCATGCTCTTTCAAAAGTTAGCAGAGGAGCAGCAGCGTGGTTTCCAGCTCAAGTTCTATGCCCTGGTATGCTTTTTTTTCCCTTCCTCCCTCAATCGTGAGACAGTTCAGCGCACTAGTGGAACAGCTGTGTCTTCCTGGTTACCGTATTTTCCGCACTAAAAGGCGCACTGGATTATGAGGCGCACCTTCAATAAATGGCCTATTTTGTCATTTTTTTTCACATATTGGACGCACTGGATTATGCGCAATCTACAATGCATCCACTAGATGGAGCTACGCTCCTTCCGTTCGACTCGAGAGGCGTTCATGACCGCCTCCGAAAAACTGATTTTTTCTAATTTTTTAAAATTATTATTTATTTTGGTATTTCCTTGAGCGTAGCTCCAACGGAACGATCAGATGTCAGTAAAATGTAGGAGACTGGACTGTCTCAGACATGTTATTTATTCCTTTGTTGTGTACTGTATTCACAAACCAGGAAATCACAAAATACATTCTGTAGGCAGGCTATAGAATTTATTTCGTGATTTCCTCGCTTGATTTTCTGTTTTGATGCATTATTTTCAATTTTCGCAGTTTAATTGAAGGAATCGTTAATTTACGTTTTTCAGAGGCAGTCATGAACGCCTCTAGAGTTGAACAGAAGAAGAGAAGGCACGGAGACGGACAAAGACGTGCCTGTATTTGTCTCCAGCAAGGAGCCATCTTGGGGTCGACATATTACCGTAACGACCATACACAAGGCACATCGGATTTTAAGGCGTGCTGTGAGCTTTTAACAAAATGGAAGACTTTTTGGTGCGCCTTATAGTGCGGAAAATACGGTACGTTTTTTTTTTTTCTCCCACTAGTGCTTCTTTTGGCCACCTAATACCAGAAGCTTGATCACAATTCTGATCATTTGAATGAAGATGGAAAACAGGCAGGAACAGCGGGCGCTTGAAGGACAGATTTTGGACACACCTAAATTAGTCAATCAACCTCAAATAGACACCACAGTGTTGTCCAGTGCAATTTCCAAATCTCAAAGGTTGTAATTTGGGGGGAGTTTTGATATCCCGCTCATTCGGAAGCCATCAAATGGCAACCGCGGGCAAGCTGAGCTGAACACAACCGCATATTGGAAACGAGGCTTCTGACTTCACGGAGGCCAGAGTGGTGCAGTCGATGGCGTGTTTGGCGTCCCTTCAAAGTAAAAACGACTCATGATGTTCTGTGGAGTGAGTGGCACGTACTGTGGCGGCGGACCTCCCGGGTCCACGCTGGGCCACGATAGCCCCCGAAACGGCCTTGATCCAGCTGTGCATCTCCTCTGGACTGTCGGCCTGGGAGAGCAAGTTTATGAGAGTTTTAACTTTCACAAATGAATCAGCGTGCGGTCAAAACTTTGCAGTTACGTTGCACGTACGAGACCGAGAGGCCCAAATATAAGACGGCCCTGATTATAAGACGGACCCCTCTTTTTCAAGACTCAAGTTTGAAAAAAAGACTTTGAACACCAAATTAATTTTTATACAGAAAATAATGACAGTACATCTGAAAAAAATGATTATAACAATATTAAGTTATTTTTCCTCATTCAAATATTAATATCTGAACATTTAAATATGTAAACTAAAGTGCAATCACATTCGTAACTGAATGGCTTCTGGTTTTTGAAATGTAAATTACATCATAACTTCTCCTCAGCTGCCGGTTAACCGGGCCGATCTTGGACCCACTTTTCTCCAGATTGTCGCTACGTTTCTCCATTTTCTGTTATCTCTTCTATTATTTTCTTCTCTTTTCTTTCTTAACGCTATTTTTTATTTTTTTTCTCTTCGTGCTACCGCTATTTTTATTCTTCGTGACAGGGGTTCACTTTGGCCTGAGGAGTCAAGTTCAGCATTCGCGGCAATGATATCTGGCGCCATCTAGCGTCGTGAATGGGTATAATGTCTAGACCCCAAATATAAGACGACCCCAACTTTTTCAGTCATATTTCAATGCAAAAAAACACCGTCTTATATTCGGGCCAATACGGTATTCATTTAACTCTATGATAGAAGTTACCTGGATGTAAAACGTCCGGGACGTGGTGACGACCTCAAACAAATTGTCACGCATCATAATGTCACTGGAACCCAAAAGGACAGGTCACGCCGTCACATTTTTTTACTGTCTCTCAAACCAGACGGGCGAAGAACTTCACTTGTTCCGTACCTCTGTTTGCACTCCTGCACTTTGTGAACTTCCTTCAGCGGGATCATCCTCAGCGGCTCTTTTTCCTGCAGGTGGCAGAACGGTAAAACGCGATGAACGCTTTCATTTATTCAAGCACATTGTTCTGAAATCTTGAGCCGATAATGAGCCCGTCTTGCAGCAGACACAGAGTCTGTGTCCTCGGGGCCTGCTGTTATCTCATCACAATGACGGTGGCTGCGTGCGCGCGCGTGCGCGTGCGTGACTTAAAACTGACAAGGGAGGACCGAAGGCCGGAGGGGCGCGAGGCATGACAGGACATGTGAAGGGAGGCCGATGAAATTCCTGACTGCAGATAAAACATGCCAGGACACAACGCGATGTGCTTGCCGTTTTTTTTTTGTTGCCTGCCCTCGCAACTGCAGAGCTGATTCTTATCCACAAGTGTCACAGATTTAGAAAAAGAAAAAGCCCACAAGATTCCTAAAGAGCGTGTTGTAACTCAAGAGCCAATTTACCAGATCGGACTTGAAGTAGCTCATGGAGTTTTCCTCCAGGAGAAAATATCGCCGTTTCCAGTTCCTCATCTGGGGAAGGAAAAAAATGTGGAGGTTAGATATCAACATTGCTGTTGCCGAGTTGCTTTACACGATATGCACTCAACGGACATTTCATTTGGAGCAAAAGAGAAAAATCAATCAATCCCAAAAAAAATACTAAAATGTGTGTGTGTGTATATATATATATATATATATATATATATATTTTATTATTATTTTTATTTTTGGGGGGGGGGCTCAAAATATCAACCCAAAAGGATGTGGAAAGTAGGTTTTTTTTTTAAACAAAGTCAACAATTTAAAAAAACGAATAATAATTCACATTGTACTGGTACTGCGTTTTAACAAATCATTTTATGCTACAACAGAAGTGTTTATTGTGTCTGCGTGTGTGTTTGCGTTAAGTGCATTAATGTGCGCTGTTTTGGTAAAATACTAAAAATAATGCTTCATTTTCCCTGAACCCATTGCAATATCATTATCGAAATATCTGGCATGAATATCGAGATATGAAACGTACCGTCCAGCAGCCCTAATACGTATCTTAGGTTTGATTGGCAACGTAATCATTTTTTTATTGATGATAAGGTTTTTTTTCATCATGAGGAGCCCAAATCAAAATCATCCTTCAATTTAGATTAATTGCCACTGCGATACGATTACTGTGTTGAACTGTTGATGCTGTGTTGAAGGGATTGGCAGAAGCTCACCACGGCGCCTTGCTTGACGCAGTAGCCCGACTTGATGACCGTGTGGTCCTGGGTCGGCCTACCCAGGAAGTAGGGCAGCTGGCTGTGCGAGCGGTGCATGGCCTCGCGTTCTGCTCGCTCTGCCCCGTCGCTGCCTTCATGCTGGAAAAGGTTGAGGATGACTGGGTGAGCTTGTGCAAAAAAAAATGATGTGAAGGACGTTGGTTCTTTTTTCCGGTCGCAGCTGAGCTGGAGCCTCGCCCAGCTGACTTCCGTGAAGTGAACCTTATGTCAATGCCGAGAACACCACACAGGAACTCCAGGGCCGAGAATTGAACGCAGAACCTCAGAGGTGTGAAGCAGAAGTGCTACCTAGTCAAATCAGGACGATTGCAAAGTTGCAAACTTTTTGTGACGGACAATGTCACTGGCGGGACTGGAATACAATATGATAGCTAAGTGGCTTTCCTTATCGCTGTCTCAATTCAATTTAATGATCACATTATTTCCATCCATGGGACTGGACATTTAAAAAGAATGCCCTGCATGGTTTTTTTTCTCCTTCCATAGTTGAGCAAAAACAATTAAATGACCCGCATTAATGCCACCTACAGGACTGGAGTGGAATAGCATTGCCCGCTGACATCAGGATTTTTCAAAACTTTGAGACACACATTTGGGTCTGCGCTTTACTGTCATATTAGTTTCATCTATTGCTCCGCTAGCTATTAAAAATAAGTCCTAAACAAAAAGTGACTCATTATTTTGTTCATAAAACGTTGAATATGGTCAGCTTGGGTTTTCCTCAAAGTTTTCAGGCAAAAGCCGTTTGCCTTTTTGACACCGGCGTGAGCTTTTGTTTACCTGCGTCTGGGTCACAATGGGAACTCCTCCGATGATCTCCGTTTTATAGGACACTTGTTTCTTGGGTCCTACGGCATCCAGCAAGGACTTGTGGTTCTCGGAATTCTGCTGACTATCGGAGGCTTTTGGAACCTGAGGAAAACGCAGACACAGGCCGAATGATGGGAAAACACCCTTTGCCTTGCGTGAAGAATTCAAAGTTCAAACAAATTGTGCAAACCGACATCTGCGCACAGAGAGACTCTCGCAGCATTTTATTATGATTGTGCGAAGACGCCAAGCAGCCTTTTATCCCTGGTCTCCAGTTAACAACTAAACAGCATCCTGTTAAGTCGCGCTCACTCACATTGACTTTTATCATCTCAGTCCCCTCGAGAAATAAAGGGCATTTCCTTCTTCAAGTGACTCGACAGAAAAGAAGAGTGGTTCATCCGAAGTCAAAAGAAAGGAAGCGCGCGTCACGCGGTCGTCTTTGTTCGCCTCACCGTGATCTTGGTGGCTTTATTGAGCGCGCTGACCCAGTCCACCAGGTCCTGCTGATCGTTGGCCTGCAGGAAGACCTTCCTCATCCCAGCATTGATGACTATCGAAGCCAAACACAAACGGAGCGAGCGGAGGGTTAAGCGTGAGAGTTGCTGTGGAATTTATTATGTGAATACAGTACACAACAAAGGAATAAATAAAAAAAAACACTTCTGAGACAGGCCAGTCTCCTACATTTACTGACATCTGATCGTTCTGTTGGAGCTACACTCAAGGAAATGCCCAAATAAATTCTGTAGGACGGCTGTGGAATTTATTTTGTGATTTCCTCGCTTGAATTTCTGTTTTGATTCATTATTTTCGATTTTCGTAGTTTCATTGAAGTAATCGTTCATTTACGTTTTTCGGAGGCGGTCATGAACGCCTCTCGAGTCAAAAGGAAGGAGCGTAGCTCCATCTAGTGGATGCATTGTAGATTGCGCCTTATAATCCAGTGCGTCCAATATATGAAAAAAATGACAAAATAGGCCATTGATTGAAGGTGCGCCTCATAATCCAGTGCGCCTTTTAGTGCGGAAAATACGGTACACAAGAATGTCTATAACAAAATACGATCCGGGCTGCTGGTGGTTTGTGATGGATTTTTCTTTTTTTTTTTTTTAAACTGCACCACAGAAGTCAGTGAGTTTCTCTGCCCGTGATGTAACAGCTAGGCACGGTGAAGATCCTGAGCTATTTTCAAACAATGGTTGCACTACACCACGGTTGGGGAACTCCGCTTCCTCAAGAGACATATCCTGTCTCCTATACACCAACGCACACTGATTCAAACAATCGGGTCATCAGCAAGCTCTGGAGGAGCCTGAAATGATCCTGATCATTTGAATTCGGTGTGTTGGAGTAGGGAGAGATCTAAAACAGGCAGGATATGGCTCTCGAGGAAGCGGAGTTCCCTACCTCTGCACTATGCGGTCTGGAATAAAAAATAAGTTGATTACAATAGCCACTGTAAAATCTAACTAAGTGGTTACATAATTTTGATTCCTAACCCGCTTGTTGAGGCCTGGCCAGTCCTTTTTGACATCTCATTGAAAGTTAAAAGAAATAGTCATGAAACTGAGGTACATTTCGGTCAAGCGTCCAAACGTAAAAACCGTTCCCAACGTGGCGAATGATTCTAATACAGTCAAACCTCGGTTTTCGAACGTCTCGGTTCTCAACCAATTTGGTTTTCGACCAAATATTTCGAGTTTTTTATGCTTCGGATGACAATTAAATTTCGGTTCTCGAACAAACTGAGCGCACTTGAATGCACCATTTGACTCCTCTTGCCTTCCTTTGACGCTTCCTCATGTTGCTTTCTATTGTGAGCAGACGTGTTCAGTCAACATTTTTATTTTAAAAAGAGCGTGGTTTCAGTTTTCAAACAATTTCGGTTTTTGAGCAGCCTTCTGGAATTTGGAAGAAATGTTATTATGGATTAAAATGATGGATTATGGACGAAAACCGAGGTTTGACTGTCGGACAACCTCAAGGTCATGTTTCACCATACTCCAAAGGGATCACTAACAATTAAGAGTACCCGTTTCCCCCTGCAAATCACAGAGACATTGTCAAAAAAAAAGAAAGAAAGAAAGAAAGTGGACTCGGAAATACTTTTTTTTGGTGTACTTGTGCATGAGTCTGCAGAATTCAACTGCCTCATTGTGCAACCGCCTACACATTTCTCACCATGACAAAGATGGTGGGGGGGGGTGGAAAAAAACTTGACTTCAAATAAATATTCAAATGCTTTTTTCGCCGTGCCGCTCCAGTATTTTTAGGTCAGATGGTGATTAGCTCGGGGAGCATAGTATTTAGGACATCCTGTCTCTGGTTGTCCATTTCCATAAGCACAGAGGATGTGCGCGGAGAAAACCTTCACTTTCTTCTAAATGCGGCGTCTGTGTCAACATCTGGTCAGGTAATTGTGCGCGGGTGAGACCTCGCTCTTCCACTTTACCCCACTTTGCCATAAATAATCGCGCGAGCCGAGCTTTGGTCGCTCCGCGGAAGTGTAGCGCTGTCCCGACAGATGCGGGAGTATCCCGGTGTGAGTCATCGCCGCAAACTGAAACAAACGTGTGCTGGGAAACGTGGGCCCCGCCAGCGCAAGGATGGTGTGTCAGCACCAGATACAATGGCACGCTGTCCGGTCGGGTTTCTCGCTTTTTTGGGGGGGGGAGTGTTGGGGGTGGGGGGGTTGCTTTGTTTTGTTAAAAGCCATCTGCGAGTGTGACCTCTGTCTGCCATACAGTGCGCGGCCGGGCACCGCTTGTTTGGCGTCGCTGCTGGGGCGTACGCAGGAAAGAGGCGGAGCGGCGGGATCCATTGATGTATGCAAAAACATGTGGCCTACAAACGGCGCTTAAAAATAACCCCTTGACATCTGCGAATCAGGTTCCGATTTGAGTGGCGACATCCTGTCAGAAGCTCCGTAAAGCGCCCGCGCGCACACACACATCCCTATAAGTCAACTTCTTGTCACAGACGAGCACTTCCTGCGATTGAAGCGTTCCAAAATGGAGGACGATTAAACAATAACGGGATTAGAGGCTTACTCAAACCGTGTTGTGTTTTAGCAAAGACCACAAAGGCGGATTAATATTGATTCCTCATTAGCTTGTGACAGCGCCGGCCCGCGCGATCAAAGCAGTGAAGCGAAGTTGAGCCAAGAATGTCTTCTGGTTTGCGACCTTCTTCACTCACAAGACGCTTTTAGTCTCGCGCTGACCTTGCGGAGCGGAGAGTTACTAGCGTTTTGTTGTCTCATCGTGAGTCATCCGACTTTGTTGCCAAGCTCTGCCCAAACACAATGACAAAAACTAATTCTTGGAAATCATCGCCCATCTGTTTTGCATGCTCAATTCAAATTTGGTAGCGACAGATGAGATGCACGGCAACAAATTTAGCATTTCCAATGGAAAGGTGTGGATGGTTACGCGTTTCCGGCCTTGTTTCGAGCTATCGGGGCTGCCACCAGGAGGAAGAATAGCCTCATTCGTGAAATGTGAGATAGCGTGTGACTGTGTCATCGGTATATGCAGTCGTTTGGTGCTGCAGCTTTTCAAGGTGGAAATGTCATCAAAAGTTTTTTTTTGGGGGGGGGGGGGTAGCCCCTCGAGCCAACGGTGTGCTGAGCCAGCTGTTATGTTCATCGAGTAAAGACGTTTACGAGTGAGCTGCCACTGAAAAAAAAATAGAGATGGACAGTTGATAAATTCACCGAGACGATTTGTACAGCACTTTGGTTGATTTTGTGGTCCGTAAACAAATTTGAGCTCAGCCTCACCAAGAAGCCACGCAAGTCTATGTACACTTGGAGCCTTCTCGCACTGTAAATGAGAAAGTAATACGACATTTACAGTTATGGGAAGTCATTCGAACAAACAGCGAGTATGTTTGTAAGGGTCTGATGATGTCATTGTTCATGCTATTCGAAAGTTAGCACACCATGCACCAAATGTGGTCATGGTGCATGCGTAGAATCCATTGCACAAAGAAGTTTTGTCTTTGGGGGAAATCAATCAATGAATACGGTTTTCACATGTACAGGGAAATGCTTGCAAAGGAGTTTTCGTTTCAAGTTTGCGTGGTCACGACCTGACAACAACGTCTATCGCGGCAAAGTTATGTCAACGCGAACCAACAAACTCAGCTGCCGCTTGGCTGCTTCTGCCTCATTGCGTGTTGACTGTAAACACACGAGATTGCCCTTTTGTTATGTGCCCTGCCTCCCAAATCATTTCAGAAATTTATTACAGACTTCAGACGTGTAAGAATAAAAACTCTCTTACCAAAACAGAACTCTGCCTTCGGCCTCAACTTGGTGGCATCGCTCACCTGGACGAGAACAAAACTTGTCATTGTTTGGTTCGCAAAATTTAAAAAAAGCTCATTGACAAAATCTCATGTTCGTCGCCATCCGGGAAGCCAGAGGATGCAAGCCAGGGGAGACCAACTAGGTCACCGTTGCTGTCTCAAGTCAGTCTCATACGAGACGGTTCGGCTTACCTTTGAAATGTAAGTAAGCTTGAGGGAGCCGACGCAGTCGGCGTCAACCGGAAGATTCTGCGGAATAATGACGAGAAACATCGGGAAGAGATCAATAATCATCAATGAAAAGTCGGTGGATTGAAGGCTTCTTTCTTTTCATGGCGCCTAACTTCTGCCATTGTGACGTTCACCTCATTAAAATGCAAGCCTTCGCATTCTATAAAAAGAAAGCGAGCCGGTGAATTATTCACACTTTCTCCGGAGCTACACCGTCTCTGAATACTTCATGTTAACAACTGAGCACTTACTCACGCAGCCACGCTCAAGCGGCGTAAAGGCTGCGGACGTAAGGCGACGGCGGCGAGGTCCAGACCTGCTCGTAGCGAACGCCGTCGCCTCGCAGTCTACCTACGCTTCCGCGCGCGGCCTGATAACAACTGATAACACGGGCAAGGCGTGCCTCAGATAGCGTCCAGATGCTACGCGCTAAGCTAACGCTAACGCCGCTCCCCCCCCCCCCCGCCCCCCCTCTCTCCACCCAGCCGTTACCTGCGGGTTGTCCATGAACCACACCAGGCTGCCCTGCTGCGTGTCCAGGATGAAGTAGCGGCGCAGGAACTTGCCGCTGCTCTCGTGCTCCTCGATGTCCAGGAAGCCACAGATGCGGTTCTGCCGGTCCACGTAAGGCATGGCGCCGCCGGGACATTCCCTGGCCTGCTCCGGCCCAAAAAAGCGGAGGAGGAGAGGAGTCGAGGCAAACAAGAACTCCTGGGTGGGGGGGGGAGAAAGAGGAATTTAGATGAGAAATTGTCGTCGTCTTGGCTGTAATTCTTGATGATTGTTCCACAATAATTCTCCTGTGATTGACAGCGAGGGCTCAGTGTGCTGCAAAGATCACGTGACCCACAACAAAAACCATACCAACCCACTTTCTCTCTCCCCGTTTTTTGTTTTTACTCGGCACGTCCCTGTTTTTCTTCCCCAGTAACACACGCGCACGCACGCACACACACACACACACACACTGTCACATTCTATTCCATCTCCTCCACCCACCCTGGCTTGCTCTTTCTTTCAGCTTTTTTTTTTTTTACTCCATTTCTCTCTCTCTCTCTCTCTCTGTTCGCACTATCCCCTCCCAAATGCGCTCGCATCTGATTTGGCAAGCCTCCGGCCGGCCCACTCAATCTCCCCCCCCCCCCCCTCTCCTAAACCTGAGCGCCCACTTGAGCGTGGCAAAATGGAGAAAGACAAAAATAAAAAGGGAGAAAGAAAGAGAGAGAGAAAAAAAACAAAAAACGAGGCGAGTGAGTAAACCCCCGCGGGAGCTGAGGCGGAGAGAGGCGGCGAGCGCAATTTAACCTGCGGACATGTGACGCACACCTGAATGCTACGTCGCAATCAGGCACACTACATTGGCGTGTATACGGGAAGCCCATAAAAATTGCACAATTTCAAGTCTGACCTACATTCTGTGGAAAAATACGCTTCTCTCGAACCCGCAGAAATATACCAGTGATGGCAAAACGTGTGAGCGCCACAGAAGACGTGGAACTTCTCGAAATGTAAGAAAAGCAGTGCACACATCTGTGGCCCAGCTCGTCAGTACAATACAAGCGCTGTCACGACACGTGAAAAACCAGCAGTAACTGACACCCCCCAAAATGCTTAGAATTGCCTTTTATTAATGGTTTCAACTTTAAACATACCACCAAAATATTTGGGTGCCATTTCAAATTCCTCTTATAACATTGTCCTTACAAATACAGTCAAACCTCAGTTTCTGACACAAGTCATCCGAATGATGGGCCTCCCGAGACGCAAGTTGCCAATAAGCAGCACTCCGGGAAATAGTAAACAATTGTGCAAAAACACAAATGGTGTGGCAACACATTTCAATGATCTATCATACAGTATTTATCCTCTGACAGGAACTTGGAAATCTATATTGTACAGACAATACAATCCATCCGTCTGTCTGTCTGTCTGTCTGTCTAATACCGCCCCTGTGAGTTTCTCCTAATGCTTTTCTTTCTAAAATATTGACTCGACTGAGAAATGTCTAATTGGCCAAAGCATGGATAAATAATGAAGTCTCAGGATAGACTGTATGACACCCCCCCCCCCCGTCTCAATATGAAGTCCTTTTGCGTGTGGGCGTTGCATTACTGACAGCGTACTGTGGCTTCAGACGGTTGAAGCGCGAGTGAGATGGCTTCTCGGAAAGAAAGGCAGATAAAGATGCTCTTTCTCCGTCCACCACGTTACGAGCGCCGTGCGGGCGGATGGGGGAAGGGGGGGGGGACGACAACAACAAAAGGCCCGGTTGTTGTGCGGCAACAGAGTCTGCGGCGGTGAGAGCATCTCAGTTAGCCGCTACGTGGACTTGAATAGTCTCACACACACACAGAGTCAGGAGAAGATAAGCATTTAAACACAGACACAAGAAGCGATTGTTAGGTGACTGTGAGAGATGCTTCTGTTAAGTACAGCCTGGAAATAGGGTGCTGAGAGCAGGTTTTTAGGGTCAGACAAATAAATCCACGTCAATACTTTAATTGCTAAAGTAGTTCTGTTGCGTTGGTGGGCACTCCGCACATCATATCGGCAGCATTGTTAGTTCGAAAGCATTCCAGAGGTTTCCATCCGTGCACTCGTACAGTTTGAAGGTTTTCGTACAGGATGACAGCCGTGTACGCGGATAATACTTTGAATCGAGCTAGCCAGAGTTATTCATCGATGAGCACACCGACCCTTTTTTTGCAAATCCGGTTGAGAAAACCGAGGTCTTCCAAGTGCTTGTCACAAAGAAAGCTCGTCGACACCGACGTGAAATTCATTCGCTTTGCGAGGAACGAAACTGTATCGTTACAATTTTCTGGTTCATTTACGTGCCCTATTCTTTTCTTTTGGCCACTCGAACAATTGTTTGCCTGAATATTTCCAGCACCGAGGTATTTCGCCAAAATAACTCGATAACAACGGCAAAGAGCGGTTAACGGGACAATCGACAATGCATTACAATGGGTGACTGGCGACTTCGGCATTCTGTAAATGATGTCACTGGGCGGAGATTGACGAACAAAAGCATTTTCGCTGTTCGGCGAATTCATTTCGCTGTGAACATGGGTGGCTGACGTTGTTTAAAAAAAAAAAACTAAAGTAAGCTTGAAATTGTTTTGGCACAAAGTATGACTCAAAAGATGGTTAGCCAAGTTTACTTCACACCCAACCTTTAAAAATTGAACAGTTGACATGTACGAGTTCATCCCAAAGTTTAGAGGAGGTCAAATGAAGTTCACTTTTAAAGGTTTAGAGTGAATTTCAAGTTTGTCCTTGGAATTGCCACCTCAAAGCCGAATCGTCCTAATTTTCCTGTGTATATTGCGAACTAAGCTTTACTGTTAAGCAAGCATGACATGAAATCCAAAAGCAGAAGGTGACAACGAAAGAGGAGGGAGGGAGGGAGGGAGGTGTTCTTGCGTGGGTGGGCAGCTCGGACAGAAAGCCAACATTTGCTATGCCGTGGCTTTTGTGTCCGGTGTCACGTGGCGGCCAACTGGTCATGCCGGGACGACGATGGGTCATTAAAAAAAAAAAAAAAAAAAAAAGCACAGGCCAGCTGGGAACCTCGGCAGAGTCAATATTTTCATCGAGACGGTCATCTCGAGCCCCTGTTGCAAGGAACAGCTGCCGTGGGGGCATGTGAGCTTGCACGTTTCTCGTGGGGCAGCAAGTCTGTTCGGTTTGGTTTGAGACCATCTGCGGACAGGACGGTTCTAAGAAGGGGCGCTGCTGGGGTGCCTTTGAGCATGGTAGCTAAACCGAACTGTGCAGTTACCACCAGCTTGGTAGAGGGCTCAAAATGACTCATTTTTGGTGCGGAACAGTCGCAATTCTAACAAGGATATGGTCAAGTAGTTTTTTTTTTTAATTTTGTTACAGTACAAATACACAACACTTTAAAATGAGCTTTTGTGGCTTTTCTAGGGGCGAGAATGGCGGATCCAAATTTTACCTCGCCGGCGCTGCGGGTGAGGATAATGACATGCAGCTGCTTGCTCTCATGAGACGCGATATTACAGCGCTTCCTATTTCACCTCCAATACAATTGGATGCCATTAGAGAAGGGCTTGACAAAAAGGCAACTGTATCCCGTGCCAAAAATAGCACGTTTGAGAGACGTGCACATGTTCGACATGGTGAGGGCTGGCTCCATTAAAACAGCCAGAGATATGAATAGGTACATACGACACGCTCTTTTTCAACAGAGACCCTATGGCGGTGCGACGCTAATGTTTGTGGGTTCCGATACATTTTCTGAGACCGTCGCCCCTGCCAACATGGCCGCCTCGTAGGCATGTCCATTAGCCTGCTCTAACGGAAAATCGGTGTACCGGGTCTCTTGTCTGCTGATTACGCCACTGACTGACAATTATTGTACAAAGGGGCATTTTCAGCGGACCGGACACTACTTTCTGTCCATTAAATTCAAAGTCCATCTGTTAAAATTGAGCTTTCACTGTACAATTAGTGTCAGGGAAGAGCTTTTGTGTTCATTTATTTCTTTGCCTGATGGTTTAAATAGGTCTCAGTGAAGACCGACCGCTCAACTGATGATTGCCGTCTTTGATTATGACTTCCCCTCAACTATCATTGAATTGAATTGAATTGAATACAACTTTATTGTCAAATGTGCTGTACGTATGTGTAACATCATCACATTATCGTCGAATACATAAAAACTTGGATGAATGGATAGTAAGTCACGGTGTTCCATCACTGGTATGTTTATTAACAGCCCCATGAGTTACTCATGTTGTCCTTCGGGCTAACTAGTAACTGCTGGCACTATATTTTTTTTTAGGACAATGCACATTTATCATGGCAAAAAGGCATCGTTTTTTGCAGTGTATCTTTAATCTTGCACCCTTTTCGCAAATGCTCACTTCTCCCATCGTTGCTCACCCCCCCCCCCCAAAAAAGAAAGTAAAATCGAGGCCATTAATTTCAACAATACTCAACTCTGCGAGCAAATAATTGTGTTTTTTTTAATCGGATGAAATTGATGAATATCATTTCATTCATTTTCAATAGGTACAACTATATTTGAGATAGGGATGATGTGGCAAGGCACCACTGAGTCGAACGCGTCGGAGCCTCAACAACAGCGATGAGGATGCAGGTGCTTTAGAGCGGGTCAAAGGTCAACTTTCCAACACATCCACGGTCACTGCTGCCTCCGAATCGGGCACGTCTCACTCCAAACAGGTTCGACAGGCTTCGGCCTCCCTCCTCGGAGACGAGCTGGTCGACCAGTTGGTCCCACTGGGCTCTGTCTACCACCCGGTAAATACCACTGTGCACCGGGAAAAAGATACCGACGACACCGACTAAGACCTGGGTTAGCCTCGCGAGCTAGTTAGCACGTATAAAAGCAGCAAGTTCCTCAAGTTAACCCGGGAGGAACGGCTATAACACCTGGCAAAAGGTTCCTACGGCACACAAAAGATATATTATCGTGTAACGTGAATAATAATAATAAAACAATCGTATCTTGAAGTGAATTTTACACGTTACCCCGGTCAAGCTAACCCTGACGAGCGTTGCTGCGACGAATCTCAATCCCGAGCAAAATTCCACACACACGGCTCCGTGTCAAACGCCGAGTCGGATACTTGGCGAGGTTAGTCACCTTACCTAGCCGCAGTGTGTGGCCTCGATTGCCGCCTGGCTGCTGCTGGTGGGGGTCGCCCTTCTCCGCCTCAGCCCATCTCTCAGCCAGCAATCCGGAGGAGGTACCCGGAGCAACTCAGGCGACGCTCAACGCGGAGGAGCGGCGCAGATCGGCAAGAACGACGATGGGCAACTCGACGCTTATAGCTGGATTGCGCTGGCTTTACGGAGCGATGATCTAAATTCAATGATTAAAACAATACGTTTTTATTGATTATTGTTTAGCTTCATTCATATGTAAAATGCATCATTTTCTAGTAACGTGCGTATTCATATTTATATTATTAAACGTCCAGAGTGAGGGGTGTTAATGTATATAATAACCTCTTGGTTAGAATCGGAAAGGGGGGTGGGAACAACTGCGTAGGGTGTTGACGTGGCGACATCTGGCGGTCTTATTGAGTATTGACCGATAATTTTGTTGCCTGGCAGAGGTTGAAGCAAACAACAAAATATGCGCTTTCTTTCCAGTCCAATAAAAAAATCTTGAATAAAAAATACCACTTAAGGACTACAAAAAAAACTGATGAATAAGAAACCAACATTAAGTAGAAAATAACTAATTTTGGCCTCATTCAGAATTGTGATATAATTGAGGTCGTATGTTTGTCCTGCATATCATTCCAAATTCGCAACAAAAAAAAGACCTACTCACGTTCTATCGGGCAGGTACATTATGGTACTTATACTCTGTATGATTGTACAGTATGATTGATGCACATCACTTAACGTTCGGCAGCAGTGCTCATTCTTTATACTAACACACTTTTATTTTGGAACCAAAATCGCAACCGAATGACCTCCGTATCTTCATGACTGCACTAATATAATGTACACATTTGCACACATGCACCGACTAAACATGAAAGAACAGGTTTCCACTCTGCAGTCACATTTCAAGGCAACCTGCGTGTTTGAGAGGGCGTTGACGAACGCAGGAAGAAGACACGCACAGCCGGCTCACGCGTGTACACGCGCACACGGAGTCAAGTTTGAACACGCTGAGAAGGAAAGGAAGCAGTAGGCGCTCAAGCTTTCCTGTTCAATGAACGTGGCACCTTTCTGAGCCTTCCTTTCTTTTTTAATTTATATATTCCGGGGGGGGGTCCATGGAGGAGGAAGAGAAAGACGGTCTCGCAGAGCTGAAGGCCTTCCCGACCGTGCAACCCCGACACAGGTTCCGCTCCCACAGCGACGCATCGGGCTTCGCCGCCAGAATCCTGTGGAAGCTCAGAGGAGGTCGCCCAGGTAGGACAACACACTTCATATCGCATAACACTCCCAAGACTTTCACGATGTGTTCATTAATGAACAAAAATCTAATAAAACAATCAGTCAGGTTTTTTTTTTTTTTCAGTTTAAAACGGTTCTCAGGTGTCTTAACATTGGTGACATACTTTTGTGAAATACCTCAAGGATCATCACTAAGGGATGCTGGCTTATGCAAGTAAACGACTGCACCCCCACCCCCACCTGATTTTCTTTATGCTAGGCCAAAATAACCAAATAAAAGCATTCTCACTCGCTGAGGCAGCACCGAGCAATCAAGTATGTGCCGCTTATCAGCTGTTGGCTAGCACTAATCTGTGCATCCAAAAGAACTCGGCGCAGCTCTGCTTACCCTTTTTACTTTGACATGATGGCGGGCTTGTCAAAGCCATGGGGTGGTGGTGAGGGGGGAGGTTGTTTTGTTTGATTGTGTTCCTGACAGTGTAGTTCAGTGGAAGGACTGTATTCTTCACTTGAAAGTGGCTCTGGATCTTCACCCATCCTTGCTGATCATGCCCTGGCTGGATAAACTCAGTGTGGGTGTAGTTATAAGTAAATTATAACCCACTGGACATGAGGTGCAGTGTGATGTGCTGACATCTGGTGTGACATGCGGGATGGTTGAGTTGTCTTTTGGGGGGGGGGGGGGGGGGGGGAAACAGTGTTGCAAATAAGCCAAAGTAAATCTTTAGATTTTGCTATGTTAGCCAAATGGACCGATAGCAGATTGCCATCATTGTTCCTTAAACTTGATGTTTGTTTTTCTACAGACATTGTTTGAGTTATTTTTTTTTTGTGTGGCATTTCCAACCAATTGCTGAATTATTTCTGACCTTAAATGACAAAACGCTTCACCCGTGTGCACGCTGCTAAGTCTGCATGTTTGGTTGTGTCGCTTAAATGTCACTCTGTACCACTTTGGCAACCACAAGTGTTGCTGTGTTTCCGACCAGCCGTCTTTAGCATTTCAGCCTTGGTTCCTGGTGGGTATGCTGTTCAATCTTTGCCCCAGTCACATTTACAGGATGTCTTGAAAAGCATCCTTTAAAAATATACAGCATGGCTTTCAGTAGCATTTTCAATAATACAATGGGAACTTCCAGACGTAGCGTGGAAGTGTAGTGGTTAGCATGTTTGCCTTAGGGTGTGTGTATCATTACTGGGCCGATACCGGCCTTATTTAAAT